>JAAGEH010000046.1:12380923-12413158 GCA_011751065.1 Lasiurus cinereus
CCTGTTCCCTTTCACAGTCCAAGAGCCCTCAGGGATGGGAGGTGACCTGGCAATCAGGGGAAGGCAACACCCCCATCACACCTCTGCTGCTGCCACTGCCGGCAGCACAAGCTTCGGTCGGCCCTGGTTACCTGAGCCTGGTTACCTGGTGGCCCTGGGCAGCTGGGCAGCTGACATCCAAGGCTTGCCTCTGCCTCGGGCTGGCTCTGGGGGGCTGACAGGGCTGAGGGGACTGGGAGACTCCAAAGATAGGCACACGGAGCAGCTGGACCCGCCTGAGGGTGGGCCTGGCCATGCTGCCTGCCTGCCACCCCAGCAGGGCTGAGGGGACTGGGTGCTACCATCTTGTGGCTGTGGGTGCCGCCATCTTTGAGGGCATGGCAGCCTATGAGCTTATTCCCTCCTAATTGGCTGTGGGCGCCGCCATCTTTTTGAGGGTGTGATGGTCAATTAGAATATTCCTTCTTTATTAGATAGAATATACTAGAGGCTTGGTACACGAATTTGTGCACTGTTGGGGTCCAGCTGGCCGGCCCTGATGGGGGTCCATCGGGCAGAGCCAGTGGGGATAAGGGGCTCTTGGTAGTTAGAGGCCGACCCCGCCCCTGGTCAGGGTGTTGGGGGCCCGGCTGGCTCAGGGAGAGGCTGATTGGGGCCTGGATCCGGCTGGTTGGCTGCCGCAGTGCATGTCATAGCCACCGGTCATTCTGGTTGTTCTGGTCGCTGGGCTTTTATATAGAGAGATAGCTATTTGGATTAAAGATTGGTCACCTTTAAATACTACTGAGGGCACTTCAAACATTTTTTTTTTCCCTATGAGAGGGTGTTAATTGGTGGCAAAATCAGATTCCTTATGCAGAAACCCTATTTTAATGGTCATAATATTCTCTGGCACGATTTTCATATAATTTTGCGTTTAACTTTCGAAGGCCTTTTATATGCTCTTTATTCTATTTTCAGACAAATTAAGGATGTATCCTATTTTCCTAAAATTATACCACTTTGTGCATTATTTTTTCTTACAATACATCCTTTTTTTGTTTGTTTTTAACCCAATCAGTTCTTTAGTATTAGACATGCACAGAAAGCCAAGCCAAGGCGTGTGGCCATAGACAACCCTGCCATAGTTGGAGACATACTGACATATTAATATAAAATGGCATTTAAATGGACAAATGAGTGGCTGCATCCTCGGGAAGGGTGGTTCAAATACTGCCTTCACAGCGAGCACCAAGTGTAAGGTTGGGGTGACCTGTTCAGTATGCAAGAGTCAGCATCCGTAATCAAATTGTTTATCAGAATAGCTGAAGTGCTTGGCAAGCTGTGGACCTTCTCGAATCTCCTACCTAACATTCCTAGCTTCCTGAGCTGGAGCCTTGATTTAAAACCATTGCAATCTTAACTACCCCACCCTAACTGAAATCTATCACGCGTAATAACATCACATTAACCAGAACAGGTATGACTTGATTTATAAAACTGAATATTTAAAAAACGCATTCTAGATCAAGAAACATAGTTCTAAATGTAAACATTACCAGAGTAATTGCCAATTAGTACTTTTGTTTAAAGAAAAGGGCTGAGCATATTTAAAATATACTCTTGAGTTTCAAAGCTTAGATGTTTGTCCATCTTTCCAGGAGAATAAAAGATGTAAAAAAAATGGAAAATAAGATGTCATGGCAAAACTATCACATGATTCTTTGTCTCCAGTAGCTTTATCTCACTAAGAGAGTACTTGTTTTTGGCTTTACTTTTGCATAGAAAAATATGTTAAATCATTACCTTCAGCTCAAGGTATTCCATTGCACGCCTACCAATTTAGTGCTTACATTTAATCTAATTATCTTCCCCATGTAATGTCAAAATAAAATAGTTAGCTGAATTACCCATCACTTTTAACTTACCTTTCATATATGTTGATTTCAGAGAGGAAGGGAGAGAGAGAGAGAGAGACATCAATGATGAGAGAGAATCATTAATCAGCTGCTTCTTGCACACCCCCTACAATTGAGCCTGCACCTCAGGCATGTGCCCTCGACCTGAATTGAACCCAGAACCCTTCCGTCCACAGGCCAACACTCTATCCACTGAGCCAGACTGTCTAAGGCTTAACTAACCTTTCTGTTTCTTTGTGAAACATTTTTGATGTCTGATTGAGTCTCTGATACCTGAGCCAAGTTCGAGTTTGAAGAGCCATTGATCATCCTCTTTCCGCTTTTCTTTGATAAGACGTATGGTTCTGACCTGATTTATCCAGTCAACTCAAAACCAACCATCTCTAAACCTTTTTGCTGATGACTTTACATTCCTGCATCCTTTCATTTTTACGTAAACCATTACGGATACCTATTTAATGCTCCAACAAGTTGTTTCCCATAAGTTTGTGGTAAATTCATGTATCCTCTCAATGAATTTTGAGCTTTTACTCTACATGCTGGGTAATCTAGCGAACAAATGACCTCTGACCTCCTGGCAATCAGGCTTATGGAAGAGGAAAATGAAGATTTGGGTGTGTGTGTGTGTAAATCAAAGAACATCCGAATACTTTAAAATCAATAAAAATGTTTTTATTGAGTTCAGAGAGGAAGGGAGAGGGAGAGAGAGAGAAATATCAATGATGTGAGAGAATTATGCTCCCCACTGTGGATCGAGCCCACTACTTTGGCACATGCCCTGACCAAGAATCGAACCCTGACCTCCTGGTTCATAGGTTGACCCTCAATCACCGAGCTGCACTGGGTGGGCTGGAAAACTTTCAATACGTTTAGCTTATTATTCCTTGCTCTAACCTCTCATTTCATGTTGTGGCTGCTTCATCGACCTCAGTTCCACTCCATTATGCAGCAGCCATATGATTAGGCTGACCCATATCCTATCCTCAGTCTTACCTCTGGAGGTGGGCCTTGCCTGGCCTGATCTTTAAGGTTCTCCTAGCTCTGTTGCCCCAGTACTTAACTTCCACCTTGGCCATGGGACTCTTGAATCCAGTCGGCCATGGTGTGGAACCAGGGCTTTTGTCCTACAATGGAGCACTTGTCTTTCCTAACAGGAAAGAAAAGGTAAGCTGGCAGTCCCCATCGCTGCTGACCTTCATGTTGTCAACTTGTAGGGAAGGCCCCTGAGGATGACTAGAGACTGTGGGCAGCGCAGAAGAGAGATGGGAAGAAACTGGGTCATGAAGACATTGTTAAGCTGATAGGTCAACCCTTCACGGAGCCTGTCCCAACAGCTGGACTCTTCATGAATGTGCGCCACCATTCTTCTTTGTCATGTAAGCCAGGTCAGGTTGGTTTGATTGCAGGTTGAATTATTGTGTCTGAGAGTATCCTCACAGACGTGCTTACCAAAATAGGAATTTCTACCTTCTCAAAAGCGGAGGAGGAATTACTGTAAACCTATACCACTTAAGTTTCAGGACCTCTCTTGCTCTCGCCTCTTCCAAGCCTTCTACCTAACTTTGCACTTGCAATTTTCTTTTTTTTAATTAAAGAAGACCACCCAAATTGTGTAAGCTTCAGGCCTCACAAAACCTGGATCTACTGTCAGATGTGTGGGGGAGAAAATGTCCACTTTTCTCTCTAGTTCCCTCAATTCTTGTGTCTCTAGGGAGGAGTGACTCACTTTAATGGTAAGTAGCCGGAAGGGTCGCTGTGGCCCGGCCTCTCTGGCTCTGTCACTCAGACCTGCCTGCCCACAGTGGTCAGCTGGGTACAGCAGCCCCGGGGACCAGAGCGGCAGGGGAAATAGTTCCCGCCTTTGGCCACATCTTCCAAAATTGGCACCTCCCCAGCAAACCTGTAAAACACCATGTTAACGTCCTGGCTGTGAGGACTAAAGAAAGCATCGCGGGGGGCTGGCACTAGGGGAGTGGAGAGAAGGCAGACAAAGGACAGAGCCTCTGTAAGGTCTTGCGTCTGCTGCTCCCCCACCCAGCCTCTCCTGCCCTCGGGGATCCTTTTCATGTTTGAAACTGGCTGTGCCCTTGGCAGGCAGTTTTCCTTTGTCAAGTGACTGAGTGTCTGAGGTCATTCCAGAGGAGAAAGAGTTGGGTTCCTTCTTGGTCTCAGGTCTGAGCTGTTTTATTTCAGTGTTATCGTCAGTAAAGCTATGATTGATCCCCATCTGATCAATCTATTTCTCAAGTGTTTCCCAACTTGGAATGGTAAGGAGAGGAAGTATCACCCTGAGATGACAACAGAAGTCAGCAATAGCAAATCTATATATATAAAAGCCTAAGCCACCGTGACGACTGGTGGACCGAACTGTGATTTGCACTGACCACTGGGGGGACAGACGCTCAATGCAGGAGCTGCCCCCTGGTGGTCAGTGCAATCCCACAACCAACCTCCTGTGGCTGGCCCACCTCCCTCAATCCCTCCTTCGGGCCCACTGGCCCCAATTGGCCTTGATCGATCCCAATCTGGATGGAACAAGTTGGCTCCGATCGGCCCTGATCACCATCCAGGCCAAGGAACCCCAGCATGCACAAATTCATGCACCAGGCCTCTAGAATAGTAACAATGTATGTATGTGAAGTGCTGTATGACCAACTGAAAGGACCAAGCAGATCACTAGGTGCTCTGAAGGATCCACATGAGATAAAATATGGATTCCTGATCTCAGGGACTTTATAACTGAGAAAGAAAATTATATATATATTTTGAGGCTGACCACAATTCAGACATATCCTATATAATAAAGAACTAATATGCTAATTAGACCCAACAGCAGAACAACTGTCTGGAAAACATTCCAGTCAAAGCCGGGGCTTTGGGGCTGCAGGGCTGCGAGGGCCGAGGCCTTTATACGAATTTTGTGGATTGGGCCTCTAGTTTGTATATATTCAGTTATATTGAGCCGTATGAAACTGCCATTTTTGTAGGTTAAAAAGTAGTTGAATAACAACACTTTCACATGCTAACTTAATATTACCAACATCCAAAACATACCTGCTTCCCCTCACCCCTAGAAAATTTTGCACACCTGACTCACGGTCACTGTTTCTGATATGATTCCTGTCATATTAGAAACATTCTTTTCTATTTTTGTGTTTTATTTTTCTCTTAGTCAACATTCTTGGTGATTAAAGTGTCCACAGAGACAATCCTTCCAATATTCTGGTTTCTGGACCTCTTCTCTGGCAATGTTCTTGGCTTCTAGCTTATTTTACTACCCAACTCCACAATTTTATCTTAGATATCAGAGCACTTCCTTTTTCTCTGGAATACCATTTTCTGTTGATTCTTCTCTTCCTTGCTGGCTACCTCTTGAAAAACCTCGGTTGGTTTCTTCTGATCAGCTGACCTCTGTCTGTAGGGGTGCCCCCGGCCTCAGTCTTCACATGCCTTATTTTTCTTTACCTATGTTCACCCCTTATGTGATCCCATCCAATCTGATGACTTTCATGCCTCTGTTATATCGATGACTCTCCAATCTATGGCCCTAGCGCAGATCTGTTCCCCGAACTCAGAGTCTTATATCTAGCTGTCCTCTCAACATCACCTACTGTGGATATCTCATTGGCATCTTAAACCTATCATGTCTAAAGACGAACTCTCTTCTCTCTTTCTCTGTGTCCCAATCCACACGGTCGCTTTCTCAATCTTCCCTACCTCATTTTCTAGTTTGCGTAGACCAGAGATCTTACAGTCACTTTGACTCTTCTTTCTTACCACATACCCAGCGCACAAGCTAATCCTTTTGGCTCTTCAAAATACATTATTGCAGAATCCAACCACTTCTCACCGCTTCTGCCTCTGCGTGGGTCCAAGCAGTTCTCCTCTGGGTCATTGCAATAAACTTATAATTGGTTCCCCTGCTTTTTCCCATCCCTTGTCTACTGTCCACATAAAGCAGATCATGTTACTCTTCTCCAGTGAATGAGAGCCAGCGATCTTGATCTTACATGACCTACAAGGTCGCTCAGGGTCTGGCTAGCCTCCTGCTACTTCTCTGATGTCATATCCTACCAGCTCCACCTCTTCTCATCATGCGTGGCCACACTGGTCTTGCACACGGGTTTCAAACATGTCAAGTATGTTCCACCTGAGGAGCTTCGTACTTGGTGTTCCCCCTGTCTGCAATGTTCTCTCCCACATGTACCTACGTGGCCTAGGCAAATGCTCTAGTAGCTCCTTGTTCAGGATGCCTTCCTCCAGCATTATATGTAATATTATATATAAGATAAGGCTCCACCGCTCCTCCTCATCCTCCTTTCCCCACTTGACCTGACTCCAGTCATCATCATCGCCATCTGACCTGTACATATTTACTTTTTCTTTTGTTTAGCATCTGCCCTCTTTTGACTAGAATGTAAGCTACCCAGGGCAGGAATTTTGTTTTGTTTGCTGCTTAGTCTTAGCACCCAGAACAGTGTCTGGCGCACAATAGCACTCAATAACAAATACTTTTGAATAAATAAAACAACTAAAGGTACTGCATTAACATCGTATACCAAAAGGCATTTAAAATAACATAAGGTATCACCAGATTACAACTGGATTGTTTTCCAAAAGTTTTAAAAACATCTTTATTGTTGAAAGTATTACATGTCTCCATTTCCCACCTCCCCTCCCCCCGCCTCACTGCCCTCTTCTAGCCCACCCCTGCCCCTGCCCCCGCCTCCCTATTTTCTAAACGTTTTTAAGTCAGGTGTTTGGAAGTCAATATGCATTTTCCATGTGAATATGAAGTGAGTGCTGGTATTACTCCATCTCATGGTTGAGAAATATGAGGCGTAGGTTAAGTAACTCTGCTTAGGTCCTGATTCCAAGACATATAGACCTAACCACTACACTAAATTCCACTATGTAGACAGGCCACAAAACCTTGGTAAGGCCCTAACCAGTTTGGCTCAATGGATAGAGCATCGGCCTGCGGACTGAAAGGTCCCAGGTTTGATTCCAGTCAAGGACATGTAGCTTGGTTGCGGGGAACATCCCCAGTAGGAGGTGTGCAGGAGGCAGCTGATTCATGTTTCTCTCTCATCGATGTTTCTAAATATCCCTCTCCCTTCCTCTCTGTAAAAAATCAATAAAATATATTTAAAACAAAACAAAACAAAGCGAAACAAAAAACCTTTGGTAGGTCACCTAGTTCTAATTTAAAGTATTTTATAAAAAGGAAGGATTACAATGAAAGACACCTCTCTTACACAAGAGCAGCTACAGTTAGAGTCTAGATTGACCTCTCAGCTTTTCAGATTGTTCACTCAATTACCTCTCTTCCCAGGTGTTCTTTCTGCTTTCAGCAGCCTCTCTGCTTTCTTCCCACCCATCAGACTCCCAGTTTTCTTGCTATCCTTCCCTCTCCAGCCTAGATTCCGTGGTCCATCATTTCAGCCATCACTTGCCAGTGTATTAGAGGCTCTTGCTGTTTGTCCTTCCATTGCCCATTCTGTGAAATCACAACCCTGGATGAGTATAACTATTTGTATCTTCTGCATACTTGTACCCGGGCTGCTGAGTTCTGTTTGTAGGTTTCTTGATGGGAGCCATTCTGGCAGGTGTGAGGTGATACCTCATTGTCATTTTAACTTGCACCTGTCTGATGATTACTGTCATGGAGCATTTTCTCATATGTCTCTTGGCCATTTGTATGTCCTCTTTGGAGAATTGTCAGATCCTCTGCCCATTTTTTAAATTGGATTGTCTGTCTTTTGTTGAGTTGTAGGAGTACTTCATATATTTTAGAAATTAACCCCTTATCAGATGCATCACTGACAAATATATTCTCCCGTACAGTGGGTTCCTTTTTCATTTTGAGGCTGGTTTCTTTTGTTGTTTAATAAGGAGTGCCATTCATAGTACCTTTTTTGCTATATCAGGAAGTGCTGGTTTTTATAAAATAAAGGTGAAACTTCCCCACTTCTTTGGGTTGATGGGAGAGGAGAAATCCCAGGAAAGAAGAAAAGAGCAATCAGCGTATTCAGTTTGTGGCTCTATGGAGGACGTGGTAGATCTGTCAGCACCATCCTCCAACTCCTACAGGTGAGTTGCAGTAATGGGGCGGGAGGAGGAGCGGAAGACAGAGTAGTAAGTGTGTCCTCAGACATGCAAGATGAGATCTCACCTTTCATTTCTGATTTACACTGTCTAGCAAATCAGTCAGCATGTTTTACAATATTAATGAGAAAAAACAGGACCCTGATCACACTTGGAACGTGGTAAGATGTGGGATTTCTTATAGGTAAGATGTTTGTTGCATAGGAAAATATCAACATTGGGTTGTACAAAGCTTTTTCTATAAACCCAATAACTATTAATTATATACTGTAGTAAAAAGAAAATAATTCCTTAGGCTTAGAAATAAAACACTAACTGCAGAAACTTATATCTAATAACACAGAGGGCTTAAGACTGAGAAAGTACATTTCAAACCTTTTACAGTGGCCCTCGCTGGTTTGGCTCAGTGGATAGAGCGTCAGCCTGCAGACCAAAGTCCAGGGTTTGTTTCTGGTCAAGGGCAAGTACCTAGGTTGCAGGCTCCTCCCTGGGCCCTGGTAGGGCTGTGTGCAGGAGGCAACCCATTTCTGTGTGTCTCTCACATCGATATTTCCCTTTGTCTCTCTTCCATTCTCTCTTAAAAAAAAATTAATGGAAATATATCCTCGGGTGAGGATTAAAAAAGAAAAAGAAAAAAAAAAAAACCCAAACAGCTTTTACAGTGAAGAGTGCAACAGTAAAGGGTGAACAGCATGTGCCAAGAAGGTCCTTCTGAGTTAGAGATGAGGATTTCCAGTCTAGGAAGAAGGTGTAGCAAAAGCAAATGTGTAACCTACCGCTCTGTAGTTATCTTAAGGGAGAGGAAAAGATTAGCGGAACAGAGGCGACAGGCTTTTAAGCAGCCATCAGTCAAATGTCGGTCCCAACAGTGTGGTTGCTGACGTCAAGGCAGGGAGGATGGGAGCTCAGTAGGCAGCAAGCGGTACAGAACGGCAGTGGCCGTGGGTGCGGACCAGGTGCTCCAGGCCTGGGTGGATGGGTCAGGGAGAGTTTCAAACCGAGACCGGGATCCTCCAGCTCCAGCCACACAGGATGAGGGCTGAATTCGGGATGCTCACACTCAGAAGGGGCATGTTCGTGGGAGGGGTGAGAGGAAGTTTATTGGAAATTTTCGTTTACTCTTCTGCTAAGTGCTTCAGCCTCCCCTCATTTCCCGGGCTGTGAAAGAGCTCAAGGAGTGGCGTGAGGTTAGGGTCAGGGTACAGGAGAGTGGGTCATCAGGGTGCAGAGGTGGAGGAGATTGAGGCAGTGATGGGACATGGTGAAGGCCTTCTAGAGAGGATTTTGAGGTTAAACAATGAGGAAGGAACAAGGCAGCATGCAAGGTCTGATTGTGTAATCAACTGGGGACATTATTTTCCTAAACAACAAAGGGAAGGGACACATTCCCACAGTCCAGGGCTGTGCTTGAACGGTGATCGGAACTAGGCCTAAGGGCCTATGGGCTGAGGAACCGTGGAACAGCCTAGGCTGGTCTGAGGTACATTGGTTGTTTCCAACACAAACCACCACCCTTTATTGTTATTATTATTATTTTAAAATATATTTTATTGACTTTTTACAGAGAGGAAGGGAGAGAGATAGAGAGCTAGAAACATCGATGAGAGACATCGAACAGCTGCCTCTTGCACACCCCTATTGGGGATGTGCCCGCAACCAAGGTACGTGCCCATGACCAGAATGGAACCTGAGACCTTTCGGTCTGCAGGCCAACGCTCTATCCACTGAGCCAAACTGGTTTTGGCCAGCCACCACACTTCAGACATCCACAGGTAGCCTTAGCCTGAGTGAGAGCAGGTGGTTGGCTAAGCTATTCTCTGAGTTCTCCACGTAGATCCCTGTGGGTCTTTTTTTCTCTTTCTGTTATCAGTAAAACAGAAACCAAAACAAACAAACAAAATTTTAAAAAAAGGGAGGGGGGAAATGCCTTGAAGGAATATCTTTAGGAGAATGATAAGAAAATAGGTACTCGGCGGAAATCGGTTTGGCTCAGTGGATAGAGCATTGGTCTGTGGACTGAAGGGTCCCAGGTTCGATTCCAGTCTAAAGCATGTACTTTGATTGCGGGCACATCCCCAGTGTGAGGCGTGCAGGAGGCTGCTGATCGATGTCTCTCTCTCATTGATGTTTCTAATTCTCTATCCCTCTCTCTTCCTCTCTGTAAAAAAAAAAAAAATTAAAAGAAAATAGGGACTAATCTTGTGAGACAGAATAAGGGAATCATAAGAAGAAGAAGAGAGAAGACATGGAAGCTTACGGCATTGCCTCTTTCCTCCCACGCATCTCCCACCTCACTGGCAGTGCAGTTAGGGAGCTAAGGTTAGGAGTTATGACTAGATTCCTGACTCTGGAGTCCTACTGAAGTCCCCACCTTTCTGAAGGAATAAGGAGATGTGTTTTGTTTGCTTGGTTCTCTTCCTTACAGTTCCACTTGTTCTGAGGACTGCAATGAGGAAACCATGATGGAAAAATAAACACTAATAAGAGCGCTGCACCCTGCTCTCTCCCGGCAGCACTTGGCACAGGGTTGCAAAACCTCATGAGATCTGTCAACGCTGCAAGGAAACCCCTGCAGATTTCGGTTTTAAGTCCTCGCTGTATGCTCTGGAAAGGGTATGTTTTCTTCGAGAAACACAAAGGCAGTGGTGAAACACACGGCTAACTAGAAAGAAAGCGTATTGTTTCTCCTTCAAAGAAAACAGGCATCAGTAATAAAATGCCATCGTGCCATACAATTAAACAGAAACACACCCATAGTGGCAGAGATCATGGTGTAGAGTGCACAGAAACGCCAAAAGCAAAACCTGCCTTAACACCATCAACTTCCTTCCATGAAACGTGCACTTTTAAACATTTTGTAAAACTAATCGATGGGTGGGAGAAAAGAAATTTCTTCTTTTATGGAATTATTCTTTTGGTTTCTAATCTTTTCTTGAAGTGAAATGGGTTTCAATGTGTGTGAGCCCAAAAATATTTTAATGGCCTTTACCTACATGAAGCCTTTGAGGCTAATATTATTGATTAGGATAAGAACATAAAATAAGAAGAAGAAAAGAAAGTCATTTATGATTTTCCGTCTCAGTTAAGAAAACTATCATACCATCATAATTTGGTGAATATAATATGGAATTAAGCCAGCACATTTTATTTTTATTTTTTTTAATATATTTTTTATTGATTTTTTACAGAGAGGAAGGGAGAGGGAGAGTTAGAAACATCAATGAGAGAGACATCGATCAGCTGCCTCCTGCACCCCCTGGGGATGTGCCCGCAACCAAGATACATGCCCTTGACCGGAATCGAACCTGGGACCTTTCAGTCCGTAGGTCAACGCTCTATCCACTGAGCCAAACCGGTTTCGGCAAGCCAGCACATTTTAACATGTTCTTCGGTGCCATCAGTGTTTCGAATGACTGAGTAAATGTAATTTCTGCCACCGGGAGTGGAAGCCATGGGCTGATTTCGTGTCCGCACTGGGCCTGACACCGGAGCTCCACCATATTGGGGCGGGTGCTGGCTTACCTGGTGTGATGGCATCTGTACCTAGAAAAGCCCAGGCAGGTCCCTGATATCAGAGTTTAAGCCAGCCATGGAGTAGCTTTTATGACACTGACCTTTGACACACACCAACATTTACCCTTTGGACAAATATTAGATATCTAAGTGTAATGGAGAGTGACCAAAGCATGCAGAAACTGGAGGCGAGTTCACTCAGGTAAGAAGGGAATCATATTCTTAACGCTTTTCAACTTAGGACAGACGCCCCAGGCAGTGCCACTGAGAGTAATTACAACTCATGGAAACCTCGAGTGTCACTTAGTGGAGGATCGGAGGCCAGAGTTCAGAGTGACCAAGGAACCTGGAAATGGAGGAGGAAATCTGAAAAGGGGAGATCTAGAGGGCAGCCAGTCTCTTGCTGACCTCTGAACCCCACAGCCTGGGGGCGGACCCCAAGCAGCTCAGCCTAAGTAAAGTGGGGAGAGATTTCCTTGTGCTCACGGTAGGGGAGACAGGGTTTAGAGCGTGAGATCAACCAAGTTAACTGCCTGTTGCACAAACAAATGATTATTCAGGGGAACAAAACTGAGTCCACTGTTTCTACAATGCACTAGTTATAATTTGCACAACAAAATCGAATTATCAGACACATGAAGAAACATACTCAAAAGAAAAGGCCATCAGTGCAGAATGACCCCCAGGTGACCTGGATGTTGGAGTTGGTGGACAAGGATTTAAAAAAAAAATCTCTTTGTTGTTGAAAGTTATACAGATGCACCCTTTGTCCCCCCATTGATACTTCTAGCCCACCCCCTCCTGACCCAGGCCTTTACCACACTATTGTCTGTGTCCATGGATTATGCATACATGCATATACATTCTTTGGCTAATCTCTTCCCATCCACTCACCCACACTCCCACCCCCTACCACAGTCCCTCTGATTCATCTGTCTGTTCCATGCTTCTATGTCTCTGGATCTATTTTGTTCATCAGTTTATTTTGTTTATTAGATTCCACATCTGAGTGAGATCATGTGCTACTTGTCTTTCTCTGACTGGCTTATTTCGCTTAACATAATACTCTCCCAGTCCCTCCATGCTGGTGGACAGGATTTTTAAGGTAGCTGTTATAACTCCACCCTCAAACCAAAACAACCCCCCCCAGAATCGGGGTCCCAGGTACGTGCCCTTCACCAGAATTGAACCTGGGACCCTTCAGTCTGCGCAGGCCGATGCTCTATCCACTGAGCCACACCGGTTTTGGCATGGGAAGGAACTTTTATGTCACCAACTTTTTTATTTATTTGTCTTTTTTATTAATTTGTTTTTTTTTTTACTAGTGCATAGGAAGTTTCAACAGAGAAAACTATAAACAGTAGTATCAAATGGATTCTAGAAGTGGAAAAATAGTGTCTGAAATTTAAAAATCACCAGAATGGTTTAATAGCAGTTTGGAGATGGTAGATAGGTCGATAACCGTACAGATAGAAAAAGTGAAATTACCTAATCTGAAAAATGTGGGCAGTCCAAATTGGACATGGGGAGCTTTTTCTTTGGTTAGTGCTTTTATTGTAGATAAGCTTCTAAAAAATTATAGTTGACATACAGTATTTCATTAGTTTCAGGGGCACACCAGTGATGCTATTATTTTTATACATTACAAAATGATCACCATATGAAGTTATATTGACCGTGTTCCCTCTAGTGTTCATGACAACCTTGTGTCTTATTTGTAACTGGAGTTTTTTTCCTCTTAACACCCTTCACCCAATGCACCCGTCCTCCCTCCCTCGTTCCCTCTGGCACCCCCCAGTCTGTTCTATCTATGATCTGTTTGCTTTGTGTTTTAGATACCACATGTAAGTGAAATCATGCGATATTTGTCTTTCTCTGTATGACCTTCTTTTAGATAAGATTGGTCGACTGGTCAATCAGGAAAAGGCTTGGCCAGATTTCAAGTGCTTTCAACAAAATTTCTCATTATTTCCTCATGCGTAAGATGGAAAAATGTGGAGCAGGTGACAGTTTAGATGCATTCATTCTTAACCCTGGCCACTTTCCCAAGCCTGACCGTGCTGTAAATGGGGTTTGTATGAAGTGCACTCATGGAAACTGGGAAGAACATTTATCTGTCACTGACTTTATTCATTTGTCCTTCTTTACTAGCTTATGAGTCAACTCCATGAGGGCAGGCAATGCATATTTTTTTTTTAAACAATACTATTTTTTATTGACTTCAGAGAGAAAGATAGAAACATCAATGAGAATCATTGATCAGTTGCCTCCTGCACATCCCACACTGGGATTGAGCCCACAACCCAGGCATGTGCCCTGATCAGGAATTGAACCGTGACCTCCTGGTTCATAGGTCGACACTCAACCACTGAGCCACATGAGCAGGGTGAGGGGGGCATTGCATATCTTAAACATGTGTCTCCTTAGTTGCCAGGAATTCATCCTGTGATAGTCCTGCCACCTGGAGTGGGGGCAGGAACTGGGGGAACATGAGGGTGAGCCTGGGACAAGGGCCCAGGAATCACTACATTCAGAAATTCAGACAGATGTTCATTCCAGGGAAACCCTTTAGTGGCTGGTGCCGGAGAGACTTCGTTTCTTCAGAGTAGTGTTTCTCCAAGTGTGGTTCAGACCCTTCGCTTTAGAATTCCCAGGAATCCTTATTAAAATGCCAGTTTGGGGGCCCAACCCTAGACTTGCTGTCCCCAAGGATGGGCCTTGGAAGTCTGTAGGTACCCTAAGTGATTCTTATGCATAGAAATGTGAACTATTGTTTGTTTTAAGGGGTTGGAGATCTGGGAAAACTAGAGACTAAAGGTCTCACCACCTTGGCACTACTGGCATTTTGGGTAGATAACTCCTTGTGGTGATGGCCGCTGTCCTGTGCATTGTGGGATGTGTAGCTATATCCCTGGTCGCAAACCCTCTGGTTGCTAGTAGCACCTCTTCTGGTGTGACAAGACAACCACAAATATCTCCGAACGTTGCAAGACGTCCCCCGGGAGACAAAGTGCCCCCTGGCCGAGAACCACTGCTTTGGAGGATCGGCGTAGCAAGCACGCTCCCATCTGAGGGTCAGCAGAGACCACAGCGGGGGATGCCCAGCTATTGGAGCGGGAGTGCCCAGTTCCGGAATCTCCGGTAGGAGCTCCTTCCTAAGGGAGATGCTGGCAGCTCAGCTACCTTGAGGCAGGGGGCCTGCACCCCCAGCCGGTGCATGAATCCGAAGGCTGAGAACCAGGCAGGGGCTGGCAGCTCGGGCCAGGTCGCAGTCCCGGCTGTGCACGGGCATCACCAGAAACGGCGTGCTTCTGAAGCAGCATTTCCAGGGACATCCAGGCCCCGGGTCCACAGCTGGGTTAGATGACACCTGGAACCCTGTTCAGCAGCTGAGAGACAGGCTTGCTCCGCCCCATCTCACCAGCGAGGAGGGAAGCATTGCGATATCCTGTGGCCAAACTGTCCTAGACAGGGGCTTTCCTGTTTCACTTTCATCTTGTCCCGGGCCTTCCTGCTCTTCTGGCAGGTTTCCTGTTCCCATTCTGTGGCCTACTGCCGCACTCCTCGCTGCCCTGCCCCGTTTGGACATGTGTTTGGCTTGTGTGTGTCTTGGGCAACACTGAGGAGGTAGAATCAAAGCCTTGCAGGCTGATTGGACTGGCACGTTCCAACTTTCTTTAAAGGTGCCTGTGGAAGGCACAGGACAGGAGATGGCTGACGGTGGCCACCTGCCTTGACTCTTCCAAACAAGTCTGAGCCCCAGGTGTTTACTGGAATCGTGCTTCGTCTTCAGATGGCCTTGCTCAAAGGACATGGCAGATGCCTGTGCCTTCTGACAGTATCTAATAGTTAATTTTAGTTCGAGCTGTTTCTACGATTACAGCCTGAGGAGGCTGGTGAACGGTGCTGTTGGTTTCTCAAGCCGAGCAGCCCCTTAGCCCTCTCTTTCAGAGAAACAGGTGTCAGAGTAACCATTCATTCGGCGCTCCGGGTCTGCTGGTCAGCCCGGGCAGTCCCTGGTAGCATGGAGAGTAAGCAGTAAGCGTTGAGCAGTAAGATGGATCCCACGAGCTGCACATGGACACCAGTTTCATGGCGCAGCACAACTGCTTTATGACAGGAAACTCAGAAAAGAAAGAAGTCTGTGGCACGTTAGGTGTGTACTCCAAGTTTCATTTCCATGTGAAACCCTGCGGTGAACCAAAAAGTACGTCCATGGAGAAGCTCAGCTGAACTTGGTTAACTTTGTTCAAGTTGCTACTAGTTTAGCAATAATTTCACAACAACCCAAGAACTATAAAAACACTTCTACTGATTATTTTATTCAGAAAAACAAACAAAAGACAGACAAAAACCCTTGTCATTTGCAGTATCTATCAGCTTTCAATTTGGCTCTCCTGTTTAAAAAGACAAATAATAAAAATTAATCTATGTAAAACATTTTATATATAGTCAACTGCTACTAAATATAAACCCATGCTTAGAAACTGTGTTCTCAATTTTGGTTATTATATTACCACACCATTTACATTAAGATATTTTAATTAAAACTTTACTTTTCAATTTTATCCTACAATGGTACCTCGAGATACAAGTGCCCTAACATACGAGATTTTTGAGATACGAGCCGTCCAGCAAGCGATTTTTGCTTTGAAATACGAGCAACATTTGAGATAGGAGTAATCGTGTGGATCGGCCGGCTGCACACGACCCACCAGTTTACCGAGACTCAAGCATCTCATAGTTTCCCACACCTCAAGGTTACGGAACGAATTAAACTTGTATCTCGAGGTACCACTGTATCCTATATAATAAAAGCCTAATATGCTAAGTGTATGGTAGTCTAGTGGGCCATTCAACCAATCAAAGTGTAACATGCTAATGATATGTTAAGGCCGCTCAACTGCTGGTTATGACGTGCACTAACCACCAGGGAGCAGTTGACCAGTTGCTCAGTTGCTATGATGTGTGCTGACCACCAGGGGGAAGATGCTCTGACCTGTAGATTAGCTTGATGCTGGGGTCCAGCCAATCAGAACTGAGCAAGACTGCCCAATCATGCCCTGTAGCCCTCCTGTGGTCCCTCCCTAGCCCTGATTGTGCATGCACTGGGGGATCCCCAGCCTGCACCCTTTCCAAATTCAGGAACCCTCAGGGGATTTTGGAGAACCGGTTTTGGCCTGATCCCACTGGCCGGGCTGAGGGATCCCCTGGTGCATGAATTCATGCACTGGGCCTCTAGTGTTTCATACTAAATGGATTCTATTATTTTTTAAAATATATATATTTTATTCATTTTTTACAGAGAGGAAGGGAGAGGAATAGACAGCTAGAAATATCGATGAGAGAGAGATATCGATCAGCCACCTCCTGCATGCCCCCCACTGGGGATGTGCCCGCAACCAAGATGCATGCACTTGACTGGAATTGAACCTGGAACCGCTCCCCCCTCACCCCCCATCCGCAGGGTGATGCTCTATCCACTGAGCCAAACCGGTTTTGGAATGGATTCTATTCTTATAAAGTCTTTTCCTCATCTTTAACAAATGTGCCTAAGGCAGTGGTCAGTAAACTCATTAGTCAACAGAGTCAAATATCAATAGTAAAACAATTGAAATTTCTTTTGAGAGCCTAATTTTTTTAACTTAAACTTCTAATGCCACTTCTTCAAAATAGACTCGCCCAGGCTGTGGTATTTTGTGGAAGAGCCACACTCAGGGAGGCAAAGAGTCACATGTGTCTCGTGAGCCGCAGTTTGCCGACCACTGGCCTAAGAGCTTTTTCAGTCCACATGAGCAATTTTAATTACCTTTGATTTTAAGCATGCCCAAACTTCTATTTAACAATGTTGTTTTTGTTAAGAGATAAAAGTTACAGAACATATATTATAAACCTTATTTTATTTCTTCTGAGTTCATATCCTGACTATTTTTATACCACGTTCTTAATTTCTTAGAACTAAAAACTAGATGCTAATTTTCTTAGCTGGGAAAAATTCTCTCATCATTTATTGACTTTAGGTAATAACTCGATCAACTAGTTAGCAGGAAATACACTGTCTTTATCAAGTAATATGAAGAAATGTCTTAAGACTAATTTTGCAACATAGGACTTGAATGAGTGGCATATTAGCAAATTCTTAAGTTAATCTGGCACTTCTTTGATAGTATTTGTTAAGCTCAAAGTTTAACCTCTCTACTCAGTTTTTAATATTGTAAATCCAGAGTATTACTTAACTAAATAGGAACAGTAATAAATATCAATAATGTGCTATGATAAATATCCTTCACACTTCTGAATTTGACTTAATACTAGTGCTTCAATTTCACTTATTTAATTTTATACTTAGTATTTTTTAAACTGACCTATATTTATCTCATTTTTAGAAACCTGTGTCACTAACAGGACTGAATTTTGAAATGAGTCAACTGACTTCTCTTTAGCCTGCTTCTAAAAGATGTAAATAAATTTATGATGTAATTTCAGTGAGATCTGAATTTCTTACAACAAAATATTTAAGTACTTGGAATCTGACTATATTTAGACAGTTTTTCTTGGTGATCTTTTCCCAGACTTATGATATCCTTTATGGGCAATATTACCATGTTCACAAATTAGAAATAAAGATAAATATTTGAAAAACTACAAGTAATTCAAAAAGAACATTGGGCCCTAGCCCGTTGGTTCAGTGGACAGAGTATCAGCCAATGGTCCGAAGGGCTCTGGGTTTGATTCCAGTCAAGGGCACATGCTTTAGTTGCAGGGGCCCTGGTCGGGGTTCATGCAAGAGGCAACCAATCAATGTGTTTCTCACATTGATATTTCTGTCTTTTTCTCTCTTTTCCACTCTCTCTAAAAATCAATGGAAAAATATCCTTGAGTTAGGATTATAAGAAAGAAAAAGAACATTGGGTTTTATATTGGCCACTTCTACTGAGTACTTAATCATAGTTGGAAATAAGTAAAAATATACCCACCTGTCCAGAAGTGTTTCATGCAAAAATCCATCTTTCCGGGCCTTTTTAAGAATTTTACTGTCTTCTTTACTTATTTTAAGTTTCTGGTCTTGGAAGCTCTGAAATTTCTTTCTGTTAAGAAAATACCTCTTTTGAAAAAATATCTGATTACGAATGCACTTACAAATATTCTTTAAGTTTTCATTTATTAAAAAATCCCTAATTATATGTCTTTAATAACACACAGCTTTTCACATACCGATGCCCTTAGTTAGCGCCCACCAGCGAGAGGGCAGCTGCTCAGCAGCTCTGCAGCCTCACCTCCAGCACGGGATGCGGGCCGGAGTCCGCGTCCTGCTATGGAGCAGCATGGGGCTGCCATTCTGTGCTGACACGGAACAGCCGTTCTAATTAGCTGGGAGGACATGGGGCCGGGGACGTGGCTTTGGAAGCCAGCAGGATAATGGGGAAACCGAAGGACTGGGAAAAGGAAAAGCACTGAGTTCCCTGTATGCTGTTCTATGTTGGGCACCCGGAGAAGCACTCACTGTCAGATCTGTGGGTCTAAAGCAGTGGTTCTCAACCTTCCTAATGCCACGTCCCTTTAATGCAGTTCCTCATGTGGTGACCCCTAACCATAAAATTATTTTCGTTGCTACTTCGTAACTGTAATTTTGCTACTGTTATGAGTCATAATGTAAATATCTGATATGCGGGATGTATTTACATTACGATTCATTAACAGTAGCAAGGTTCAGAACCACTGGTCTAAAGGGAAAAGAGTACGTACACGTAATTGATTTCACACTGTTTCACATTTCCTTTGTCTTCCTCGGGGATGTCATCTTTTTTCTTCGTTTCTCTTTCAGCACAGGATCTGATCTGGACATTGGAAATGAGAACCCAGTGAGTTACACATTCTTCTTCCCCCTTTCCTCTTTACTTAGTACACAAGAACAGTCCAGGTGATTTCTTATGGAAAAGGAGGAAACCATTAACTTAGCAATTAGGTTCAGAAAATGACAGGCTCTAGATATTGTTTTTATTTTTATAAAGAATTTATATAAATCATTGCTATTATATGTTTCTCTAGAACCTTGCATCAGAAACAATAAAGAGAAAATCATCTAAAAAACATTTTGCAGATCAGATTGTGTTTGCTAAACAATTAGGCAGTAATTTAATTTTAGCCTCAGAGTGAATACAGGAGGACCAAATTATCCCTAGCAGGTAGTGTTCATTTCATACATTGAAAGCCTCAGGTATTTTACTTTGCATAGGCTATTACCAAATAAATTCAAACTTTTAACTTAGCACAATTTGTTTTTATCTAACTGGAATCTATCCCTTTTAAATACTTCTTTTATCCTCTTAAATTTTGACTGACATTTACTACCCATTGCCATAAATGAACAGAGACAGATACAGCAATTAAGATCTAAGTTTTAGATGAAAATTACTTGGGAGACTTTGGTGGAGAAAATACCTTTTGATAAAACTTTGGAAAATATTCTGAGATTTCTAAATTTTTGTGCTGTGTAGAGTGGTATTTTTTTCTCCACCAATCAACTCCAAATAATGAAGAATTACTGATATTATTCTTGTTTTAAAAGGTAAGTGATATTTTCAAAGTAAAAAAAAAACACTGAAAAACTAAAACTGAGTATTATGAAAGCCAAGAACATTTAAAAAGTAAAATCAAATATATAACATGGAGTTTAACACAAAGCATGTACAGATACTTGATAGATACATGTAAAGAACTTTTACGTATTCATCAAAAGATCCAGAATTTAAGGGCCAGAGCTCTGAAAAATTCTGTTAAGACTTTTGTGTTTTATACTAGCAACACGGATCCTCAAGTATTAGACAATTCCAACAGCCTAGTAACCACCTTCTCCTACAAGATGGTGGGAGTGTAGGTTAGTACAACCCCTATAGAGGTTATTTAGCAGTGGGTAAACAACTGCACAGGCTTACAGTCCTTGACTCTGGAACTGCTTCTGGGAACTCACCCTTGGATGTACTCGCACACCCACAGAATGATGCACAAAGTTATATGCTGCAGCACTCCTTATAACAGCAAAAGACTGGAAATAATCTAGTGTCCATTTATACAGAACTGATTAAATAAATTATGGTATCCCCCTAAAATAGAGTATTATGTAGATGTTAAAAAAAGAAGAGAGTGGAAGAAGAAAAACAAAAAGGAGAGGGAAAGCTTTCAATGTAATAAGGGAAAGCTGCAAAATATTATGTTAAGGAAAAAACAACAACAGCGTCTAAAGGAGTGTATAAAGGAGGCTAACTTTAGTGTGCAAAAGTAGAAAATTACCAACATTTATATTTTTATCCAGAAACTCTAGAAGGCTGTAGAACAAGCATGTCAAACTCAACGCCTAATATAGGCCAAATAAATGAGGCTGCGAGTTTGTCATGTTTGCTGTAGAAGGATGGGAGACATATGTCTATATATGCTTGTATTTGAAAATTTTGGAATCATGTGCTTCATATTTATTTATTTAAAAATATTAAGTTTTAGCCTACCTAACTGGCTTAGTTGGTTGGAAAGTCATCTGATGCACCAAGAAGGTCTTGGGTTTGATTTCCCATGAGGGCACATACCTAGGTTGTGGGTTTGTTCCTAGTGTGGCTTATACAGGAAGCAACCAATCAATGTTCTCTCTCTGTTTCAAATCAATAAGTGTATCCTTGGATGAGGATTAAAAAAAAAAATGCAGGTAAGAAAAAAATTTAGGGCCAAAAATGTGCAAGTACTCAGAAAAAGATACTAACACATGGAGATAATAGCAAGGGAGCTTATACAGTAATTTCTCTTCCATTATGTGCAAACACACCACCAGTTACGGGATTTATAACTAAAAACATGGCTTATTTGGAGCACAGTATAAAAAGCAATGAAATAAGTCTTTCAAGTGAGAGTAAATGACTTTTCAACATTTTTGTTTATTTTTTTACTTTTCAACATTTTAAAGAGATGTAGTCACATCATATGTGGCATTCTATAGAAAAATGTCATGATTACCTTTATCATTTCTTCTTCTCCTGCTGTTTTACTTTTTGCTTCTATATCGCCTGCTTCATTGCATCTGATAAAGCAGCTATTTGAGGCCAACAAAGCCATTTTCCCCTAAATAAAATAACAATAAAAAATAGTTATGAGAATATCTGCAAAAAGAATCAGGAAAAAGAATTTGGAAAAAAATACAGAAACTAAAACAACTTTTAATATAATTATTTAAAGATAACCACAATAAATATTTCTAGTATATTCTATTAATAAGACTAAATTCTAAGTAGATGAAATAGAATTATTTCCTTGGGAATAAGAGATCTATTGAGGATATTACTAATTTAGTTGAGTTTGAAAAAATAGCTTTAAACACAATAAAAATTATAATAATAGTTTTCTCAAATAAATAGTTTACTTGTGCTTTAAGTAAAAATTTTCTTTATAAGACTATATCATACAAAAGTTAGCTTTTGGGGCCTTTGAGTTTACTGTTCAGAACTTTAGAATCAATGTTTGGGAGACTTGTGCATGGAGAGAAATATTCATATTCTTTTTAGTTGTTTATTTCTCAATGTATTATCTGATTCTGATAAACAAAACTTTAATAACTCATTTTCTTATGTATCTGAACCAAGATTATAAATTTGATTAATTAAATTTCCTTACATAAAGTTTAATCATAAGTTGTATATAGCAAATTCTTTTAGAAAAATGAACACCTTAAACATCGAACAAAAAAATCTACAAACAGTTACAAAAATGTATTAAAATCTTTATATCAAATCCAGTTGTGAAAGTGCTAATAACTTGGGTCTAATTTTTTACTCAAGATGGGAAGGGCTGGGTTTTCTTTTTTCTTTAATATATTTTTATTGATTTCAGAGAGGAATGGCGAGATGGCAACATCAATGATGAGAGAGAATTATTGATTGCCTGCCTCCTGCACACCCCACACTGGTGATTGAGCCCAAAACCTGCGCATGTGCCCTGACTGGGAATTGAACCATGACCTCTTGGTTCATAGGTTGACGTTCAACCACGAAGCCATGCCAGCTGGTCAAGGAATGGGTTTTCTGTCATCTGGATGGCCCTGGGTGAGCGTGGATATGGCTGTATATTCCCAGGTGATTTAAACCTGTACTGCTGATCTTTTAGTTACTTTCTGCCATCCAGTTTTACTTGTTATATCAGGGACTTTTGAGTCTCTAATTTAAAACTTAAAAACATTATGTCTTTCTCCCAAATAAAGTAAGATGAATGCCCCTTAAGTTCTATATGAGGATTAGTATCTGACTCATCATCCTGACCTGATCTAACAGCCTTTTCTGTTGATACAATTTCTATTATGAGCATCTCTGTATATTGGTAGGATCATCTATCTATAAGGGGCTGTAATCCATTAGTAATTCATGAAATGAATTTAGTGGATCCTGACCAGTACTGAAGAAAAAATAAAAAGAGATAGAAACAGAGGTAGAAGAGAAAAGATTAGAGTGCAAGCATGTAGATAAATAAGAACTGGCAAGTACAACTCCCGTTTCAGTTATACACGTGTGTACTAGGCTGCAATGTGCAATGGAAAAATGTCTTTCTCATTGGATCGGAGTGAAAAAGTTAGAAAGTTAGTGATCCAGAGGTTTTAATTCAGATCAAGAAGGAACGACTCTAAGTAATTACCTCTTTTTGGGGGGTGCTTGGCTAATTTATCATTGTGGAAATATGTGGCTAGTGGCTACAATTTTGGCCGGTGTAATTCTATATATACTACTTTAGTGGATATATGATGTTCTATTATAGATGTTTTAAAGTTTCTTTTTTCTATTATAAATAGTGCTGCTGGTTAGTTTCTGTGCATAAAATTGTTGATTTACTCTTAAAAGAGATTCCTTACATTGACAAGAAGCTTTCTATAAACATTAAGAGCACTTACATCTTGAAAGACTGGTTCCCATTGTTCTCTTGGTCCAATCGCATCTGAACGCCCAACAACAAGTCCATCTGAATTTATACCAAGGTATTTTCCATAGCCAGATTTTAGGGCAATTCTTCAGATTAATAAACAAGATAGATGTTAGGAACTGAGAGGAAGAAAATTAAATATAGAACATAAAAATAATGGGTATGTACATAAAAATTCAACTAGCTATTGTTCAAATATTTAAGTCACAAATGATTAGTGATTACTATATAGGAAAGTGTAGTTCTATACATACAGTGTCATATTCTATTTTTATTACAAGCATGATAGCTTCTATATTATATAGCAAATATTTTCTAAATTCTTTATTCTTAAAATATATAAATAAGTTTATGTTTATTGATTTTTCTTTAAAAGTCCAGTGTACTTGTTGGCCATTCAAAGAAAGTGCAGAAATAATCATCTTAACATTTTTTAAATATTTAAAAAAATATATATATATTATTGATTTTTTACAGATAGGAAGACAGAGGGATAGAGAGTTAGAAACATCGATGCGCAAAACCAAGGTACATGCCCTTGACCACAATCAAACCTGGGACCTTTTCAATCTACAGGTCGAAGCTTTATCCACTGAGCCATACCGGTTAGGGCAATATTGTTTTTTTTTTTTTTAAATAAAAATAGGATTTCTATGTTTTTAGCTTACCAATCCCCTGTGATGCCAGGGGACTGACTTTATACTCATGTACAGGTTAATGATAATATAACGCAAGTCATTATTATCTTGATGTAGCCAATTACTAGAATATGAAATTTAGTTGTTTTACTACACAAAGCATCATTCTGTACTTTTGCATTTTGAGAATAAAAAAAGGTCAGCTTATAAATGATTGTAAAAATAGTGAGCAAAATATCCTCTTGGTCTTTATGACTATGCAACATTCTCTGCTGGTTTTAACAATATTCCTGTCTTCTACCTTCTTATTTGTCTCTTGATTGCTAACCAGTGAGTTTAAATATCATAGCAATAGCGGACAGTTTTAGGTCTGTTTCATCAGAGGATTTTTCTAATCTATATCTTACTTGGTCTATAACATTTTCATTTTCCCCAGAATAATAATATATATTGTTAGGAATCATACTGTATACTTTTATCTGGGGCAATTTTCTTTTAAAGACGGAGTTATTGAAAATGTAATTTTAAAAAAATATATTTTATTGATGTTTTACAGAGAGGAAGAGAGAGGGATAGAGAGTTAGAAACATTGATGAGAGAGAAACATCAATCAGCTGTCTCTTGCACACCCCCTACTGGAGATGTGCCCACAACATAGGTACATGCCCTTGACCGAAATCGAACCTTCAGTCTGCAGGCTGATGCTCTAGCCACTGAGCCAAACTGGTTAGGGTGAAAATGTAATTTAATAATACCTACATATTAACTGGATATATAAATAATGTTATATTTTATTAAATATCAAAAAAATACTTTCCAAAAATATTATTTTGCTTTATAAAGTAAAAATCACTCTGTGGGCTTACGTTAGTTATATATTAAAAAAATTTAATAAACTTCAAACAATAAAAAATTATTAATTATAGTTCAACTCAAACTTACCTGGAATCAGACAATTTGACAGCTGTAAACTGCTCTGGAGGACTAGGGCCTTCATCCACTACAGGAGAAAAATCATTTTGAAATTAATTTGACATTTGTTATAAATACACATGTAAAGATAGTCTCCAGTTTTTAAAAAATGTAGTTTTCTTCCAAAATTAAATGTAGCCTGGCTAGCATGGCTCAGTGGTTGAGCACTGACCTGTGAGCCAGGAGTCACGGCTCAATTCCCAGGCAGGACACAAGCCCAGGGTGCGAGCTCAATCCTGTGTGGGAACGTGCAGAAGGCAGCCCATCAATGATCTCTCTCATCGTTGATGTGTCTATCTCTCCCTCCCTCTCTGAAATCAATGAAAAAAAATATGTAAAAATTAAATATAAAAATATTACATTATGATGTAATTAAAATGCGGTATTCCTATTACCAAGATCTACTTTATCTTCTTATAAGTGCCATATTCGTTTTACATGCTTAATAAGATAGGTCAGTATGATGCTTAGTCACTCGCAAGATATTTTCTCTTTGTGTTTTAAAATACAGTCAGCACATGGACCAACCATGTCATAATTAAAAAATTAAATGCTTTAATTAATTCAAACAGCCATTCAGACCAAAAGATACTGCTTTTTATTTCCTAATTACTTCATTTCTCAATGCTTTCTCTGATGAGCTAAAAGGAGAAAAGAAAACTTAAACTGTTTACAGTTTCAGCAAAAGGTCTGGAGAATAAGGGAATTCAAAACTTTGACTCACCCACGTTTTCTTTTTCTTTCTACTTATCATTTCAATTATTCATGTTGTTTTGATTTCCATAGATATTGGGGAATTATACAAAATGTTTTCTAATTTTTATATTAGAAAGAGGGAGTTGCCAATAAGAGGTAAATGTTGAGGAAAGATACAAGTGAACAAGTCATTCCTTTGGAATATACTTGGGATTAGTTAGATGCTGCCTAAGTGGACTAATGTAATAAAATGTATACTTTAAGTGGCCTTTCCTTTTGATCACTTCTACCAGGCACAAACCTTCTTTATGAGGAGCTCCCAGTGTGAAAAGTCCATTGTCAAGTGCATGTATGTAGGTTCCTTTATCCATTTCAATAGCTATGGTTCCTGAAATTTCACCAAAGTTTGTTACTGTCCACCAGATTCCTAAAAAATAAAATCAGTATTTAAAATTTGTATTTTAGATTTGACACAAGGTTCTTATTGTTATTGTTATAACTTACTTTCTAAAAACATTATTATTATTACTTTTAATATATTTCATTGATTTTTAACAGAGAGGAAGAGAGAGAGACAGAAAGTTAGAAACATCGATGAGAGAGACATCGATCAGCCGCCTCCTGCACGCCCCCCACTGGGGATGTGCCCGCAACCAATGTACATGCCCTTGCCCGGAATCGAACCTGGGACCCCTTCAGTCCGCAGGCCGACACTCTATCCATTGAGCCAAACACGTTTCGGCCTAAAAACATTATTTTGCAGTTCTCAGAAATTAATAGAGAGAAATCTCATATACCCTTTACTCACTTTCTCCCAATGGTAACCTCTTGCATAACTTTGCTACTGATACCACAACATCAAAACCAGGACATTGACAATGATACAATCCATTAATTTAGTAATGTCCGAAGACTACAAGCTCAATATATAGGAATCAATTACATATATATACAATTGAAAAATAAAAATTTAAAATTCTATGGATAATAGTGTTGTTATGAAATATTTAAGAATATAAAAAAAGACATGGAAGACTGCTACACTAAAACTGCATATTATTGAGAGTCAATGTTGTTAAGATGTTGAGTCTCCCCAAATGATCCATATTCAATACCATTCTCCCAAAATCCAACAGGCTTTACCGTAGAAAGTGATAAATTATAAAATGTATATGTAAATATAAAGGATCTAGAATAATCAAAACAATCTTGGAAAAGAAGTGTAAAGTTGAGATACTCATATCCCCTGATTTCAAGACTTGGATAAGTGATAGTAATCAAGACAAATATACATGAAACAATAGAACCAACACACAACTTGATGGAATAGAGTCTAGAAGTAGACCAAAACATAAAAAAATCAATTGATTTCTAATAAGGATACCAAAGTAGTTTAATGGGGAAAGGAAAGTCTATTCAGTAGTGCTGCGGAAACAACTGGATATAAACCTGAAAAATTATACCCCAAACCCCAATCCTTACCTCACACTATACCCAAAATTAATTTGAGATGGTCATAGATCTAATGTAAGACCCCAAACTATGAAGCCTGTAAAAGGAAATGTAGAAGAATATCTTTGTGACCTTGGGGTAAACAAGGATTTCTTAGACTGGAGAAATAAGGTGACTGTCATAATAGAAAAGAAGTAGGTTTTATAAAAAGCACAAACTTACACTTATCAAAAAACACTGTTAAGAAAATGAAAAGTAAAACCACAAACTGAGAGAAAAGAGTAAGAATAGAATTTTAATACTTTCTTGGTGGGAGGGTAAAGTGGTATGGGCACTTTAGAAAATTTGTGCCAGCTTTTTATATAGTTAAATATTCACATATCCTTTGCTTCTTACTATAGGAGATAATTTATATAGATGAGTTTAAAGGATAACCTATCATTTACTTCATATAGTTAAATATTCACCTATCCTTAGATATTCCTCACCTACTTATCTACCCAAATATGTACCTTAATTGATTTGCTATTTCAAAAAAAATGTGATATATTTCTGGAATATTAGCTTTATACTATATCATATAAAATGTAAAGGAACCATAACTTATTAAGTTTCAAAATGCAACCTGCCAAGTTTTAAGAGAAAGAACTGCTTTAAAGTATAGGTGCCGGAAGGATGGAAGAATTAACTAGAAAACAGGCTAGTTAAATACATTTAGGCCAATTTATTTCTGTTGCCATTTATAGGCTACCTTGATGTGTAATGAAGATTTTCATTGTATACAAAGTAATTATTTCACTGTGAATGTATTTCTTTTAGGGATACACAACTCACTGGTTTAAGATGCATACATATTCAAAGAAAATAAAGCAAGTCATTGAATAACATTGTTTTGTTCAATGATGTTACATTTAAAGTTGATGAGGAAAAAAAAAATCAATTCCCAGCTAGGGCCAGTGTGTGAAGTCTGTGTGGGCTTTCTCTGGGCACTGAGGTTTCCAGTGCACCCCAAAGATGTGCACGCGAGGTGAACGGGTGAGTCTCAACTGTCCCGGTCTGAGTGAGTGTGGCGGGTGTGGGAGTGTGCCTGCGATGGAAGGACACGCTATCCGGGGCTGGTGCCTGTCTTTTATCCTGAGCTCAGGGATAGGCTCTGTCCACTGGTGACTCTGAACTGGAATAAGGGAGTTGGAAATGAAGACTCTTACTTGTTCATACTCATATTTCCTAAGTATATGGATAGCTCGTATTTACCTCAATGTTTAATATTAGAAGTATTTTGGATCTTTACTTATAAGTTTGGTGATGTTTTTATGACCAGAAATATGCTGAAGGAACTTAACTCTCGATTATATCAATCAGCTATGATAAGACTAGTTTCATTATACCTCACATCATTTCGCTTACAATTCAGTTTCCAAAAACTTATAGACAACTGTAAGTTAGGACTTACTATACTCTGTAAAATATATTTGGTAAATATTTATATGAGGACTTGAAAATAATGTGTCAGAATCTGGCCTATTAAGTAGTCTAATGGCGTCTATTAAATCAGAGCTGTTTCCTCTCTCCTGTGCTTTGATCTGATAATGATGGAAAGGCATCAATGACACCTATTGTGCTGGAGAAAAAAAATCTACAACCATAAATAATACTTGAGCACTTTAACATAAATATGAGTAGGTCATAAACTCCTCCTACTTTCTTTTTACTGTTTATCTCTAATTAGGAGATATTTTTAAAGGGATCCCAACCAGTGCTAATTTTTCTCAGAATATAGAAAACTTACCAACAATATCAAGTTGGGTTTCTTCATCATCTTCTCTTTTTCTCTTCTTCTCTTTGCTCTTTTTCTTCTTACTACAGGAGGTAATTTATAGATGAGTTTAGGCATACTGATGTGCACTTTAAATATCACAAGGTGGAATCTCACAAGAATCTTTTGAGCTGTACAATGGTTTATAAATTATTAATTTACATCGACATGGCTCTTGTTTCTGATTATGTATATATAGTGTTACAGTTAAGGGCACACTTAGAGCCAGTGTGCCCTTAACTGATTTTTTAATGCTGATTATATCACTTCTGAGCTCTGTGATTTTGGCAACACTGACTGAGTCAGTTTCCAACCCAACTCTTAAGGTTAGTGTGAGGACTGAGAGTTAATATGTGCTTTCATTTGTTGCTGGTGAGAATGTAAAATGGCACTGCCATTTTGGAAATTAGTTTGGGGTTCCTTAAAGAGTTACCTTATGACCTAACAATTCTACTCTTAGGTATAGATCCAAAAAGAATGAAAACATCCTATCTAATAAAATAGTAATATGCAAATTAACTATCACTCTGCTATATCCACAAACCATGCCCACCAGCCAATCAGGAGTGAGTATGCAAATTAACCCCAACCAAGATGGCTACAGCTACATAGAGCAGAAGGGAGGCTCAGGTTTCCCTGGCAACAGAGGAAGCCAAGCTTTCCACATACCCTAGCAGGCCCAGGCCTCCACTCAAGGCTACAAAGTTTCAATTGTAGAAGATAAATAAATCCCAGATTCCAGGGCCTCTGCTTGGGTCACTGGGGGAGGGGGGGAGGAGGCGCAAGAGGGGTGTGTGTGGCTGGCCTGAAAACCACCACAGGCCCCTTGCCCAGGCTGCCCCATGCCCCAAGGGAACACCCACCCTGATCCAGGACACCCTTCGGGGCAAACCAGCAAGCACTCACCCATGCACCAGACCTCTATCCTATCTAATAAAAGAGTAATATGCAGATTGACCATCACTCCAACACACAAAATAGCTGCCCCCATGTGGTCAAAGATCTTGCCCCCATGTGGACATGATGGCCACCACAAGATGGCCAGCAGGGGAAGGCAGTTGGGAGGGACCAGGCCTGTAGGGAGGGCATTTGAGGGGGGGGACCCAGGCTTGCAGGAGAAAGCATTTGTGGGGAGACACTAGGCCTGCAGGGGAGGGCAATTAGGGGCAATCAGGCTGGCAGGGGAACAGTTAGACATCAATCAGGCTATCAGGGGAGTGGTTAGTGGGTGCTCAGGCTGGCAGGCAGAAGTGGTTAGGGGCAATCAGAAAGGCAAGCAGGCAACCAGTTGGGAGGCAGCAGTCCTGGATTGTGAGAGGAATGTCTGACTGCCCATTTAGGCCCAATCCTACTTGGATCGGGCCTAAACAGGTAGTTGGACATCCTTTGAGGGGTCCCAGATTGGAGAGGGTGCAGGCTGGGCTGAGGGACATTCCTCCCCCCCCCCCACGCACGAATTTCATGCACCAGGCCTCTAGTCCTACATAATAAAAGGCTAATATGCAAACTGATTGAACAGCAGACTAACCAGTTGCTATGATGCACGCTGACCACCAGGGAGCAGATGCTCAGTGCAGGAGCTGCCCCCTGGTGGTCAGTGCGCTCCCACAGGGGGGCGCCGCTCAGCCAGAAGCCCCGAGTCAGACTCATGACTGGTGAGCGTGGCAGCAGTGGCGGGAGCCTCTCTTGTCTCCACTGAGCAGGCTTAAGCTGTGAGTCGGACACCCCGCAAGGGCTCCTGGACTGCGGGAGGGCACAGGCTGGGCTGAGGGACCCCCTCTCCCCCCACCCCCAGTGCACGGATTTTGTGCACTGGGCCTCTAGCATGTTCATAACTGTATAAGCCTATTCACTTCTACTCTGACCTTTATTATTTCCTTCTTCTCGGGGCTTTGTTCAAGTTTTTTTTTAGTGTCAAGTTAGATTGTTTATTGGGGCTTTTTCTTCTTTCTTTCTTCTTTTTTTGTTTTTTCTTGCATTTGAGGCTCTCATTACTTCCCGCATATGTTCTCTTACTTCAACCTCATTAACAACCATCTTAGAGTGTCATTAATCCGTCTTACGTGGACTAAGAGACTCCCAGAGATACTAACGAACTGGCCACAAATCACAAAATGGGTCATGGGTGCAGTTCCTACATCCCAGCCCACAACCCCCATCACAACCCACACCCCTGCGTCTTCTTGCCTTGGAGCTTCACCGGGAATGTTTTCAGGGTGCAGGTGGCGACAAGGACCCCTAACACAGGAGGCCACGGCCCGCGCCCTCCGAGGGCCATGGGGGGAGGAGCAGGGGTGAGGCTCCCCCCGCCCCCCACCCCACCCCCCATCCCCCCATCCCGCTCCCCATCACCCCCCCCGCGGGGCGTCTCGGCTCCCCTCTCCCCGCCCCCTGACCCGCGCGGGGAGCCCCAGTGGCTGACAGCGGCCCCGCCCGCCCGCCCGGGGACCCGCCCGGAAAGAGGGGGCGTCGCCCGGCCCGGCCCGGCCCGGCCTCACCTCTGGGCCTTGGCGCCCTTGAGCACCAGTTTGGTGGGCTTGACGTAGGAGTACTCGGCCATGGCGCCGCGGCGCTTCGGGGGGGGGAGCGGGCTCCGGCCCGGGGTGCGAGGCCTCCGGCGGGGGGACGAGGCGGCCGGCGGCGTCGCCGCTGCTGAACCGCCGGTTCCCTCCGCCCGGAAGCCACGGCCCAGAGAGAGCGCCCCACTTCCTGTTTACTGTCCGGGCTACGGCGGCCGCGGGGGGTCGAAACGCGTCACCGCTCGCTCGCCGCGTCTGAACGCCGAGCGTTCGGGAACCCGGGGAGGCGCGCCCTCCGGCGGTCGAAGCGGGTATTACAGTCGAGGGTGATTTCTCGCGCCTCTGTGTGCGGGGAGGGGGGAGGGGGGAGGGGGACGGCCTCCTGGCAGGTGGGTGGGGGACCCCGAGGAAGGTCCCGGGAGGCAGCACAGAAGGTGGGGTGCAGGGGAGGACCCGGGACCGGGGAGGTGGGTTACCCTGTGATCCGCCAGGGAGAGCAAATCAGGCCCCCGGAGAGAGAGCGAGCCAATCGCCGCTCCCTCCCCGTGCAGCCAGCGAGCCTCCTCCGGCCTCGGGAGGAGGAGCCCACAGGCGGGTTCGGTGACCTGAGCGTTCATCGCAGTGTTTGGGATGGAGGCCCCCAGGGCCTTGAGAAAGACATTCCGGGGTGTAGA
>JAAGEH010000046.1:12413168-12491590 GCA_011751065.1 Lasiurus cinereus
ACCTCCTAAACTAAAAATATCCAAAGTCAAAAACACACCTGAGGTTCGGGGCATCGGGGCTTACCCACGCCCCTTTCTCCAGAAAGCTTATTGCTTTGCAAAGTCATAAGTGAGATCATCCTAAGTCTGGGACCGTCGGTAATCTCCAAAGTACATGGTCTAGGACAGCGGTTCTCAACCTGTGGGTCGAGACCCCTTTGGGGGTCGAATGACCCTTTCACAGGGGTCGCCTAAGACTATCGGAAAACACCTATTTCCCATGGTCTTAGGAACCAACACACCGCTCCTCGGTGTAGCAAAGTGTAGCCATGTAGTTTACTGTTGTCATAGGAAGACTGTTGCCCGTGCTACACCACGATTCAAGACAAAATTTCATTTATTTGTCATTAGAAATAAATATTTCACAATATATAATTACATATTGTTTTTTGTGATTAATCCCTATGCTTTAATGATGTTCAATTTGTAACAATGAAAATACGTCCTGCCTATCAGATATTTACATGACAGTTCATAACAGTAGCAAAATGACAGTGATGAAGTAGCCACGGAAATCATTTCATGGTTGGGGGTCACCACCACGTGAGGAGCTGTCTTAAAGGGTCGTGGCCTTAGGAAGGTTGAGAACCACTGTTCCAGGAGAAAGAAGTGAGGGCCTGGAGCCAGGCCATGTGTCTAGTTTGGCCTCGGTGAAGGTGGAGGTGAGGGGATCCCCACTGGGGAGAAAGCCCTGGTTCCACTGCGCAGGAAGCAGGAGACTCAGGGCGTGCGGCTCGGAGAGGGCCCTGCCTGCCCGTGTCTCTGGGAAGTACCAGCCCAGACCCCTGGGGACTTCCTCAGAGAGACGGGAGGATGGCGCCCTGGCCGGTGTGGCTCAATGGTTGGGGTGTACCTGGAGAACCCACGGGTCTTGGATTTGATTCCTGGTCCAGGGCACGTACCTGGGCTGCAGGTTCGATCCCCGGCTCTGGTTGGGGCACGTTCAGGAGGCAACTTCAATGTGTCTCTTTCATTGATGGCCTGCCTCTCTCTTCTCTTCCCATCTCTTCCTTCCCTCTCTCCCACTCTCTCTAAAAATCAGTGGAAAACATATCCATGGGTGAAGATTAACAAGCAAGCAAAGAAAGAAAGAAAGGGATGGACAGGTGAAGGAAGGTCAGCGAATGTCCACCGTGGTGCTCTGCTTCTCACGGCATGGCGTGGCCCCAGAGTGACAGAGCGGTGAGGGCAGAGAGAGGCTCTGAGACACGCATCTCCCCTCCCAGCCTATGGGTGTGGGGCCAGGGCCGGCGTGCCTTCAGGCCGTGGTTGACAGGTGAGTCAGCTGAGGCCGCAGAGGGACACGGGCCTCAGAACGTGACCACAAGCAGGTGGCCGCAGTGACCAGAAGCTTCAGCAGCGGGCGCCTGTCTGTGCCCAGGTAAAGTCAGGATGGCTGCATGCTGGCGAGCATCCTGCAGAGAGACCGATCGCGAGGATGGACCAGCCCCTCCCCACGAGGGTCTGTGACGGTGGTCTCCCCCAGTGGCCTTCTGCAGCCTGAGCGGCACAGAGGGTGGACCCGGCGCAGGAAGCAGCCTTGACACTGAACTTGGGATGGGCTGAGTCCTCCAGAGCAGCGGTTCTCAACCTTTTTTAATGCCGTGACCTTTTAATACAGCTCCTCATGTGGTGGTGACCCCCAATCTTAAAATTATTCTCCTTGCTACTTCATCACTGTCATTTTGCTACTGTTAATGAATCATAATGTAAATACCTGTTTTCCGATGGTCTTAGGCTCTATAGCAGCGGTTCTCAACTTGTGGGTCGAGAGCCACAGGTTGGAAAATGCTAGCGAGGTCGCCGGGATTCATGGTGGGGAAAGAGCCCAGGGCATTGCATTGGCAAGGGTGAGCATTTCCCCCCTCTCTGCTGAGAGAGAATAACACGCCACCAGTTACAGAGCGCAATACCCTTTTTATAACGTTTGCACATACGCGCAGTTTATGAGAACTTGCAAAGTTTTTACGTGTCTTGTGTAAACATTGCTGTTTACCGTTTTATTGCCAGTTAGCTTCATTTGTTCTTATTTGTATGTCGAGTGAGCTTTCATCTCAACCGCCTGTGGCAAGGATTTGCTGCTCACGGCGTAGGTAACCTACACTCCTTTCACACCAGCCACCCGTTTTCTCGTTCTGCTTTCTTTTTTGCATACATCCACCTGCTTTTCTCCTATGGGGTTAGATTGCCCCCTCCCCCCTTTCTCCCCCAGATAATCAAGGATTATTCCCCAACCTCCAGTTCCTTAATTTCATCGTCTGCGTAACGTCCCTTTTGCCCTGTAGGGTGACAGATTGACAGGCTGCAGAGATGAAGATGTCTTGGGGTGTGCGTGTGTGTGTGTGTGTGTGTGTGTGTGTGTGTGTATGGGGGTGGGGGTGGGGGGTGTATGGGGAGGAAGCGGCATTACTCTGACCACCACAAAGGCAAGGCCTTGAGCGTCCTCGTTCTGTGCACTTGATCTCAGAAGCTGGAACGCATTAGACTCCCAAGTAAACGTTGAGCCAGAGAATACATATTTCAATTTACAGATTGCTGCCACATTGCAACCCCCCCTTCTGGCAGCATGTCCCCGTGAGAATTTCATCGGCAGAACGACAAATAAAACCCATACCTTCTCCAACGGGATTCGGGCGGAATGGTACTTCAATGTGAGAGTATATTCCGTCCGCGGCCCTCCTTGCAAATCACAGATAGATGATGGCCCACTTACACGGGGTAAGAATTTAATGGGAGGATAGTAGGCTGCCATCTCCTTTGCATTCCGGTTGAAGTTAAGGTTATGCGATTCCTCTCCCCGGAGCGGCCGGGAACCCCCTCTCTGTTTATTTCTGTGAGTAAAGATCCGATCCGTCGAACCTTTCCTAAATGCCCCTTCCACGAAACGCTTTCTGATCCGCCGTCAAGTCTAATCTCTCCTCGGAGTGCCCCTCACAGTGTGTTTAGACGTAACTTGTGATTTCACACCTTCTGTCTCCCCGTTCCTTCTCTCACTAAGGGGGTGCTGCAGGGGACAGCTTCCCGGCTGGGTCTGTGGAGTCCTGAGCTCAGGGGGTGGGGGGGACACCCCACCTTCGGCGACAAAGGGAGGGGGTGCTTCCTTTCCCGGCTCCCTGGCTGCCCTGGGTGGGCACATCCCCGGCCCCTGCCACGCTCCGATTCCTGGAATTCTGAACCCGGAGGATGCGGCAGAGGCAGCGGGACGGTGGGGATGATTCTGAGCCGCCGCAGAGACGCTGGTGCAGGCCCAGGGCAGCCAGTGCGCGGGCACAGCAGCACCTGGCTGCGGGGTGCCACGGGTCAGAGGCCGGCATCCTGGAGGTGGCACCCCACGCAGGTGGGTTCTCTGGGATGGACTTGGCTCTGCCCCCTCAGCGGGCTTCCTGATGGGTGCCCAGGGCCTACTCTGGCTCTCCAGCACCCTCAGTGGTTTTGTGAGCTGCCCAGTATGTCTTTCCCCTATAGACTGGGTAGGGTGCCCCCTAAACCCCCGCAATGGATATGTTGAAACCTGATCCCCAATGAGATGGTATTTGGAGGGAGGGTCTTTGAGAGCTGATTAGGATCCTTAGTAAAATGGCCCGAGAGAGCTACCCCAGCCTTCCTGCCACGAGAAGACCCGTTAAAATACCACTCCAGAAACCGGTTTGGCTCAGTGGATAGAGCGTCAGCCTGCGGACTGAAGGGTCCCAGGTTCGATTCTGATCAGGGGCATGTACCTTGGTTGCAGGCACATCCCCGGTGCGGGGTGTGCAGGAGGCAGCTGATCGATGTCTCTCTCTCATTGATGTTTCTAACTCTCCATCCCTCTCCCTTCCTCTCTGTGAAAAATCAATAAAGAAAAAACACCACTCCATCCAGGCATCCACCCTGGAGTCCACGTGACATCTCCTCCTCCCCTCCTCCTCCTCCCCTCCTCCTCCTCCTCCTCCTCCTCCTCCTCCTCCTCCTCCTCCTTCTAATATATTTTATTGTTTTTTTACAGAGAAGAAGGGAGAGGGATAGAGAGTTAGAAACATCGATGAGAGAGACATCGATCAGCCGCCTCCTGCACACCACCTACTGGGGATGTGCCCGCAACCAGGATACATGCCCTTGACCCGAATCAAACCTGGGACTTTTCAGTCCGCAGGCCGATGCTCTATCCACTGAGCCAAACCTGTTTCGGCCTGTGAAACTTCTTACCGGTGACACAAACCCTCCCGCAGAAACTCTTTCCCATCAGTGTCTCCGTGAACTTGTGAGGAACCCAGGGTCTCCCGTTAACTTCCCTGGTGTCGACAGGCGAGCTATGTATGTTCAGGGCGTTTCCCCCCACTTCAGATAAAGCTTTTGGAAACAAAAAAGGATCTCTCGATCTTTCTCTCCTAAATTGTGTTTCACTGGCATCACATCTACTTAGGAAAGGTCTCTTTGATTTTAACACGAGGCACGGTAGCCTCGAAGTAAAAGGTTTACTGTTGGTCTTGTTTCTGGAATGACTGCAGGTTTGAAAAGGGACTGATTTACCTCAACCCAACGGAGCACATTCCACGAAGTCTGCTCCCCTGTCCAGGTCCCCAGGGGGCAAGGGGCGGTTCTCTTTTGACCTTCCCAGGTGTTTTGAGAAAGAGGGCACATGGGGGGAGAGTACAGTGGGCGGCATTGCAGCCCCCACTCACCCTCAGCTAGGCTCCTTCCTGGGTGTCCGGGGCTGGGGGTGGGCTCTCCTCATCCCCTGGCCTCGTGGGCAGAAGTGGCTCCATCTAGAAACTCAGACAATGGCTACCCTGTTTCCCCGAAAGTAAGACATCCCCCGAAAATAAGACCTACTCCCAGTTTTGCCTCTCGCTGTCATATAAGACATCCTCTGAAAATAAGACCTCCCCGATAATAAGGCCTCCCCGGAATAGAAGGCCCCTGAAGCTACCGTCAGGCGTCTGGCTCCTGATTTAAAGAGCCCTCGCCCTGCCTGAACAGCTCCGGCTGCGCTGCGGCCCATCAGGGAGCTGGTTTGTGATGACAACGACTATGTACAGTAGACAGGTAATAAATTTCTTTTTTTTTTTTTTGTTCAACAATAAATGTGTACTGTCTTCTTCCTCATGGAAAAATAAGACATCCCCTGAAAATAAGACCCAGCGCCTCTTTGGGAGCAAAAATTAATAGAAGACACTGTCTTATTTTCGGGGAAACAGGGTAATACAGTGGGTGATGAGCAGCCACAAAGTACAGAACAAGAAACCGGACCAGTCTAGCCTGTATCTCATGGATCCTTTACCGTCGTTTTCCGTAGAAACACTGCACATCGCAGGAGTGTGCGGAAAGCTGTCACGAGCACATCTGGGGACCTTAGCTGGGACAGTCCGCACCGCACTCCTGATGAATTTATCGCCAGCCCTGACTCATATACACAGAGGGCATATCGCATAGAGGCTCAAGATAACGGGAATCGAGATAGGTGACATTCTATCATCATTTTCTCACTTATCAGAAGGCTCAAAGAATCCTGTTTTTTTTGTTTTTTGTTTTTTTCCCTTCTTTTGTCCAGTTGACATATTTCTAAGCAGAGACCAGTTGTCTTGAGCCCCAGAGCCTTTACACAATGTGTGTTAGGCGGAGGGAGGGTGGGAAGCAGTTCCCCACGGCCAAGGTCATTAAGGAAGCTCTTTGTGGAAGGTGTTAATGAACAATGCCCACCCCACTGAGAACTTCCAGTCTGCAGGAGGCTGGAGGCCGGACATGCCTTCTGGGCTTTGCAACAGGCTTTGTGAGCGGAGTGCGAGAGGACAAAGATCTGCTCTAAGAAAGGAACCGGTGGAAACTACAGCAGGGAGACTGTGCCTTAGACCACCAGGTCTCAAACGTTTTGACCTCAGGACCCCTTTATACTCTTAAATATTACTGAGGCTCCCCAAGAGCTCTCATTGACGGGGATTATATCTATCTCTATTTACCATATGGAAAATTAAAGCTGAGGAATGAAAAATAGTATTAGAAAAATAGTATTAAAAATGGTAGTAGAAAACGTTAACGTGGGCATTGTATTAAAATATTCGTTTTCCCAAACAGCAAGGCTGATGAGAAGAGTGGCATGGGTCTCGGTTTTGGCAGACGTCTTGAATGGCGGGCTTCTCAGAGGAGAGGGTGCTTCCCCCGTCCGCCCCCACATTTACCTTCTTGTCGCAGGCCAGGTAGCTCCTGGGAAAGCAGTGTACACTCGCCAGCACTTGTCGTTTGTGGATTTGTTGATGATTGCCATTCTGACAGGTGTGAGGTGGTATCGCATGGTCGTTTTGATTTGCATCTCTTGGACAGTTAGTGACTTTGAGTATGTTTTCTGTGTCTCTTGGCCTTCCTTCTGTCCTCTTTTGAAAAGTTTCTATTTAAGTCCATTGCCCATTTTTTTTTAATTGGGTCGTTTATCTTTCTTTTATTGAGTTATATGAGTTCCCTGTAAATGTTGGAGGTTAAACCTTTATCAGTGATAACATTGGCAAATACATTCTCCCACACAGTGGGCTTTCTTGTTGTTTGGTTGATGGTTTCTTTGGCTGTGCAGAAGCTTTTTATTTTGATGTAGTCCCATGTGTTTATTTTCTCTTTAGTTTCCACTGCCCTAGGAGCAGTATCAGTGAAGGAATTGCTCCTTATAATTCTCACTGAGTTGTGTGTATTTGTCATCCAGCCATTTAAACATCCTTATAACCATCACTCTGAGTTCTTTCTCTGATATGCTGCTAGCCTCAATTTCATTTAACTCCCTTTCTGGTGATTCCTCTTTTTCTTTCCCGTGGGGGTTGCTTTTTGTCTTCCCATGTTTTCCTGTAATGTTTTTTTTTTTTATTGGATGCACTTTTTTTTCTCCCCATTGCCCTCCCCACCTCCCAGCACATGCCCCCATTTGTTCCTCCCTTCCCCCTCCACCACCCCCCCCACTGCCCTGCATCCACTGGCCATGCCCACATACACATGCATGCAAGTCCTTCGTTTGATCTCCTACAGGCTCCTCCCCCACAATCTCCCCTGCCTTCCCACTGTAGCATGACAATCTGTTCATTGCTTCTTTGCCTCTGCATCTCTTCCCTCCCCACCCCCTGATTCTTGTCTTTAAAAACATCTTGCCTGTGTAGGATAGAAATAACCCACCAGAGCAAAAGAAAAATGTTTGAGTCCCAATTTCAATGTCCGCTAGCTTTGAGTCCCAGTTTCAATGTCAAACAGTTCCGTATGAGTACATTTTCCTGTAATGTTTTAATTGTAGATCCAATTGCTTTGCTACCCAGGTTCTTTTGGGGATGGTGCTACTGGTGTGATCTCTCAGTTCTCCTGGGCTTGGCAATCTATTGTAGCTCCCTGCTTGAGCTATTTGGGTTCTCTTGATGTGGGCCTGCGAGCTTGAGAGGCACAACTGCAGTGTCTAGAAGTCAGCAGCCATGGAGGGGAGTGTCCCAATTGTTGCTGTCTCACACCCTTAATTGAAATCACACGTGCCCCGTGGGGACTCACAGTGGCATCCAGAAACCATCTGTTGGGGTGATGGGACTCAGGGGGCCTGCACTCTGGAAAGGTGTGACTGTGGTGTCCAGAGTTCTGTAGTTGTGGGGTGAGCAGACTCAGCTTTTGCTGCTGTACCTGTGGTGGGTAGGCGCTCGCTCCCCATGGCGGCTCACGGGGTACCCACGGTACGTTTGCCTGCGAGGCACACTGAAGCACCCTGAAGGGCCCTGGCAGTGTAGCTGCGTTTTTGAGGTGCCTGTGGGCGGTATCCAGGATGAGTGAACTCAGAATTTCTCCTGTCCAAGGTCACACCCAGGGAGAGCTCACAGTGGCTCCCATGAGCGCCCTGTGGGCAGATGGGCTCAGGGTGCCTGCCTGCTGGAGATTCACATCTGTGGAGGTGCCTTTGCCGGCGCAGAGCTCTGACGCACTCTGAGGGGTCCTGGCACTGAGGCTGAGCAGCTGGGGTGGAGGGGGGCAGTTATTCAGGAAGAGGGCGTTCAGAATTTCTACTGCGGGCAACACGGCCTGGTCTGTGCAGACTCACACGCAGCAGAGACTCAGAGCTGCTCCTCAGAGTGCTCTGTGGATAGATGGGCTCAGGCAGTGGTTCTCAACCTGTGGGTCACGACCCCTTTGGGATCGAATGACCCTTTCACAGGGGTCGCCTAAGACCATCGGAAAATGCAGATATTTACATCACGATGCATAACAGTAGCAAAATTTCATGGTTGGGGGTCACCACCATGTGAGGAACTGTATGCAAGGGTCGGGTCGTGGCCTTAGGAAGGTTGAGAACCACTGCGCTAAGGGATCCTGTTCCTTGGAAATGCGCGAGCGTGGAGGTGCCTTTGCCTGGGCAGAGCTTTGACGCCCTCTGAGGGGCCCTGGCACTGAGGTTGCACAGCGGGGGTGTCTGTGGGCAGTTATTCAGGAAGAGGGAGCTCAGCATTTCTAATGAAGGACCGCACGCCCTTGTCTGTACAAAATCACACCCAAGGAGGCTCCGAGCGGCTCCAGGCGCTGCCCCGGGAGTGGAGTGCCCGGGATGCCTGGGCGTGGAAATGCGCGAATGTGTGGTCTGGAGTTCTGCTGCTGGGGAGGGGGAGGTGGCCCTTACTGCTGCCGAGCGGTGCACCTTCGGAGGTGGGGGTCCCAGGGTCCGAGAGTCTGTGGGTGGGCAGCAGGATTTAGGCTGGAGTGGCTGCTGGGTGGCAGGGCAGTTCCAAGGCCTGTCTGGGTGGTGGTGCTGAGGAGTTCCTCAAAAAGGCTGTTCTGCCCTTCATGATGGCGTGGGCTCCGTGCCGTGCCATGCAGGAGTCCCGCAGTCCGGGGAGTGCCCACAGCGGTGGTAGACTCTCCTTGTCCAAGAGAGCCTGGTCGGCCAGCCCCTGCTGCTCCTACAGGGATTTACCTGTCCCTCCCTCCCTCACACACACCGCACACCCCCACTCACTCTCCTTTCCTCCCCTCACTCCCTCTCTTCCTCTCCCTCACCTCCGTCCTGCCAGCCCCCATCTTCAAGCCAGGGTGGTATATTTTTTTTTAAATATATTTTATTGATTTTCTACAGAGAGGAAGGGAGAGGGATAGAAAGTCAGAAACATCGATGAGAGAGAGACATCGATCAGCCGCCTCCTGCACACCCCACACTGGAGATGTGCCCGCAAGCAAGGTACATGCCCCCGACCAGAATTGAACCTGGGACCTTTCAGTCCGAAGGCCGATGCTCTATCTACTGAGCCAAACCGGTCTCTGCCAGGGTGGTATTTTTAATCCAACCTGATAACTTCTCGAGCAAAATGGACCCAGTGTCTCTTCCTTCTTTGTTCACAAGGTGGTGCTGTTTGCCTTCAAATAGCACATGCCCTCCGCCTCCAAGAGGACAAACGAGGACCAGAATTCCTGTCCCATCATCATTAAGTTTGCAGGGTGCCCCTAGGTTTGTCCCATAGAAGAAATGCACAGGGTTTTCCTTGTAGAGACATAATTTTTTTAACCACGAGTTAGCTCCAATGTCAACACCGTTACGGTCGTCTCCCAGTTCCCCTTCTAATTTCACTGATGATAATTATGTTGTTAGTGATGGGACGGCTTTATAAAAAACACCATCCTATTATATACCCCATGGGGGTGAGGTCATCTGCCTTGAGGCACAGTGACATCACCCAGCAGCAACCAGGGTTCAAACTGGGCCCATTTTAAAGAGAAAGCCATTTCCACTGTCATGGGCAAGTTGGTTTTTTATTTATTTATTTTTTCGGGGGGAAATTAAAAACATTTCTAACACGTACTATGATTGTTTTAAAAAAAAAAGTAATGGTTCATTTCATGGTAAGGAAATAAATTGAACCTCTGTGCTGGAAAGTGCAGAAAACAAATCAGCGTTCTTCGCAAATAGATTTTACCGCGGGTCTACAAATTGCCTTGTGTGCTTTCGAGATGATGGGAAAATGAAACCAGCCCCTGTCTGCACGGCGCGGGTGGCATATATCCTGCGTCACTTTCCCGAGGATCGTGGAATGCTGGGAGGTCAGGATGCTTGAAATGAAGAATTCCACAAAGTGGCGCAACGAGAAGATGAAAACAAGGCGAACCTCGTTTTTGAATACAGTGGTACCTCGAGATACGAGTGCCCTAACATACAAGATTTTTGAGATACGAGCCGTCGAGCGAGCGATTTTTGCTTTGAAATACGAGCAACAGTTGAGATAGGAGTCATCGTGCGGATCGGCCGGCGGCACACGACCCACCAGTTTACCGAGACTCGAGCGTCTCATAGTTTCCCACGCCTCAAGGTTACGGAACGAATTAAACTCGTATCTCGAGGTGCCACTGTGCCTTTGCTAAGGGATGGGGGGGACAACCTTGGGTTGGGAGCCAGTAGATCCTGGTCTGACTCTGACTGAGTCATTGGTGGCCACAGCAGGCCTGGCTCTCAGGGAAGGTCAAGGCAGACGGAAGGTCAGGCCGATGGACTGGGAACGGGGGGAGAGGCCGCTGGCCAGCGGTGGTGGCCAGATGTTCACCGTTCGATGCTCAGGGCTAAGCTGGGTGTTGCTGTGCATCCTGAGGGCGAGGCTGCCACTCGATCCTGGGCTTCTGGGCTGAGTCGGAGGCCTCCATTTGAGAAGCAGCCTTAGAGATCCAGCAGAACCCACAGAGGCGTACTCACTCTGCAGATGTTGGCTGGTGAGCAGCATGAGTGTTTTTTTCGTTATTTTTATGGTTTTCAGGGAAGAAGACAGAAGGAAGGAGAGCTAGAAACATCAATGATGAGAGAGAATCATTGACCTGCTGCCTCTTGCATACCCCCTACAAGGAGTGGAGCCCACCACCCGGGCATGTGCCCTGACCAGGAATTGAACCGTGACCTCCTGGTTCATAAGTCGATGCTCAACCACTGGGCCACGCTGGCCAGGCAGGCTGGAGATGTTTACTAGCAATCCCATTTATGAGCATTCCTTGATTGTCTCAATTGCATGCAGCCTGCAGGGGCAGAGACAGACCCCTCAGGTGTGGGCTGGGGGGTTGGCTGTGTGGAGGGGCAGTCCCAAGCTTATACGTCAAGTCGGGGGAGAGAGGAAACAGCTTCTCGGGATGGTAGGCAACTGCAAGAAACTGCATTTCTAAAACAAGAAACCCTTATGTCTTAGTCTGCTTGGGCTGCTGTTACACGTGGCCATCGATTTCTCACAGCTCTGGAGGCGGGGGAGTCCAAGGTCAAGGCAGATCTGGTAGGTGGGGTGGACCTGCTTCCTGGATTGAGGATAACTGCCTTCTCCTGGGGTCCTCACATGGCGGAGGGAGCTCTAGCCTCTTTCTCTTATGAGGACACGCACCCCATTCTCCATTCCCCGACCTCATGACCTCGTCTTACCCTGTTTACCTCTGGGACGTCCCATCCCCTAATACTATGTTCCGGTAGGTTGGGACTTCAACATACGGATTCCAGAAGGACAGAAGCATGCAGTCTGTAGCACCGTATTGACTAAGAATCAGTCATCCCTTGGATAAATAAACGAACCCCTAGAAAAAGGTTTAAAATATGACTTGATTTTTTGCCCAAAGTGTCTGTCCGGACTTGTTAAAAACAAAGCATATTTGACTATTTTCCTCTAAGGATTTCTTCATTCTTACCCTAGTGCAGTGGTCGGCAAACTCATGAGTCCACAGAGCCAAATAGCAACAGTATAACGATTGAAATTTCTTTTGAGAGCCAAATTTTTTAAACTTAAACTTCTTCTAACGCCACTTCTTCAAAATAGACTCACCCAGGCCGTGGTATTTTGTGGAAGAGCCACATTCAAGGGGCCAAAGAGCTGCATGTGGCTCGCAAGCTGAAGTTTGCCGACCACTGCCCTAGTGTATTTACAGAATTTTAACAGAATGACACAAGACACTTGATAGCTTCATCTATCATAAGAGGTTTATACCGTTCTAGGCAAAAGCATATGCTTTGAAACCATCCAGTAGAATTTATGAACAAATGCTAATGCTAAGCACCTTCTATACATGATTTAATTTAATTCACAAGCAACCCGATTGTTGGCTACTCTTACTCTTCTTCTTTTTTTAAAATATATTTTATTGATTTTTTACAGAGAGGAAGGGAGAAGGATAGAGAGTTAGAAACATCAATGAGAGATCAGCTGCCTCCTGCATGCCCCCTGCTGGGGATGTGCCCAAAACCAACATACATGCTCCTGACCGGAATCGAACCCGGGACCCCTCAGTCCACAGGCCAGCGCTCTATCCACTGAGCCAAACCGGTTTCGGCTACTCTTACTCTTCTAATGTTGCTGAGGAACTAGATTTGAGAGACTTGCCTAAGGTTTCATCATTGATAAGAGGTATAGCGAGGATTTGAACCCAAGTCTCCCTGATTCCAGGACCTGTAGACCACTTTCCCAGAATGCATTTTAAGTCCCAGAGCCTGCTGACACCCTCTCTTTTGAAATCTCACTTTTTTTTCTGAGTGACAGCTTGATCGATCTGTGCATAGGGCGCCATGTTGCAGACACAAGATTCTTGGAAATCTCTGATATTCGTGAGGAGCTAAGGGAACGTTCTGTGGTGTTGTTCGTGGCTCCGTGTCGTTTGCAGGCTGCCTCGCGCCAGCTCTGGTCAAGTTTGGGGATCTTTAAATTTTTTATTTTTATTTTTATTGATTTTTTACAGAGAGGAAGGGAGAGGGATAGAGAGTTAGACGCATCGATGAGAGACATCGACCAGCGGTCTCCTGTACGCCCCCTACTGGGGATGTGTCCGCAACCAGGCTACATGCCCTTGACTGGAATTGAACCTGGGACCCTTCAGTCCCACAGGCCGAGGCTCTATCCACTGAGCCTAACAGGTTTCAGCTCAAGTGTGAGGATCTTTTATGAACCACAGCTGGAGAGGAACTTTCCCAACACTAGGTAAAGGTGTATGGGCAGGCTGGAGAGTTAAGGTAGCCTGCAGCTACTCCTTTGGGGAGACAGTCTAAGCATTTTTTGGGACTCCTTTTGCTCCCCCAAATGCTGGTAAAACATGCCTGCATTCTCATCCTTGGGCAGCAGGGGCGATCCACTTGCTTCTACCAATCACTTACCCAAAAACAAATAAGAAAGATCAACAACCAGCTCAGGTGGGCTCCTGGCAGCCCTGAGACCGCTGCCCACTGCTCGCTCTCCTGTTCCCCAGGCTGGCAGGAGCCTGGCCCCCCTCCCACTGCAGCTGCCGTGGCTCATCCTTGGTTTTGGGCTGGGGGAGGAGGGGTCTCTGGCCTGCTTTGTCATTAGATGTAGTAATGGAGTCCTTCCAGCTTTAAGCTCAGGCTCTCTCTCTCTCTCTCTCTCTCTCTCTCTCTCTCTCTCTCAATATCTTACCCTGATTTGTTTTCTGTACATATACTCTTGCTAACAAACATCACGAAGAGATTTGTTCCCTGGCCAGATACCATCTTAATCACTTTTATCCTAACAAATTTTATGTCCTTTGTGGAATGGAAATCTAAAGGGAAATTCAGGAAACAGGTCTGGTGAGAGAGGATCGGGCCTAAGTGGGCAGTCGGACATCCCTCGAGGGGTCCCAAATTGGAGAGGGTGCAGGATGGGCTGAAGGACAACCCGTGCATGAATTTTGTGCACCGGGCCTCCAGTATTTAGTAATTCTGAATAATTCCATGTTCAACCCTCACTACCATAATCTGACACATCCCAGTATATTCATAGTCCCATTTTAGGGATGATAAAACTGAGGACCAGGGAGACTGAGACTCCCACAGCTGGGAAGAATGGTGCTGTGCTTTGCAGCAGTTCTGGCTTTGGATGGGCCACCGCATTTGTCCTGTGCGTTCAGTAGGGTTCCTTCTTTGATTCCTCAGAGTCATTAGTATTTAGGAATTAATCTTCACCTCCAAGTGTTCCTTTGTGGCTGCAGATGGATATTTGGAGCTCGGAGAGGAGCCGGGGAGAGTCTTGCTGGTAAACTTCATGGACTCTGTGGGGTTCTGAAAGAGTCTCCGAACTCTCTGGCCTGTTGGCTTTTTCCCAGTAGTTCAAACATCCGCTGAGTCGCTCTGCGGTTAAATTAGGAAACATCTTGGAAAGTTACAAAGAACGGAGACAGAGACTTAAAAAGCCTACTCAGCCCTCATACTTGGGTCTCAGTGGTTCAGTGTAAACAGGCCGAGGCTCAGAAGAAGCAGAACTGAGCTTGCTCATTCGTCTTCAGCAAATCCATCCATGTGCCGAAACCGGTTTGGCTCAGTGGATAGAGCGTCAGTCTGGGGACTGAAAGGTCCCGGGTTTGATTCCGGTCAAGAGCATGTACCTGGGTTTCGGCACATCCGCGGTGGGGGGTGTGCAGGAGGCAGCTGATCGATGTTTCTCTTACATCGATGTTTCTAACTCTCTGTCCCTCTCCCTTCCTCTCTGTGGAGAATCAATAAAATATATTAAAAATAAACAAATCCATCCATGGGCGAAGCTCACTTACCAGATTTACCACGTTAGCCAGTTACGTAGCCCAAAAGAAGAGAGACTCAGTTTTGACAGTGAGAAAGGACAAGTCCGGGACAGGGGAGCCTGGACAGGCCTCTGAGAAGTGGACAGAGGCTGGGGGATGGGGATGGTGAGTCTTGGGGTCTGGCTGGCCAGCGGAAGAGCCTAGACATCAAGATGCTTTCTTCCAACGCTGCCCGCGCTTACTGGAGTGAAAGAAGCCGGGTCTCCAGCTGCCTCCCGCATCAATGCCTTGGCCGGTGGCTGTGCACGCGGGCAGGCGGCCTCGCTTTCTCGATCGCCGCCAGGAAACTTGCTTTTGAAGTGGTTTGGCAAGCCCCCAAAGAGATGGGCTCGCTGCTCTCCGTCCTGCCGCCTCCGAGAGACTCTGCTTCTCATCAGCGGTTCCCTCCAGCATCTGCGTCTCCTCTCGGCACCTGCCGCCCGCCGGCGGCCTGCAGAGGCTGGAGCAGAGCATCGCCGGGCCTGTCCGGTCCAGGCTGGGCTGGGCCAGGCCTGGCTCAGGTGGTCCGGCATCTGCGGCGACTCCTGGAACACGAGGCCGGATGTTCTTTATCTATCACTTTCCCAGACGCAGCCACGGGCCAGGCCTGAAAAAGAGTCGCTGGCGGGAAGTTCATTCTCTTTCCTGCTGCCTGCCCAGCCATCACGCTGAAAGCTCTTCGCCTAAATCCTGTTCGCTGTCTCCCGGGAGGGGAGGTCTTTTCCTACCGAGTCTCTCCCCGTGGGGTTTGGTCCCAGGGATGTGAGAGTTTTAATAGGCCATGGGAGTCCTAAGAGCCTTTTTTTTTTTTAAATATATTTTATTGATCTTTCACAGAGAGGAAGGGAGAGGAATAGAGAGCCAGAAACATCAATGAGAGAGAGATATCGATCAGCCGCCTCCTGCACACCCCCTTCTGGGGATGTGCCCCAACCAAGGTACATGCCCATGACCAGAATCAAACCTGGACCTTAAATCCGCAGGCAGGACGCTCTATCCACTGAGCCAAACCGGCTTCGGCTAGTATTCATTTTTATTCTTGCTCCTCTAAGGGCTGGCTGAGGTCAGCAGCGTGGGCATCTCTGAGGGCTGGGCAGGACTCAGGCTCCACCACAGACCTGGGGATCCGAGCAAAGCCCCCCATCCCCAACCCTCTCCAGTGGCCCACGTACACTTCAGAGTCTCAGAAGCTCTGCTCTTGGTCTCAGCCTGTGTTAGTCCTTGAGAGGGACCTTCCCCAACCGGCCAAGACACATCATTCGCTCACAGCATCTGTGACCCCAGAAGGAAGTGAGACCGAGGGAGGAGGGCCGGGGAGGGGAAGCCTGCCAATCAAAAGCTGTTTCCTTTAGAACTTCACACGAGGCCTACCTTGCAGAGGGTTTGGATCACCCAGAGGAGCATGCGAAACCGGTGAAGAGTTTGATCTGAGCAGATGGATAATTGCAAGAAGGTCTGTTTTGTTTGCTTTCACGCATTTGGTTTGCGTTCACTCGGAAAACGACTTCATGTGGTCGTTTGTTTTGATTGGCCGCATCAGGACACCACGGGACGTGTGCTCGGCAGGGAGCCACGTGGGTGTGGGTTTTCCAATAGCTCATCGATCAGGGCGGTGGGACGCAGTGCGGACTCCGGCTAGCGCTCCTCTCCTGTAATGGGGTTCGATTCCAGCTCTGTTGCGGATCAATGGTGCGCTGTTTTGTTGCAGACGCTTTAGACATCGCGGCGTTGCCTCGGATGGTTTGTGGTTCCTGGGGCTTTCTGTGGATCCTGTCAGAGCCTGATAATAACGTTATTACAGAGTTCCAGTATTTCATAAAGAACATGCAATGGGTGTTTAGCCAATGAGCTAAGCCGTGCTTTGTGACTGAGAGATGAAAGAAAGCACGCTAATTAAAAATAAGCACCCTTGTTTGTTTTGTTTTTTGTTGTGGTTTTTATTTTATTTTATTTTTTTATTAATGTACTACATGTATACATATCTTCCCGTTGCCCGCCCCCCTCCCAGGCACACATTAACCCCCCAGTGTCTTGTGTTCATTGGTTAAATAAGCACCTTGTTGCTTATCTCTGAAAGCATTTCTAAGGTGGCATAGATGTATGTTTCACTTGTAACGTATTTTTAAAAAAATATATATTTTCTTGATTTTTTACAGAGAGGAAGGGAGAGAGTTAGAAACATCAATGAGAGAGACATCAATCAGCCGCCTCCTACACGCCCCCTACTGGGGATGTGCCCACAACCAAGATATGTGCCCTTGACCGGAATCGAACCTGGGACCCTTGAGTTCACAGGCCAACACTCTATCCACTGAGCCAAACCTGTTTAGGCACTTGTAATGTATTTTGTTGCCTCTATTATGAAATATTTTGGGACTTTGCGGTACAAAAGCATTCTGTTAGTTTAACCGGACAACTTGTTGGAATTACTCAACAGACTACAAGTGTTGGCAGAGCTGTAGTTTTAGAGAGTAATCCCACTTGTTACTCAGGCACGGCAGCTGCTCCTTGCTGGTTTAATAATAGAGCTGATGAGGCTTCATCTGAGCGGAAATCTGGGAGCAGGTGGGGTGCGAGTTAGGTATAACGGAGGGCACATTTGACATCTGTGGCGAGGTCTATAGGTAAAGCAAAAACAGGAGTGAAAAATCAGCATTATGGCAGATCTGCGTGGTTTAAAACTTCAGTTTCTCTGGATACCGAGGGAGGAAGGTTAGGAGAAAGGTAAGGGAATGTGGGAGAGACCGACATTTGTGGGTTGCCTTCTATGGGCACTCATTTCATTATCACAACAGCCCTTCAAGACAGGTTTTATTTGTGCCATCTTACCTAGATCAAAAAATTGAATTCCAGCCGAAACCGGTGTGGCTCAGTGGATAGAGCGTCAGCCTTTGGACTGAGGGGTCCCAGGTTAGATTCTGGTCAAGGGCATGTACCTTGGTTGTGGGCACATTCGCAGTAGGGGTCGTGCAGGAGGCGGCTGATCTCTCTCTCATCCATGTTTCTAACTCTCTTTCCCTCTTCCTTCCTCTCTGTGAAGAATCAATAAAAATTTTAAAAAATTTGAATTTTAGACCCAGGCTTTCCCCTCCCCTGTTATACACTAGAATCACCGGAGTGATATTAAAAAGACATATATACACTCACTAGGGTGGCTGTTACTAAAAAAAAAGAATTAAATAACCATGTTGGTAAGGATGTGGAAAAGTTAGAAGGCTTGTGCGTGGCTGCTGGGAATCTAAGATGGGCAGCTGCTGTAGGAAACATATGTCAGCTCCTCCGAACGCTAAACATAGCATTTCAGTGTGACCCAGTGACCTCGCTCCTAGGTAGGTAAATATCCAGGAGAATCAAAAGCAAGGACTCAAAAGGGTACATATACCCTCTTGTGAATATTGCACAATTTTGTTCACAATAGCCAAAAGATGGAAATAACCCAGAAGCCCATTGACAGATAAATGAATGAACAAAGGTGGTATATACACACAACAGAATATTATTCAACCATAGAAATGAATGAAATCCTGATACTTGAATGAACCTTGAGAACAATGCTGAGTGAAGTAAGCCAGGCACAGAAAGACAGATATGGTGCGATATTCCACTTACCTGTAGTGCCCAGAAGAGGTACATTCACAGAGATAGTAGCATAACCAGGGACGGGGGCGGGAGTGCGGGGTGAAGTAATGGGGATGCTTCATGGATGCAGAGCTTCTGTTGGTGATGAGGAGGAAGCTCTGGAGGTGGATGGTGATGATGAGTGTGCAGTGAGGGGAATGCATTTAACGTCGCTGAATGGCTCACTTACGAATGGTGAAAATGGAAAATTTCATGCTGTGTATGTTTGCCATCATGAAACTAACCTCCCTGCTCGGGGCCCTCCGTTAGACATGCCGACATGATTGGTTTGGACAGGGGACCAGGCGCCCTCTGCTCTCAGCTGCCCTTTCCAGAGCTGTTCCAAAATCCCTCTGGGTACGAAGCTTGGCCTGATGGCTTCTAAAGAGCTCCACCCATCAAAGCCATCTCCGCTTTTCCCTTTTCTTATTTTAAAATATATTTTATTGATTTCTTATAGGGAGGAAGGGAGAGGGATAGAGAGTTAGAAACATCGATGAGAGAGAGACACATCTATCAGCTGCCTCCTGCATGCCTCCCTTCTGGGGATGTGCCCACAACCAAGGTACGTGTCCTTGACCAGAATCGAACCTGGGACCTTCAATCCGCAGGCCGACGCTCTATCCACTGAGCCAAACCGGTTTCGGCTGCTTCTCCCTTTTCTGATGTCAACCTTCTACCCTCAGCCTCAGCTAGGCATTAGGAGAAAGTCAAGATGGTTAAAACTTAACTAACTGTAGGTACCAAAAAGTAAAAATAAAAAAAATCTCAGGTCACTGGTGATAACCCAGATGCCTCCCATGAGAGTGGACTTCAGATTGGGTGTAGCATCCCAACATCCCCCCACCCAGTCAGATATTTATGTCAACAATTATTCAGGCTAATGCTTGGGGTGGGAAAGAGTAAGGAGCAGAGCCAGAAGCTACCCGGAGGCCCCCTGGAAGACTGGCTCGTCCTGCAGGCCCAGGAGCAGTGAGGGAAACTGGAGAGTCCACTCTCTTTCTCCATCTTAACTGCGCCGTCTGTCCTGTTTGCCCCGGCAGCTTTCCCGGGGTCTGGGGTCCGGCGCCCTCCTCTGTTCTAATCATCTACCTCCCGCCCCTTCGGCTGAAGGAGCGTGGGTCAGCGAGAATGCTGAGCGCACTGCGTTCCATTCATTCCGGAATCAGGGTGGATTGCTCCAGTTCTGGAGCGTGGGAAGCCAAGACCAAGGTGCTGGCAGATTTGGTGTCTGGTGAAAGCCGGCTTCCTTTAGATCAGTGGTTCTCAACCTTCCTGATGCTGCGACCCTTTAAGACAGCTCCTCATGTGGTGGTGACCCCCAACCATAAAATTATTTCCGTTGCTACTTCATCACTGTCATTTTGCTACTGTTATGAATCATATCTGTGTTTTCCAATGGTCTTAGGTGACCCCTGTGAAAGTGTTGTTTGACCACCAAAGGGGTCGCAACCCACAGGTTGAGAACCGCTGGTCTTAGGCAACCCCTGTGAAAGGGTCATTCAACTCCCAAAGGGGTTGCGACCCACAGGTTAAGAACCGCTGCTTTAGATGTTCATCTCACTGGAACCCCACCTGAGGGAAGTGGGGAGGGGAGAGCTGTCTGCGGCCTCTTGTCTGGGGGCATTCATTCCACTCCTGTGGGCTCTCCCTTCTGGAGCCAATCACTTCCCAAAGGTCCCTCCTCAAAGTATCAGGACGTTAGGGGTTAGGTTTTCAATATACCCTGTTTCCCCGCAAGTAAGACATCCCCCGAAAATCAGACCCACTTCCAGGTTTGCCTCTCGCTGTCATATAAGGCATTCCCCCGAAAATAAGACCTCCCTGATAATAAGGCCTCCCCTGTATATATGGCCTCCCCAGAATAGAAGGTCCCCGAAGCTACCATAAGGTGTCTGACTCCTGATTTAAAGAGCCCTCGCCCTGCCTGAACAGCTCCGGCTACGCTGCGGCCCATCAGTGAGCTGGTTGGTGATGACAATGATTACCGCACCGTCTACAGGTCATACATTTCCTTTTTTGTTTGTTCAACAATAAATATGCGCCGTATTCTTCATCATGGAAAAAATAAAACATCCCCTGAAAATAAGACCCAGCGCCTCTTTGGGAGCAAAACTTAATACAAGACACTGTCTTATTTTCGGGGAAACAGGGTATGAATTCCAGGGGCTGGGAGGGACGCAAACATGCAGACCATCACCATCCTCTTTTCTGATGGGAAAAAAAACAGAATCCTTATTCGAATTCTCAGGCCCAAGGGGAGAATATGTATTTTGATATCCATCCTGCTGTGGCCTGAGACTTGACATCACGGAAAGAAAGCCCCCTGCAATCTGCCTGCGGCTTAGAGAACACACATCAGCATCCCCATGAATCCTCACGGGGGAACTTCTGGTAGTTATGTTTACCGTTCCAGAGGAGAATTAATATCCGATAAGAAACGGGCTGTTTTGCTGTTGTTATCTTGGGGATAACGACAAGCACCTCCCTTCGAAAAGCAAGAGTGAGTTGCGAGGACACGGGATGCTGCAATATCCTTTGCCTTCAAGGTATTGGCAACAGCCCGAATCAATCCCCGTAACCTTATCAAGCGCAGGCAAGCAGTGAAATGAAAGCCATTTGTCTGAAACGGCAGGTTGGGAACTTGGTTGGTTCACTCTGAAAGCATCTCCCTAACCCTTGCCAAAGCTGAACTCCACCAGAGCAGGACATGAATTTTTTATGGCCCCCAATAATCAAGGTCTTTAGAGTTTCATGGTGCTTGCTCTAATACAGAGAGTATGCGGAACATCTAATGCAGATACCATGTTGACATCCTGCTTTTGATTGCCAAGGATAAACGAAAAAACTTGCTTCGAATGGTATTAGGAAAACATTGAAAGAAAGAACCCTGCCGTGGAATGATGTGCTCCATAAAGTCACTTAAAGTGGGAGGCGCAAACCTTTCGCAAAGATTTTAAATAACAGATAGAGGCATCATGACTGGCTTTGTCTGGAATGAAGGAAGGAAAATTCCAGCATCTGTTCTGGTTGACAACGTGAAGGGCTCAGCCCTGTCCCTACCTCGTGGCTCTGTCTGCCTCCCTCCCCACTCCATTCCCATCCTCCTTAGTTCTTTTTTTAAAAAAATATATTTTATTGATGTTTTACAGAGAGGAAGGGAGAGGGATAGAGAGTTAGAGACATCGATGAGAGAAAGACATCAATTAGCCGCCTCCTGCACGCCCCCTACTGGAGATGTGCCCACAACCAAGGTACATGCTCTTGACCGGAATTGAACCTGGGACCTTTCAGTCCACAGGCTGATGATCTATCCACTGAACCAAACCGGTTTTGGCTTTTTTTTTTTGTTTTAACTCTGACTTCTTGCTTAGAGAAGAAACCCAAATAAGGATCAAGTAGTAATCCTGGAAATTTATCAGCTTCTTCCATAACACGACCGTTGCTCAGAAAACATTTGGAAGATTCTTCTATTGCAGCGATTTTCAACCTTTTTTTTTTTATCCCATGGCACATATAAACTAATTACTAAAATTTGGTGCACACCCCAACATACATCTTTTGCGGATCTGACAAAAAACGGCATAATTTTGGTTCACGCACACCAGATGGCATGAATCGTCGTGTTGGCTGTTGTCATCTTTTTATTTGACAATCTAAAGGAAAAGAGGTCGGTGCCCCTGATTAAATAGTCAGCTGTCGCATGTTTTAAAAAAAATGTTGCAGCCCTCTGCTTAAAAAAATCGCTGCTCTAGATGGATTGGTCTTCAGGGCAAGAAATAAACCCCGGGATGAAGTCCATCTTACCGGCCGAACCTGCGTTTTTAGGGCCACATACAGTGGGACTCACAGGGATTTGAGAGCTCCATTACTGTTCAGAACCAGGCTATGTACGCAGCAGAGGTGTGAGAGTTTAGACCGACTCCTTAAAGCTCTTTGAGCCCAGTGTTGTGGTTACCGCAGTACATACCCGACAGGGCTGTGGTGTGGATGCAATGGGATCATGAGACTCAATCCAGTGAAAGGACAAAGCAGAAACGAACTCTCCTCCATCTTGTCCTGTAGGGCTGGGCCCCCTGCCTAAACCCCCTCCCTTTTCTGGGAGTGGCCACAGGTGTGCCAGCCATGTCCTAGCTTCCCCGAACCCCACCCTAATGGACCAATGAAGCTCCAGGAACACAGCGAGGGTCCTCATGAGGCTAAACCACAGAAAGACCCTAATTCAAGTGACCAATCTCTGTAGCCCTCGTCACTTCTCTCAGCCCGCCCAAATGACCAAACCCATAGAACCCACTGTTCTTCCGGGGCTCGCTCTCTCGTCTCACTGCTGCGCCAGAAAGAGGCTGGGGGCCAAACCCGGGTTTGAATAAAGACTCTTTGCTTTTGCATCGGAAAAGCTCCCTGGTGGTTGATTATTGGGGACCCCGAACTCTGGGCATAACACCAGTATGGCATCTTCTTCCTCCCTTCTTTGTGCCCCGCACCTGAGTTTCCATCAAAGCTTACTCCGAAGGTTAGACACACAGTCAAGCTGGATGCTTGCTAGGAAATGAGGAGCAGACGTGGCTGTTAGGAAAGCAGAACATGGTATCCATGAGGCCGGAAGCCAGTGGAAGGCCCAGGAGAAGAGCAAGGCAGGGCAGGAGAGGGGGAGGTAACACTCTTGAAAGCCACTTGGGCAGTCCCTGGTGTCTCTGGTCAAGGTGTCATTAATGCCGAGTTATTTGGAGCCTGATGTAATAGATATAAAAAATGAGTGGCAGCTATTGCCTTGTCCTGAGTCCAAGAATTCCTCTTTCTTTGTTACATCCAGTTTGGTCCCTTCGGTCCCAGTCAAATTCATGGTCAATTAAAGTTCCTTCTACCTGTCTAGTCAGGTCTCTGCACCATCATTTCTCACCTGCCAGGGCATCTGATTTGCATAAAGGGGAAAGGCTTATGCACCTAGGATAGATAGGTAGGGACTTGCTCACCTTTTCTCTTCATTGTCAACGATAAGGGTGGCCAAGGTCAGGACAGACCTGGTCAGAGCAGTTGGACAATTGTATCCCTCATTTTTGATTCCATATACTCTTAGTCTGACCTCCATTTACTTCACTCATTCACTGGTCATTCATTCAGAACATTTATTTGTGGAGCCATGGGCCTGGGAACAAGAAGGAGCATCTTGTAACATCAAGGGGGAAAGAAGAGAGAATGCACAGAAAGACAGCCTTGATTTTCTATGACCTTTGACAGTTTCTCATATGAAATATGATTTCACCTGGAAGGGCAAGACCTGCTATTACTGGAAACATTAAAACATTTAAAAAGTCATGACAAAACCGATTTGTCTCAGTGGATAGAGCGTCGGCCTGTGGCCTGAAAGGTCCCAGGTTCGATTCCGGTCAAGGGCATGTACCTACCTTGGTGGCAGGCACATCCCCAGTAGGGGGCGTGCTGGGGGCGGCTGATCGGTCTCTATTTCTCTCTCTCTCTCTCTCTCTCTCTCTCTCTCTCTCTCTCTCTCTCTCGTTGATGTTTCTAACTCTCTATCCCTCTCCCTTCCTCTCTGTAAAAACTCAATAAAATATATTTTTTAAAAAATTTCTAAAAAAACACACATTTAAAAAGTCAGTTCCAAAAGAACTTGCAAAAAGATTTTAGAAAATGAGTAGCCGTGTCGGAATGACTGTGTAGCATTTCAAAGCTTCTAAGTGTTCAACTACCACTTAACACTGGTGTCTCCTGTGTGCCTGGTGCGGGGCCAGGGAGTGGGAGTCGCGGAATGAACTGGAAAGTCCCTGACCACGGGCACTGGGTTACTGTCTAAGGGTGGATCCCTCGTAGACAGCACGGGTGATCTGGGGGAGAGGATGTGGACCTGGCGGGTGAGACCGGAAGGTGTTCTGGAGGAGGCATGATCTGAGTGAGTCCCCCAGAACGAGCAGGATTTTTTTAAAAAAATATATTTTATTGATTATTTTTACAGAGGGTAAGGGAGAGAGACAGAAAGTCAGAAACATCGATGAGAGAGACATCGATCAGCCGCCTCCTGCACGCTCCACAGTGGAGATGTGCCCGCAAGCAAGGTACAGGCCCCCAACCAGAATCGAACCTGGGACCTCTCAGTCTGCAAGCCGACGCTCTATCCACTGAGCCAAACCGGTCTCTGCAGAATGAGCAGGATTTTAGGAGGCAGAGACAGCCTTTGGTTAGTTCCATGTCCCATCCAAGCACTTGTTTGCAATCTCTATTTCACTTGCTCTTTTTGAGATCAGTTCTTGGGAAACACGCATTTTCTGTCTCGGGATGGGAAGAAAGCTGCGATCCTTCTTGTGCGGTGTTTTTCGCAGAATTTCTTCGTGTTGCCCAGCTTTCTGGTAGCTTGCTGTTGCTGAAGCTTGTCAGAATCCCCCCAGGAAATGTGTGATGGAACTAAATCCCAAGCCTTTGCCTTGGGCACAGGGAACCTTCCGCTACCCCAGTGTTCCAGGGCTGGGCGTGGGGTGGGGATGGTCTGCCTTCGGTGATGTATCTACAGAGCAAAGGACATCGAGTCACAGTTCCTAGGCTCAGCCTGAAGCAGGGTCAGCAATAGTGTAAGCTTCGTGATCCGCACTAGCACCTGGGGTCTGCCGAAGCTAGCGTTCTCTTTTGTTTTCCAAAACGATTCTTTTCTTCTTCGCGTGAATGTGTGGACCTGTGGCAGGCTTCTAAATGCGGTGAGGTGATGAAAGTGCTTGGTTAACAAGCTCTAATCTTGTTATTGTTATTATGGGTTTTAATTGTGAAAATACTCTGAAGCATGCAGAATTTGGGAATAAGCTTACCCTTCAGAGCATCAGGATCGGTTTTTATTTATTATTATTATTTTTAAAATATATTTTATTGATTTTTTACAGAGAAGAAGGGAGAGGGACAGAGAGCTAGAAACATCGATGAGAGAGAGACATTGAGCAGCTGCCTCTTGCACACCCCCTACTGGGGATGTGCCCGCAACTAAGGTACATGCTCTTGACCAGAATCGAACCCGGGACTTTTCAGTCCGCAGACCGACGCTCTATCCACTGAGCCAAACCGGCTGGATCGGTTTTTAAATTCCCTTGATTGATACTTTCGGACTGCGAGTTAGCCAATGAACGCATTTGTGTCCTTGCGAGGCAGCGAGATTTTGTATAAATTTTTTATGTAGCAAGGAAAGGCTAGATCAATGAGTAGGATCACATTCGTCTCATAACTTACCTCTTAAAAGATGACTTAAGACCACAGGAAATACTGACTCACCTTTTCCAGAAGTGAATAGTGTTCTTGTGTTTTTAAATCTAAATTCATCCTGCCTACCTTTGAGCAATTAAAACAGAGGATCACCAACGTTAATAGAAAAATTCCTTGCCTTCTTTTTTTTCCGCCGGAAGAGAAAGCTAAAATGTTATTTTCTACTGGGAAGGTCAAAGGAAGGCCGTCTTGGCCACCCATCTGAGTGTAGGCGTTAACCTCTCTCAGGATATCTGTGATCCCTGCAAAAATGCGGAATTTAAATGCCATTCAGTGAGCTGATGAAACAGGACCGTTGTTTACTATGAACGGAGCCGGGTTTCAGCATTTGGCCACTGGATGCTGATGGCTATGGATCCCACGGGCAAAGGAAACACTGACATTTCAGTGCGAACCCCAGGCCTCAGTCCTCGGCCCCCTGCTGCCTGCACTCAGTCCTCTGTGACCGCAGGAAGCGCAGCGGCACTAATGTCATCTGTGTGTGAAGGATCGCAAGCGTGTATCTGCGGCTCAGTCACCCCCTGAACGCCACACGCACGTCCCTGGCCACCTGCCAATGACGGCCACAGGGAAGACCCACATGCAGTTCAAACGTGACCTGTGCACGAGGGATTCTCAGTCCCGCTCCCAGTCCCAGGCCCATGCATGTGCTCCTGCCAGCTGTCTCCCCCTTCTCAGTGATGGCAGCTCGGGTACCGATTGCTGGACTGGAAAACCCACCTGACTCCGTTTGTTTCTTAAGCTCCAATCAGGAGACACTATGAAACTACATTTAGAATCTTTAAATATATATATACACACACACACACACACACATACATATGTATACATATATGTATACATATGTATATATACATACACATACATACATACATATATACATACATACACACACACACACACACACACACACACACACACATACACGCACACACACCCCGTATTTTCTGGCATATAAGGATGACTTTTTAACCCAGGAAAATCTTCTCAAAAGTCGGGGGTCGTCTTATACGCCAGGTGTCATCTTATAGGGCGAGTATATCCCAAACTCTCTATTTTAACTGGAAAAGTTGGGGGTCATCTTATACGCCCAGTCAATTTATACACTGGAAAATATGGTATTTTTATTTATTTTAGAGAAAAGGAAGAGGGAGAGAGATAGAAACATTGATGAGAGAGAATCATTGGTCTGCTGCTTCCTATATACCTTCCTCCCCATCCCGCCCCAGGGATCAAGCCTGTAACCTGGGCATGTGTCCTGACCGGGAATCCAACAGGGACTTTCTGGTTCATAGGTTGATGCTTAACCATTGAACCACACTGGCTAGGCAGAATCTTATTATTTTTAAGGCTATTTGATTTATTTTTAGAGAGAGAAGAAAGGAGAGGGAGACAGAAACATTCACGTGAAAGTGAAACACCCATTGGCTGCCTCCTACACGCCTCCTGCTGGGGATCAAGCCTGAATCCCAGGCATGTGCCCTGACTGGGAATCAAGTCAGCAATCTTTTGATGTGGGACTGTACCCAACCAACGGAGCCGCACAGCCAGGGCTAGAATCTTACCTCTCCTTTCCACACCCACTGTGTTTTCTCTACTTCCCTTCACATGATCATTTTCCTGGATTAGTAAAATGCCCTCTTTACTTTTGTTTTTCATTTATCCACCCTTGCCCACTGCATTTTATTCTTCACTGAGAAGCCAGAATAAGCCTTTTAAAACATAAGATGGGCCGAAACCGGTTTGGCTCAGTGGATAGAGTGTCGGCCTGCGGACTAAAACGTCCCAGGTTCGATTCCGGTCAAGGGCATGTACCTTGGTTGTGGGCACATCCCCAGTGGGAGGTGTGCAGGAGGCAGCTGATCGATGTTTCTCTCTAATCGATGTTTCTGGCTCTCTGTCCCTCTCCCTTACTCTCTGTAAAAAATCAATAAAATATGTTAAAAAACAAACAAACAAACAACAACATAAGATGGATAAGATTTTTCATCTCCTTAAACACTTCCCCGTGGTTCTTCCAGATCAAAGTAAGAATGAGTATCTTGTTGCAACTGGCAAGGGTTTCAATCCTCTTGTTACCTGTCCCTTTTCTGATCTCAAGTCCTGTCATGCTCCCATCTCTGCAATCCCCAAAGATGCCCCGGAGCTGTGTCTCTGCCTCAGGGCCTTTGCACCTCTGGTGCCCTTTGCTTGGAATGCTCTTCCGCCAGGTTACACATGGTTCACTTTCTCTCTTGAGCGAAGCCTCTTCTTCACATGACCCTGCCATCTGAAGCGGCTGTTCTGGCTATATATTAATGTACAATGGCACCCCCATTTTTCTCTGTGCCTTATTTTACCTGGTCCTTCTTCATAGCACCCCTTACTACCAGACATATTTTATACAGACATTTTAAATTTGCTCATCCCTCCTCATGTGAACTCCATGAAAACAAGGACACACGTTTGTTCATCGCGGTATCTCCGGTTTTTTAAAATAATGTATTAGTAGAAATATTCAGGAGGCACAGTTATTTCCAAGGTTGTTTCAGTGGGCTGGAGGCTGAGTATTCATTGGTGAAAAAAGAAAAACAAACAGCGAGGAGTCTAAATTCTTTCTGAACGTGTTCCCTCAATCTCTGGGCTCCGTTAGTGTCCCCCAAATCTTGGTTTTTGACATTTAATGAGCCGCCTATGGTTTCTGTCCCATTTGTTTGACGATTCTGTTCTAGCTTATGTTCATATATTATTTTTTATGTAGATACCCCTTCTTTTTAATTTCTTGAGTGTAGGGTTTGGATTCTATACTTGCAGTAAGTATAAAAAATTAAATTTTAACATACAAATTAAGCCTGGCATCATTAGAATCTATTGTTGTTATGTCTGCAGTGCATACGAGTGATGCACGATTAGGGCCTTGTTGCATATTGTGTGGCCAAAATTCAGGGTAAAATGGAATTTAGAGAAGAAACCCGGAAAACAGCACCTGTACCACTTGCTACTCTAGTCTGAATTTCCTTTGTTTTATGCAGTAAGTTCTGTATAAGACTGAGTAAACCTGGCTTGTTGGAAATTTATCGTAATAATATCCACACAAGCTGTGGTATCAATACTTGAATAGGCCCCACCTGACAAATATGTGGGCAGTCGTGTTGAGTTTTTCATTTTCAGGTTGTGAGTTGGGGGGTAACATATTTCCACACAACTTCACCACAGGTTGGGAAACATAGGTGTTCAGTTAAAGAATAAAGGATCGGGAAATGTACCTCAGTTATTTATGAAAAAAAATCTATCATTTTATTTTGTCCCGTAAAAACACCTCCCAATCACATGTAATATACAGGAAGGCTTTAGGTTTAGCCCATGGTGGAGTTTGCTTGATGTCTGTTGAAAGACTATTACCAAATCCAAGTACAGACATTATAATTTTCCCCCTCGATTTCATCCTTTCCCTCAGTTTACAAATATATACATATTTTTCACATCACTCTAAGTAATTTCTGTTTCCTTAAATGTTTACCCTCTATAGATATCATTAGGTAGTATTATCTCTGCAAAGTCATTATTTAGGCAAACCAAGCAGATAAAATTTTCAGATCTTTCCATATAAATTATTCCTCGAGTTTTAACATATTTTCTTATATTTTATTTTTTTAAATATATTTTTATTGATTTTTTACAGAGAGGAAGGGAGAGGGATAGAGCTAGAAACATCGATGAGAGAGAGACATTGATTAGCTGCCTCCTGCACATCCCCAATTGTACATGCCCTTGACCGGAATCAAACCTGGGACCTTTCACTCCGCAGGCCGACGCTCTATCCACTGAGCCAAACCAGTTTCGGCGAGTTTTAACATTTTTATTAGGTTCTGCCTTGTAAATTTACTTTATTTCTCTCACCAGCCGTCCTCAGCACATTCTGTGACGCTGACTCTCTGGGTCCTTTTTGAGATGACCACCTCACTTCTAAGTGGGACGAGATGCCTGTGTCTATGCCACCCACATCTCAGTCCCTTCTTTTTTTTGGAGGTATCATCACTCAGAGTAAATCCCATCTTAGCTTCTTACAACATTTCTATGTCTCTTCCACCCTTGTACCTTTACAGGGACCTTACTTCTATGACAGAAGGTGTTTTGTAACATGCACTATGGAGATACTAGCTTATGAGGCTAGATCTTATTTTAGTGCCTGCCCTCACTTCTAATCTGACTGTGTTATTGGGGTTCATTTCTCTGTTCTGAATGGTAACCACGCTGCACAGATGGACTTGCCTGCAGAGGTTATTGGGAGGCTGTTTGCTTTTCCTCCCCAAAGTCATTAATAAAGGCAATGCCTGTGTTACAGCACTAGCCACGGGCCTGCACCCCAACACAAATTCCCTAACCTTTCCTTCCGTTTCCTTTCAGCCAGTCAACGGAACCCCTTTCACTGTGTTCCTGGCTGGCATCCTCCGTGATAGAGCATCGACCTACGAAGCAGGAGACTGCCATTTGATTTCTGATCAGGGCACATGCCCAGGTTGCAGGCTCGATCCCCAGTATGGGGCGTGCAGGAGGCAGCCGATCCATGATTCTCTTTCAGTTAATGTTCCCATCGCTCTCTCCCTCTCCCTTCCTCTCTGAAATTTTTTTTTTAAAAGTTTTTTATTTTTATTTTTAAAAAGCATGGTATCCAATTTTGTGAGTCAAATAAAAGGAGTCCCTGAGCTTTCATCATGGAGAAAGTCAGGATTTAGGAGACTTTTCTAATGAATTAGTATTAGCCGCATCAAAAGAGCTAAATGAGGCTCACCTGGCGTGGTTTGTAGGGTGATTATTTTTCAGATTTATTGGGGAGAGAAGCCCTTTGATTCGTTAGACTGTCAAGAAGGCAGCGGCGGGAAAAGGCCTGGCGAAGGGTGCAGGTGTGTGAAGGCCTGATTGGGCTCCGTCGCTACAGATGGGCGGGGGGAGAGTTCTTGGGTTCATGGTCCGCCAGTGTCCGGAGTCTGAGGCAGGCACCAGGCAGAAAGGGCCAGCAGGAGCTGTGGCCCCACATCTGACAGCTGCCTGCCTGCCGCCAGCGGTGGGATGCGAGGAGGAATGAGATAGATACACTCCGCACGCTGCAGACAGGTTATGCGGGGTTAGCTGGCAAGTGGAAGGACGATTCCAGTACAAGGTGATGGATGCTCTTCTCTAGGAAGGTCAAGGTGCTGTAGGAGCCCATGGCGGAGCACTCACCCTCTTTAGAACTAGCTGATAACGGACACAGACCATGTTTGGAACTGTTCGCAGTTCCAGTGGAACTGGACTGGAGTAAAAGAGTTGGGCATGTCAGCTTAGCATGCCAGTTTCCTTGGGTTAGTTATCAGAGACTAATAATTTAATTATACAGTGGTACCTCGAGATACGAGTGCCCTAACATACGAGATTTTTGAGGTAGGAGCCATCGAGCAAGCAATTTTTGCTTTGAAATACGAGCAACATTTGAGATAGGAGTCATCGCGCGGATCGGCCGGCTGCACACGACCCACCAGTTTACCGCGACTCGAGCGTCTCATAGTTTCCCACGCCTCAAGGTTACGGAACAAATTAAACTCGTATCTCGAGGTACCACTGTATGAGCATAAACCTGATTTGTCAGGCAAAGGAGAAAGAGACAGGGGAAGTTTTTAGTGTCACCGCTGAAAATACATGGGGTACACTAGGTAAGTCTCACAAATATTATACGGACATGTATCAGTGCAAGGCAATATGAAGCTGTAGAAAGAATGCTGTTAAGTATTATTCACAGCGTATTCTTTTTTTAAAATATATTTTTTATTGATTTTTTTTACAGAGAGGAAGGGAGAGGGATAAAGAGTCAGAAACATCGATGAGAGAGAGACATCGATCAGCCCACTGCGTACTCTTCACGCACAGCTGTAGATAGTTGGTAGATGTTCATCTAGTTGAGAATAGAATGAAGAAGATGCAAAGGGATGTGATTAGTTGAAATGGCAGGTAAGCAATGAGTCTGGCGGAGGGTGAACTGCTTTCGGGTTATTTCCAATGACCGAGTGAGAGCAGCCGCCCCAGGACTGCATCCCATCCCACGGCCTCTCTGTCCATCAGGGGGCCTGTGGGGGACCATCCAGGCCTTTCCCTGGCAGGGAGCTGGCTGTCTTTCTGCAGGGAGCTTCCTGCGTGCCCTTTGGGGTGGAGCTTTAGATTGGAATCTGTTATACAATCTGGAAACCCTCAAAGATGGCCTCGCACCACCCCCCCCGCCCCCCGGGAAGGGCTCAGGCTGAAGCCAGTACTGCAACTGCCCTGGCCGGGCTGTGCTGGCCTTGAAACTCGTAGAAATGCTCGGGATGCGGAGACCATGCACCCCGCGCTCAGGACCCGGCTTTGCTTGTGACACGTCTGTGATATGTTAGCTTGACCCTCTTAGATGTAGGCTCTTAACTTCAGCACGAACATCTTCGTTCAGGTCCCCAGTTGTGCATTGCATACATGGTTAGTTCTGATGGGTCTCCCTATGTTCTCGATTTTAAAAATTGCTGCTATGCCAGGGTATTTCTTTCTTCGTGAAGGTGTGTGACTTGGACTGTGCGATAGCATTCCTCTTTCAGCATCCTCCTCCTGTTCTGCTCTTTTGGATTACCTGTAGCCTGTATCAACTGCTGATCTTGGCTTCAAATTCTTTTTTTTTTAAATGTATTTTATTTTATTTTTTTCCCTATTGCCCTCCCCACCTCCCAGTACATACCCTCACCCCTCTCCCCTCCCCCATCCCCCAATGCCCTGTATCCACTGGCTATGCCTACACACATGCATACAAGTCCTTCGGTTGATCTCCTACAGGCCCCTCCCCCCAACCTCCCCTGCCTTCCCACTGTAGCATGACAGTCTGTTCACTGCTTCTTTGCCTCTGCATCTGCTCCCCCACCCCCATTCCCTGATTCTTGTCTTTAAAAACATCTTGTCCCTGTAGACTAGAAATAAACCCACCAAAGCAAAAGAAAAATGTTTGAGTCCCAATGTCAATGTCCACTAGCTTTGAGTCCCAGTTTCAATGTCACACAGTTCCTTATGTGTACATGTCTGCACTGGTATCTGAATAGTGGACAAATGGTGGCAATGCCGGTCCGACCCTCTCTGGTTTGGTCCTGGGCATCCTGTAGTGATGCTCAGCTGCTAACTGCTCGCAAGGCAAGGTGTCACCCACGTCTTCCATCTCTGGACTGTTTCTCCTCTTATCTTCGTGGTTGGTGCAGACCTGTCAGTTCCTCTCTGTTGCAGGTCTAATTCTTTTCTAAAAAATATATTTTTATTGATATCAAAGAGGAAGGGCTCGGGAGATAGAAACATCAATGATGGAAGAGAATCATTGATCTGATGTCTCCTGCATGCCCCCAACTGGGGATTGAGCCTGCAAATATGGCATATGCCCTTGACCAGAATTGAACCCAGGACCCTTCCATCTGCAGGCAGATGCTCTATCCACTGGGCCAAAGGAGCTAGGGCTTCAATTCTTTTTATGTTTTGAGTTGACAATGTAAAATTGTGACTTTATCTTTCTCAAAGTTTTGTCACTATCTTCCTAAAAGACAGGTAAGGATGAAGATAGATGAACACAGACTAGAGAATCAAAGATAGGGAGACAAAGCAGCAGGACCTAAAGTGAAAGAATATTATGGGCTGCGGTTACCCACCTGGCTGGAGATTAGAGCATTTATCAGTCTTGAGACTCTGATGAGCACTGCTATCTTAAAAATGCTTCTGTTCTCTCTGTTCTGACGATGATGTGCAGCAAGGGTAGTGTGCTAAAAATAAGACTTGGTTAAAAAAGAATTACAGTTTGCACTCTTGATCCTTCTGAGATGACAGATTATGAAAAATGGGTTTGAAAAATGGACACCTATTGTAAAAAGGCACATTTGGGTGATAATGGAATACAGGAAAAGCAGGCAACACGTTGGTGTCTTCCATTTACCACGGCCTAGCTGCCTGCCAAGTGAAAAAATATTACGAAGGATTCTTGTGGAGAAGGAACTATGCAGTGTCTTGACTGTCTGTGGTGGTAGATTCATAAATCTGCTCTGGTGATAACATTCTATCAGACCTAATAAACACATACCCGCACACACACGTATATCTGGGGAAACTGGAGTAAGATTACTGGATTGTATAATGTCCATTTCCTGGTTGTGATATTGTATTGCAGTTTTGCAAAATGTGACCAGTGGAACAAACTAGAAAAAAGTATACAAAGGATCTCTCTCTCTCTTATTTCTTACAACTGCATATAATTATCTCAATAAAATTTTCAATTAAAAAATGACTGGCAGTGAAATCTCTATTTATTATCTGTGTTGTATCATAACGATCTTTGCTTCTGAAAAATATAAAATTAGAGAAATTACTTTAAAAATTGGGCTGTAAGAACAGAGTTGTAAAGGAAAAGCGTATCTGGACATTTTAGCTCATTGATTTGCTTATCAGGAGAATGACATCTTAATCTAATAGTTTTTTGGAAGGAGGCTTAGTTTAAAATGTTTGCAGTGATACATGCAATTTGGAAATAATGCATAAAGATGCGCTTTCAGTGAAATTTTAAATGATGTGATATGTGTGTGAGACTTTGACAGCTAGAGGCCTGGTGCACGGATTTGTGCATGAGTGGGGTCCCTCCGTGTAGCCTGCGGGGATTGGGCCGAAATGGGCATCCAACGCCACCTGCTGCTCTTACCTGCTGCTCCCACTCATCCCGGCCCTGCTGTGCCTGCTGTGGGCTCGCACCCAGTACGTCCTGATAAGGAGACGATTGCACAGTCACAGTGGTGCTTGCAGCTGTGAGCCCTGCGTCTGGTGCCCATCTTGAGGGAGTTAGGGAGGGGACACGATCAGCCCCTGGAAGGGCAGTGGGACCCCCTTGCTGGTCCTGGATCCGTCCTGCTGATATTCACGCCGGATGTCAGGAGCCACCTGGTGGCTGCTTTTATATCATTTCTTCCTTGCAGAGTGTCTAAGGAGGGGAAGTGGCTGAGGTGCCTGAGGCCGACTTCCAGGAGGCCAGTGATGGGTCCATTGGTGCCTGGCCTGTTCTCCAGGGATCGGACCTGCGGGACTACTGAGGGAATGAGTGGCTGCCACTGGGCTGGCAGGCTGGTGGGACAGGTCAATTGAGTGGCACTCCCACTGTGGGAGCACACTCATCACCAAGGGGCAGCTCCTGCATTGAGCATCTCTCCCCTGGTGGTCAGTGCACATCAGAGCAACCGGTTGCTATGGTTGTTCAGTTCTTAGGCTTTTATACACTGAGTGGCCAGATTATTCTAATCTCTGAACGCATAATAATCTGGCCACTCGGTGTATGTCCTATATAATAAAAGGTTAACATGCAAATTGTCCCCTCAACCAGGAGTTCGACCAACAGGCAGGCCAGCCAACTGCCTATGTCCTCTCCCCCTGGCCAGGCTGGACCCCACCCATGCACAAATTCATGCACCAGGCCTCTAATTATATATACATATATATGCACACACACACACTGAGTGGCCAGATTATTATGCATTTAGAGATCATAATAATCTGGCCACTCAGTGTATATATAGATTGTTAAGTAGGAGGCACTATGATACAGTGACATGATTATATAGAGAGCAGAATCTGTATTCATTATATTTTAAAATTTATAAAAATGAGTTAAAAAATGAGTTTTTCCCCTATACATCAAAATGTAACCTAAACATAAAATCAAGTAACAAGTGAACTAATAAAAACACTAAGCTCACCATTCGAGGTCATTGTGTATCATTTGAGTGTGTGTGTGTGTGTTTGTGTGTGTGTGTGATCCTGGGAGGCCCATACTTAATTTAAGTATGTTTTCCTAGTTCAAGGCATTCTCTGAATTTTCCTTTTGGGCTCTATGACACATAAATATGAATATCATCAGGGAGGAAAGTGTTTATTTTTTATTTTTATTTTTTTTGAGGAGGATGAATAGTAAAAATTTATCAGGTTTGGTAAATACTATGTTAGATGAGATTGAATCATATTCGATTGGACCCCAAACAAGGGACTACTGTAAAGCAATGCATTTTCTTTTCTTGTGTGGTTTATTTTTGGGTTCTGAAAAGAGGCAAGAAATGGGTAAGCATTTACTTGGTTATATTTGTCATAAAACCAGTTTTATGGCTCTGTGGACAAATCCTGTGTATATTATGATTTGATATACAGGGTATAATTGGGTATCAACCAATTAATCAAAATATATTTGTTGAATAGATACTATCATACAAGTTAGAAAGGAATAAAAAAGGAATCTTAGATATATTTTTAAGCTAATGAAGCAATTCCATTCCATATGTTCTATTTACTCTGTATACTTAATTATTGATGAGCAGACCGGTTACTCTCAGCCCTATGTATTGGGAGATGGGTGGTCACTACAGCCTGGACTGTACGTCCAGAACGGAGTGCCTGGCAGGTGTGTGTAAAACTCGACCTGTGGCCGGAGCTGCTGAAGGTGAGGGATCCCTGTTGGCACGGAGCAGAAGGCAGAAGGTATCCAGTGGACTCCTAGGATGAGGTTGATAAGGAATGTGAGAACAGTCTTTTGCTCTGGACACATTCTGGGGAGATTTCTTCATTCACTGCTAGAGCTTGAAGCATCCATCTTATATAAAAACTGCTGTTTGAAATTTTAACCTTGCTATTGACTTCTATAAATGCTTGCTTGCTTAAATAATAAGGAAAATGAGACTATTCTCACTTCAGAGAGGCCATTAAACTTTCCCTGGACAAATTATCAGTGCTGGCACCAGGCCAGGTCTTTGCTTGAGGTCTCAAGGCCTCAGCACATAGGGGCCCTTTAAGAACTTGAAAAGGGGCGGGAAACATCCAATATTTGGAAGACAAAGAAAGTAAAAACATATAATGGGGAAAATTTCTGCATGTTGGGGCCCAGAATTTGAGAAACATTTTCCTCTGGACCCGCGGGAAATAAATGTAACTCCAAACTCTCCGGGCATGGTTTGATTATTCTGGTTCTCTGTAACAAGCTAAGAAGTGCTTTCTGAGCCCTTTAACACAGGGAGGCTTTGCTCTCCTATCTGTCCTCTGAGGGGGTCCAGGGGATGCTGTGCTTGCCCACAACTCACTCACAGTTCTCTGCCACGGCCGAAAACTCGGCATTCTCCCGGGTTTATGTGCTATGCTCGAGAATGAACCTATAGGCTCTGGGTTATCAGGAATTACATCTTAATTGCTTAGGGCTTTGCGACTTACTCAAAGGCAACACTCTGGACCCACAAATTGTGGGTTGTGATCAGGTTACTGAATATCCCTGTTGCTTTCCCAATCAGCCTTGTTTTTGAATGTTGATATCTTTGATCAAGGTTGCAAAGCAATCTTAATCTTCTTGCTTAGGTGTTGAAGAATGACTTGTTCAGCCATCTAAAATTTTAATTTAATGATCTATTGAGGTCTACCGACTACAAAACATTAAATCAATATAAAACATTGCATGTAGAGGACTATTTCCAAATAGAAATATTTGGGCTACGGTTATTATAAAAGGAAGACTCACTTTTAGAGAGGAAAAAATACATAATACTGCCTAGGTAGCTTGTTGCATTAATGAAGAGGAGGAACTAAAAGGAGGAGAATTATAAAGAATTGTAATTATAATAAATTGTTAATTATATTATAATTTTAATATAACAAATTGAAATTATAATGAATTGTTTTCATGTTTCTTTATATCTAGGTTTTGTGGGATCCAGTTTCATGATAAAATTCTCCCCATTATTCTCCCAATGGGCCTTGTAATTAGAGAAAAAACCCTCAAAACTGACCCCTTCTTGCTATTTTTGGTTGAATATCCTTATTCTTGGAGTCAGTCAACATGAATATAAGGCTTATATTTAAATCAGACATACCAGAATAAAATAAAATATTCTTTCTTGCAAATTTGCCTCTGCAGCCTCCATCCCTCACCAGATGTCAGGGTTAATTCAGTCTTAGTGGATATAAGGCTTCTTCTTTACGAAGAAAGCAAACATTGTTTTCTTACAAATGAGTAGAAACTGCTGAAAGATGGGGCCCTAGCACCTCGCTTTTATCCTGAGTTCCTGGGAGAGTCGAGGTGCTAAGAGATATTATCCATCCTTCTCCCAGATATTTTTAAAGATCTCTAAGGCTTCCCATGTGCTGGGAGGTGAGAGAGGATTGAAAGTCTTTCTGAAAATGATTCCTCACATTACTGTTTTTTTTAAAATTTTATTTTATTACTAATACAATACTTTCCCAACATCTGTGCCTCAGTTTTTTTTTCTTTTTCTCCAAGATAATGAACACAGGTAACTCCTTTTAAGAAACACAACAGTTAAGCATAAGGTAAGTGCCAGATTGTTTACACTTAGCTCTAACCAGTTCAGATTATTCATCTTCTGATTACTTTTTGTTTTCCTAAGGAAAGAGCAACACTATGTTCACTAAGACGGAAGAAACCCAGCTTTGCAGAAGGAGTGTACATTTCAGCAGCCATAGCCTCTGTGGTTAGTTGCTCTTGATCTCCAGGAGTTCTAGCTTCCTATCCCGGCTCTACCTATGGTAAAGGGCGCCTCAACGTCCTTTTGGATGCTGCAGAAGGAATGGCGCCTTTTTGGCAGTAGAAGGCATCTAAAATGTGAAATGTAGACTCCACGAGGAGACGGATCTTTGCCCTTTTTCGCTCACTGTTCTATTCTGACACCTAGAATGGTGCTGGTACATAGTAGGCCCTCCGCAAATACTTGTGGAATGAATGAATGAATCCTCAAGAAAAAGTGTGAGGATGTGAGTTTATTGGAGCTTGATCTCCAGTGACCTTCACGTGGGGAGGAAAGGTTATCCATGAGGTGCCCTGGTCCCTTTTAATCCTACAAAGAGCTGGCCTCACCTTCTTCCGGGATCTCTATCTCAGGGAGCAGACTCTATGGTCTAGGTTGCCAAATTCTGCAAATCTGTAAGATGCCATAGTTGAGGATGCAGAAGGCTTCCAGGTGGCTGCATCCACTCTGCAGGAGAAGCACCAACTGGCAGAGGCACCATTCCTGGGGCCACGCTGGGTGCTGGCCAGGCGTGGAAGCCTTTCTCAGATTCCTCCAATGCCTGGCAACATAATCTGACTTTTGAAGGCCATAGGCCTGGGTTAACAAAGCCTAAACCAGCAACCAGGGCTTATATCTTAGAGTTCCTATTTCATCACAAGGAGCTCCAAGGATGTGAAGATAGGTTGGAATGTGTCAAGGAAAGCTACGAAAGCAGATTTCTGATAAGACGAACACGTGACTTGTGTAACAGCTCTTGAGTTACAGACTGCAGGATGGAATGCTGACAGTTCCTTCTCTCTTACTCGTGGTCGCTAGGGTTGGATTTCCCCCCAGTACCGGGTGGTTTGGGGGGTCAATCTTCAGTGGGAGAAAATACCTGGGAGACTTATGCATGATGTGGAGGAGACCTCCCTTGTTCTCAGGGGCTCCGCTGTTCACAGGTGGGTGGAGGTGATACCCAGGCCTTTGGCTGGAATAGCTTTGGACAGACAGACCGACCAAAAAGAACTCCCTTTTAGCCATGCCGCTGTCTGTAAATCTGCCGAGTTGGTCATCCAAAGCGATGACATTGAAGATATAGTTGGTACACTGTGTATCTGAACGAAACATTTGAAAATTAATTCTCCAGGCCTGTGCCATATTTTATCTTTTCAGCTTAATAATATCCAAATGTGCTTTTGTGAGGCAAAAAAAAATCCACATGTGTGTTGCTTCGTAAATCAGTCATTTAGCTTAGAAAATAAAGTACATTTCAAGTAGAGAGCAAAGGCCCTCCAAACACAATTATGAGAGCAACATGAGGAGTTGAGTTTGCTTCAGTTTTGGGTTTTTAATAGACTTCACTGTTACGTGGTGAAGTCAGAAATGTGCCACAGAAATCTCTGGTTAAGGGCCAAGGCTTTCCTGTTGAAGTATGTTAGATCCTAGTTTTTTTCCATTGGATGCTGAGAATGGAACATACTCTGTTGTTGAGTAAAGTTGTTAGAAAATGTAAATATGCTGGCACATGGACTCCAGATTTCAACTAATAACTGTAAGGGGTTTTAATTTACTTCTAATGAAAGTACTATTACACTGTGTTCTCTGCTTGATTTATCACGAAATTATGTGAGGCCTTTACATATCATGAAATTATGTGAAGATAAAACATGTAACTTGAAAGTTATTTAAAAATATACATCAAATCCATCACCTGGTTCTGTTAGTTTTGTCTCTAAATAATTTTTACATTTTTACTTTCATTTCAACTCCTAGCACCCCAGCCTACATCACCATAACCTTTTTATTGTCTGAACTATGGGGACAGAGTCTCCTTCCCAATGCCCTGGACAAAGGAAAACACTTTAGGTAAATAAGCAGAAGTCCAAATTGAATATTCAAATCAATCGTGATGGAAACACAACGAAATGTTAACAGTGATGGAATCAGGGGTGCTACTTATGTTTCTATTTTATACTTTTTAATATTACCCCAATGTTTTATAATAAGCATGACTTACTTTAAAAAGTCTCATCTTAAAAAATTTGAAGCAATACACAAAGGTTAAGATGAGGGCAAATTATATCACCTAAAACTCTACTACTTCAACATAATAAATCATCAAACCAGGTGTACATCATGCTAAATCTCACAGACATACACACGCGCGCACGCGCACACACACACACACACACACACACACACCACATGACACTGGACAGCTAACCAACTAATTAGAGAGAGAGGAAAAAATAAAAGTTTACAAATTCAGGATCCAACTATATGTGTGCTTTTGATTAAGGGTTAAAATATATATTACTTTATACCTGAGGCCCAGAATAAGCTGACAGACATTGCAGAACAAAGACTCTTCTTGTTAGTTTTCGTATAAAAGAAAAGATCCTTAGACTGGTCTGTCATGCCTTCTCCATCTTTCCCGTCTTGTTTTCGAGCTTTGTGCTACTTCTGTCGCTTTTACTGACCTTGTTATGGTTCCCTGGACAAGCCACGCTCTTGTCAGACTCAGGGCTTTTGTCTGGGCCGATCTCTCTGCGCAGGAAACTCTCCCGCCTGGGCTTTGCTTGGGTAACTCCTGCTCATCCTTCACGTCTGGTAATGTGTCACTCCTGGAGGATCTCTTCCATGATATTTCTCCCCCGTCAGCCATCTGAATTAGGTCCCTCACTTTTATCTTTTAATGCAGTTCCTCCCTTCCTAGCGTTTATCATGAACGGTGACTAGCATATGTATGTTATTTGAATGATTATTTTCTTAATGTCTGTCTTCCCCACTAGACTGTATGCTCCATTAGGCAGCGGCCATGTCTGTTTTACTCTCCTCTATTTTTCTAGCTCCCGGCACAGGGATGGCGATGCAATAAATATTGTTTTGCATGAACGAAAGCACCTTTTTATACTTGTAATCAGGTGGATGGACACAAAGAGAAAAATAGCGATTTTTCAAATTGTTTTTATTAGGGCCAGAGGATTTTAGATGGATTATTTCAGTCACTTTTACTTTGACAAGTTCAATGTAATCATCCTCGTATTAAAAAGGCAACCGCCTTTCATTCACTCAGTCACAGTTAGTATTTTTCACTCGTTGCTTATATTAGGGACTGTTTAGTTATTTAAACTAAGTTGGTTCGATGTTCAGACTCAGTTCTCTGTTTATACCAAGATAGCAGAAACACTGATGATATTATAAAGCACATTCTTCCTTAAGGAATTAATATAAGCTTGTCATGTTATGCTTTATTTATTTATTTATTTATTTATTTATTTATTCATTCATTCTTAATGTCTTTATTGATTAAGGTGTGACATATGTGTCCTTATTCCCCCATCCCCCCTCATCCTCCCCACTCATGCCCTCACCCCCCTGTTGTCTGTGTCCATTGGTTAGGCCCACATGCATGCAGATAAATCCTTTGGTTGTTCTCTCCCTTTTACCCTCACTCTCCCCTACCTTCCCTCTGAGGTTTGATGGTCTGATTGATGTTTCTCTGTCTCTGGAACTGTTTTTGTTCATCAGTTTATGTTGTTCATTATAGTCCACAAATGAGTGATATTTATCTTTCTCTGACTGGCATAATGCTCTCCAGTTTCATCCATTTTGTTGCAAATGGTAGCAATTCCTTCTTTTTTAGTGCAGCATAGTATTCCATCGTGTAGATGTACCACAGTTTTTTTAATTCACTCATCTGCTGATGGGCAGTTAGGCTGTTTCCAAATCTTAGCTATTGTAAATTGTGCTGCTATGAACATAGGGATGCATATATTCTTTCTGATTGGTGATTCTAGTTTCTTAGGATATATTCCTAGAAGTGGTATTACTGGGTCAAATGGGAGCTCCATTTTTAGTTTTTTGAGAAAACTCCATACTGTTCTCCACAGTGGCTACAGAAGTCTGCATTCCCACCAGCAGCGCACGAGGGTTCTTTTTTCTCTGCATCCTCTCAACTTTTGTCATTTATTGATTTGTTGACAATAGCCATTCTGACAGGTGTGAGATGGTACCGCATTGTCGTTTTGATTTGCATCTCTCTGATAATTAGTGACTTTGAGCATGTTTTCATATGTCTCTTGACCTTCCTTCTGTCTTCTTTCGAAAAATTTCTATCTAGATTCGTTGCCCATTTCTTGATTGGAATGTTTATCTTCCTTTTGTTGAGTTGTATGAGTTCCTTATAAATGTTGGAGATTAAACCCTTGTCAGTGATAACATTGGCCAATATGTTCTCCCATGTAGTGGTCTTTCTTGTTGTTTTGTTGATGGTTTCTTTTGCTGTACAAAAGCTTTTTATTTTGATGTAGTTCCATTTGTTTATTTACTCTTTAGTTTCCATTGCCCTAGGAGCAGTATCAGTGAAGAAGTTCCTTCGGCATATGTCTGAGATTGTGCTGCCTGTGGATTCCTCTAGTATTTTCATGGTTTCCCATCTTATGTTTAAGTCCTGTATCCATTTTGAGTTTATTTTTGTGTATGGTGTAAGTTGGTGGTCTAGTTTCATTTTTTTGCATGTATCTGTCCAATTTTCCCAGCGCCATTTATTGAAGAGACTGTCTTGACACCATTGTATGTTCATGCCTCCTTTGTCAAATATTAATTGAGCATAGTGGTTTGGGTTGATTTCTGGGTTCTCTATTCTATTCCATTGATCCATATGTCTGTTCTTGTGCCAGTACCAGGCTGTTTTGAGAACAGTGGCTTTGTAATACAGCTTGATATCTGGTATTGAGATCCCACCTACTTGGTTCTTCTTTCTCAGGATTGCTGTGGCTATTTGAGGTCTTTTTTTTTTAATCCCTGGTGAATTTTTGGAGAGTTCGTTCCAGGTCTGTGAAATATACCGTTGGTATTTTAATGGGGATTGCATTGAATCTATAGATTGCTTTGGGTAGTATGGACATTTTGATGAGATGATGTTGATTCTACCAATCCATGAACACGGTATGTTCTTCCATCTGTTTATATCTTCCTCTATCTCTTTTTTCAGTGTCCTGTCGTTTTTTTGCATATAGGTTTTTTACCTCTTTAGTTAAGTTTAATGTTATGCTTTATTCTAGGTAATATTTAAGATCAGCCAGGATTTTCTGGATAGCAATTCTCAAAATTCTCTCTAGAATGTGGCTATGAGGTCCACACCGTGGAATTCTCCACTTGCCTTGGTTTGGCAGACTGTTAATTCACCTTTTAAATCCTGTGTGTTTTCTTTGTACTTGTGTCCCGAGACAGTTAAATTATGGAGGGCACAATTCTATAAATCAAAATATATCACAAATAAAGGTGGCCCTAAGACCCAAGGTGTTCTGACAGAATGCAAAGGCAGGTATGCTCAGCCCCCAGCTACTCCGTTTAAGAACAACCCCTGTGGAGATATGTATAAAAAAATTAATAAAAATTAAAAAAAAACACAAAAAATAATTTATCCTAAAAACAAACAAACAAACAAAAAACCCTGCTAGCCAGCCTAGGTAGCAAGACACCTTGGAACACTATTGAAGAAATTAAGCAAATGCCTGGGATCACCACATTCGAAATTCCATTTAGCTAAAGTGACTGACCCCTTGAACAATGCCTTAAGGCAGTGGTTGGCAAACTGGGGCTCGAGAGCCATATGCGGCTTGCGAACTGAGGTTTGCCACTCTGTTGACTAATTAGTTTGCCAACCACTGCCTTAAGGAATTACTGTAGATAGCCTTAAACTGGGGGACATAGAGGTTTAATTATGGGACATGTTTTCCAGATTCTGGGGATATTGTTAAGGTCAAAACATGCTTTGAGCAAAACTGATCATTGCTTTTAATGTAGAAATGAGGACAGTGGGTTGAGTTGTGCCATGAAAATGTGCTATTGAAAGACAACAAAGGGCTGAAACCGGTTTGGCTCAGTGGATGGAGCGTCGGCCTGCAGACTGAAGGGTCCTGGGTTCGATTCCGGCCAAGTGCATGTACCTTGGTTGCGGGCACATCCCCAGTGGGGGGCGTGTGGGAGGCAGCTGATCAATGTCTCTCTCTCATCGATGTTTCTGACTCTCTGTCCCTCTCCTTTCCTCTCTGTAAAAAATCAATAAAATATATTTTTAAAAAAGAGAGACAGCAAAGGTGTAGAACTACCTATGTCTGGTTTATGTCAGAAGTTTACTAATAGATGTGGTAGCTGTGTATATGGTAACCGGAAGGAGCCACTCAGAAGAACCCCTTTCAAATAGGCAGGTGTGATTGTGTTGTGTCTTTTTCTCTCGAGATGTCCTTCTTGCTGCAGGGGTCAGGTGAGATACAGGAACATGGAGCCCCTGGTGGCGAGCCCATGTGTGACCTGCACATACATGCCTGGATCCCTCCCCTGGGCTCTGTTCCTCCAAGCCATGTTCCTCACTGCATGGCTCTGACCACGGCTCTCTCTGCTGTTGGTTGTGATGTGGAACTCAAGGATATAAACCCTCTCCCAGCCCTCATGAAGGGATGGGGTGAATCATATATGAATATGGGGCAGGTCTCCAGAGTCCTGACTCTGTCACCGCCATTCAAAGTTATGTTACAAAAATAAAAAATAAAAAAAAAATAAAATCAAGGACATTGCAGTGCACTCACGAGATTGAAAAACCTCAGTTGGGCCGAAACTGGTTTGGCTCAGTGGATAGAGTGTCGGCCTGCGGACTGAAGGGTCCGGGTTTGATTCCGGTCAGGGGCATGTACCTTGGTTGTGGGCATATCCCAAGTAGAGGGCGTGCAGGAGGCAGCTGATCATGTTTCTCTCTCATCGATGTTTCTAACCCTCTATCCCTCTCCCTTCCTCTCTGTAAAAAATCAATAAAATATATTTTAACCAAAAAAACAGAAACAAAAAACAACAAAAACAACAACAACAACAAAAAAACCCACCTTAGTTGGTTGGAGCATCGCCCCGTATACCAAAAGGTGGCAGCTTTATTTCCTGGTCAGGGCACACACCCAGATTGTAGGATCAATCGTCCGTTGGTGCATGTGCAGGAGGCAAGTGATTGATGTTTCTTTGTCATATTGATGTTTCTCTCTCTCTTCTTCTTCTTTCTAAAATCAAAAAAAAAAAAAATCTCCTAATCATTACTTCTTTTACATCCAAGAGAATAATGTCTAAGACAGTGGTTCTCAACCTTTCTAATGCCTTGACCCTTTAATACAGTTCCTCATGTTGTGGTGACCCCCAACCATACTTCATAACTGTAATTTTGTTATTGTTATGAATTATAATGTAAATACCTATGTTTTCCGATGGTCTTAGGCGACCCCTGTGAAAGTGTCATTTGACCCCTAAAGGGGTTGTGACCCACAGGCTGAAAACCACTGCTCTAAGAAGTTAAATATGTGTTTTCTTCCTCTTATCAGTCAGAATAGTCTATTAATAAAAAGTTTGCTGAGGCGATTTTCCAAGAGCGTGACACATGACATTGATAGTTAAGTGTACCAAAAGTTGATTTCAAAATTAAATCTGAAAATGATTTTCTCCCAGAAGTAGGTTTCATAAAGGATAGTTCCAGACATTGGAAAAGGCATATTTAAAAACATTGAAGTATGCCACTTTTATCTCCGCGGCCTGGAAATTAATAGGGCACTATCACTGCCAACCCAGATAAGAGAGAGCTGAGGGCCTGGCACGGAGCCAGAGTTCAAGTGATTTGAAATGACCTCGATGTGATTTTCAGCTCCTGGCTCTGGAAGAGATTCAGAACTTAAGAACATATAAGGAGATATTAACCTTTCTCCGAGGTTAGGCGATGGTGGAGAAGCGCTCTAGAAAGATCTCTGGCTCTCGTGCCGTGAATTCAGGCAAAGAGCCCCTTCAGAGAAGGCCTCGGCATGAATAGATGGGCCAGGAGATTAAGGGTGACCATGAACAGCCCTGGAAAATGATGAGCGTGGGAAACCAATGTGTTGTCACTGAGCTGCGAGGTGGGAGGAGCAGGAAGAGGGGAGGTGATTTATGAAGATGGTGTGATGTGGTGATAAACAAGGCAGACCGGTAACAGCGACGCAGCCTCCAGGTACACACTGTCACAGCGTGATTTACCGCTGGGGCGGAGGGAGGGGATAAAGGATGCCATCTGCATTGATGGTCTGGTTGTATTTCATCGGAATGTATATCCTCAGAATAAACGGGAGGCATTGGATAACATTTGGTTAGTAAATTGCTGAGAATTGATTATCAGTGATAAAAGAAAAAGATGCTGACAAAGATGAAAAAAATTGTTGTAATTGCATGTGAAAGCAAAACTGGTTTATTCGGCTCTGGATCCGGTCTCTATTTTTTTTTTTTTTTATGGCGTGACAAGCAATTTAAACCACAGACTTAAACAATAAAGGCTATAGCTTTAAACATAAACGAAGCGAAAGAGCCGCAATTTTATTTTTTAATCTCAGGAGAAACCCCTCCTTCGTATAATATAACCTACGTCATTACTCCGATAGTCCTTTTATTTAGCAAAAGCTTTTGTTTGCGGGAGTTTACAGTGAGTGACCAACACGGATTTGTTGTGAGATTTGGCCATTGGAGGACAGCTTGAGTGAATATCGGAAGATGTTATTTTCTTTTTTTTTTAAAATATATTTTATTGATTGTTACAGAGAGGAAGGAAGAGGGACAGAGAGTTAGAAACATCGATGAGAGAGACATCAATCAGCCGCCTCCTGCACGCCCCCCACCGGGGATGTGCCCGCAATCAAGGTACATGCCCTTGACCGGAATCAAACCCGGGACCCCTCAGTCCGCAAGCCGACGCTCTATCCACTGAGCCAAACCAGTTTCGGCCAAGTTTAACTTCTTAATCGCATCCCAATTAATTAGCTGTTTCCTTGGGCAGAGTTTTTTGTTTGTTTGTTTGTTTAAAGGCCAGAGCATGGGCTGCAGACATGCGGAGGCCTGGGCAGCCAGCCTGGGAGGCAGGACGGGGAGGATCTGGCCCGGTTGGCAGCTCAAGGAAAACGGAAGGGCGCACCGTGCATGTTGCCCGGCTAGCCGTTTGGTTGTGGCCGATGCGGGAGACACATGCGTGTGGTTGTCAATGGGTTGAGGGGGCTGAGTGAGAACATTTCTCTGGTTTGCAGGTGGCGGGTGTAGACGTGTTGGTGGGTGTGTGGCTGGCTGACAGCGGCCACGTGCTGGGAGATGTGGCAGAGACACCCGCATGCCGCCGGGGCTGGGCACGGGGTCTGCAAGTGAAGGGGTTTCAGGCTCCCAGGGCGGCCTTCTTGCTGCTCCTGGGGCCATGCCGTCTAGGCCCTCACAACATGTGAGCAAGAATGGATGGACCTGGGGCTGCCCGTGCGCTGGTGTCAGGCAGGCGCAACAGCCAGCAGCTCTTTTCCTGGTTCACTGGTCGCATCTGTCACGTTACAGTTTGTCATGCTTCCCTATCCTGGTCCTTCTCGTCACTGCTGGTGCACAGAGCTGGGCAGAGGCCTTGAACACGTGTGTGTTGTGGGGGCTGCCTCCCCAGGGCCCAACACAGGGACTGGAGCGTGCTGGGAGCTTGAATATCTTCTGAGCACACGGTTGGATGTTGCTAATGTGGGATACAGATAAAAGTCACTGTGTTGGGTCTCAGGTTGCATATTTCCCCTCTTAGGCTAAAGAGGGTGAGCCTGCCCACTGCAGGTGACACCCCGACGCAGTGTGGGTACCACATCACTGACACACTCAGGCCTCGGCTGGGGACCTCGAGGGGCCAATTTGTTTTGAAAGGGAGGCAGCTATGAGGAGGCTCTGAAGTATCCACCTTCCAGGCACTGTCTTCCTCGGAAGAGTACCGTATTTTCTGATGTATAAGATGACTTTTTAACCCGAGAAAATCTTCTCAAAAGTCGGGGGTTGTCTTATATGCTGGGTGTCATCTTATAGGGCGAGTGCATCCCAAACTCTATATTTTAACTGGAAAAGTTGGAGGTCGTCTTATATGCCTAGTCGTCTTATACACTGGAAAATACGGTATATACATTTTCCTTCAATACCATCAAAGGCAGAACCTCAAGAACCGGCAGCCACGTGCTCATCGTTAGCTATGCTGATGTCTGTGACAGGCCTCACACGTCTATTTCTGAGCTGGCCTCGTGAAGCACATCGCCACCCTGAGTCTGTGTTTAGCAAGGCTGCCTTAGACGCGTGCCTGCTTTCTGGAGGCCTCACCATCCTCCCCTCCTTTTCACCAGGGCTGTGTTTCCGGCCAGAGAAGTGAAGGACGATGGCGCATGTCACCTCTGCTTATCTGTGCAGCAGATTTCAGGGATAGTCTATCACCAGGATACCTCGTGATGTAATATTTAGCGAGGCATCCTAAATATTCTACCATTCAGGGTGGCCCGCTACTCGTCCCTGGTGAAAGGTGTTCTTTTAGGTTTCAGGGACTGCTCGAAAAGGCACGCGACACTCAGTGTCAGGGAGTAATAAAAATATTCTTAGCTGAAACCGATTTGGTTCAATGGATAGAGCACCGGCCTGCGGCCTGAAGGATTCGGGTTCGATTCCAGTCAAGGGCATGTACCTTGGTTGCGCGCACATCCCCAGTAGGAGGTGTGCAGGAGGCAGCTGATCGATGTCTCTCTCTCATCGATGTTTCTAGTTCTCTATCCCTCTCCCTTCCTCTCTGTAAAAATCAATAAAATATATTAAAAAAATATTCTTAAATGGGAAGTGTTTTGGAATCCCCATTATATGAAAGCCAAACACAGTGCATGTGGTTCCCTTGCTTACACATCCGGGCAGCGTGGAAGTTCAGACTTTCAGACTCGGTGCCTCACAGTCACCTTGTCTGCAGCGCCCACCCCCTGCCCGGCGCTGGCCTGGCCAGTCCTCGGACCCAGCGTTTGTCGGCTGACTGCTCAGCATTCTGAAATCCTTTTGGTATTGAAAAGCTTTCATCTTGATTTCCGAAAGTAATAAAAAGTTAAAATTGATAATTAGGAAGCACGTTTATTATCATTCACGTCCTCCCGTGTATCCTGGAAAGAGGGAGGTGTTAGCCTTCTCGGCACCAGGAAAGGCAAGAGGATAGAAGGAAGAGGGTAAGAGTCGCTATCGCAGCTAAAAACTGGAATTCATCCATTAATTTGCTCATGATTCTGCAAGGAGAGCAGGGCTCAATGTGCACACTTTGGAATGGACTAGATCAGTGGTTCTCAACATGTGGGTCGCGACCCCTTTTGGGGTCGAACAACACTTTCACAGGGGTCGCCTAAGACCATTGGAAAACACAGATACGATTCATAACAGTTGCAAAATTACAGTTATGAAGTAGCAACAAAAATAATTTTATGGTTGGGGGATCACCACAACATGAGGAACTGTATTAAAGGGTCGCGGCATTAGAAAGGTTGAGAACCGCTGGACTAGACTATGCCCCCCAAAGGATATGCTAAAACCCTGATCCCTGGTACTGATGACTGTGACTCCTTTGGAAAATGGATCTTCGCAGATATAATATAGTTGAGATGAGATCATGGAGGTGGGCTCTAATCCAGTGACTGTTTCCTTATGAGAAGAAGGAACTTGGGACACGGACACAGAGGGAAGGTGGGCATATGAAAACGAGGAAGAGGCTGGAGCGATGCTGCCACAAACCGAGAAATACCCCGGGCTGCCAGACCGGGAAAAGGCAAAAATGGCTCCTCCTTTAGAGCCGTAACTTGCATCCATGGCCCTTGACTTCAGACTTCCGGCCTCCAGAGCTATAAGAGAATAAACTTCTGTTGTTTAAAAATAAAAGAATCATTATCACTACTCGTTCTCCCCGTTTCCAGGCTGAATGCGGAGCGCTGGAGGGACCGGGAAGGGGCATTTGAAGGGGGGTCTGTAGGCCGACAGGGCGCGTGTGGCCTAAGTGTGCAGGTGACGTGTCCGCAGGCAGTCATGTGTCCCAGGAATGGGCCAGGGGTGTGCCTCCTGCCCAGGGTGGGGGGTGTTCTCAGCTGATTAGTTTGGCAGTGGGGGGGCTTTGGAAAACCCAGAATCCTAAGCCCCGGAATCCTGGTTCTCGTTGTGCCGGGAAACGTAAGGGGCTGTGTGCTCACCTCGCTGCTCTTCAGGGCTGGCATTCTCAGTGGTTAGTGCAGGGTTCAGGGGGTGTCCTGGCCGGGGGCTCAGCACCCACAGCCTGCATCCATGCTCACAGGCCCGCTCTGCAGGCAGCGAAGACGCTCTCAGGAGGAAGAGGGAAATCCTTTAGAGAACCCCCACAGAGAGGGGCGTTTGAACTGGTGCTAAAAGCTGTCTCTGCTCACTCCTCATTGCCCGCAAGCCCCAGACCTTGGAGAGAAACCCATTTCGCAAATTGGGCTCTCCCTCCATCTCTGTCCGGGAAGCAGCGGTCCTGTTCCTGCGATAAGGCAGTAAGCTGAGCACGCAGGGTGAGCTCTCGGGGTGCAGGATTCTAGAGGCTCGCCCGCATAGACGACCCCTGGGAGCGAGGCGCTGGCCCTCCCCGAACCACACAGCTAGTCCTGAGCTGTCACAGGGAGGGTGGCTGGCCGACTGTGGTCGTATTTCTGTGGAAGCCCAGAAGCAGGGAGGTAGATGGGGGTGACGGAGGCTGGCTTCTGAGATCAGAGCCAGACTGCCGGGAGGGAACCGTGATAGAACCTGCAGGGAGGTTGCCTTGAAATACATCTCTCTGACCGCCCAGAGCAGATTCTAGAATGAAACGATAAAAAGACCTCGAGCCCTGGCCAGTGAGTTCAGTGGTTAGAGCACCAACTTGCACACCAGGGGGTCGCAGGTTCAACTCACAGTCAAGGGCTCGCACCTGGATGGCATGTCTGATTCCCACGCTGAGTCTGGGAGGCAGCCAGAGTATGGGTCTCTCTCACACCAATGTTTCTTTCTCTCCCCCATCCACCATCCCCATCCCCGCCTCCCTCCTTCCCTGCCACTCTCTCTAAAAACCAATGGAAAAGATATCCTCGGGTGAAGATGAACAAAAACAGGAGAATAAAAAGAGCTCTCTCCGTGGAGGCCAGCTGGACGTGTTGCGTCTGTCCACTGAGGGGGGGAAGGCATTCAGACCGGGGCGCCTCTGAAAGGGGCCAGGCTGAGGAAGGAGCGGGGCTCTGAGCAGAACCTGCTGTTCTGGGGGCTCAGGCCTTGTTCCCACTCAGGGCTCGTGCGGGGCCAGCGACCCTGCAGATCGCAGGTGGCAGCTGGCTCTCCTCCCCTGCACCCCGCAAACTGTCTGCAGATAACCCCGGGCAGCGGGCCTGTCCCCGCTGTTCTGCAGGGAGCCTTATCTTTGGTCATGTGTCCGGGAAAGACAATTCGCACCCGATAAGGACAATCACATTCAATTAGCAGGGGCTGGCTGCCTGCCGGTGATGTCTCAGTGTCTCTTTTAGGGGGGACTTAGGGACAGGAAGCCTCTGACCCAGGATCAAACAGCTGGGCCGTGGCAGGGCCCGGGTTCAAACTCAGGTCAGTCTCACTTCAGAGCTTGTGCTTAGCATCCCGGCCTCTGAGATTAGAGGGGAAAATGGGAAAGTACCGCATAGTGAATGTGCAGCCTTGTGGCTTCAATCGGAGGGAAACTATTTCTCAGTAATTGTAATGCTTCCTTCTTGCCTGCCAGAACCCACGGAGAACTACTGGTATGACACGTTATAAAGTGAGAAAGGGCTTTCGTTTTGCAAAGATGCATTTATTTTTTTTCTCATTCACAAATTGGGTTTTTTTTCCCCCGGGTTTTTTTTTTTTCTATTCCTGAAAGCTATCTATTTCCTTTAATGAGTGAGTAAGGTCTGAAATACAAGGTCACCAGAATGGCAGTTTATTAGAGTGAGGTTGCCCGATAAAATCCGGGGCACCTAGTTAAATTGGAATTTCAGGTAAATGACACATAATTTTTAAATGATAAGTATGTACCAAATATTGCATGGGATATGTTTGTGCTCAAATGTTATTTCTTGTGGTTTGGAATCCAGGCATTTTGTATCTTTATTTGCTATATTTGGCAGCCCCCAATTCAGTCAGAGAGGCTGTGCACAAAGCACGAACCTTGGGTTTGCTGTTTCACACCGATTTCTCAGCAGTCAAGCAAAAACTCAAATGAAATGGATCCCAGAGAAATCTTTGGGCACATTATCCTTGCCTGTGTTTGCCTTGTATAATTAGTCTTTTCTATCAACTCTTGCTAATCTCAAACAATGTTTTCAGCCACTGATATTTGGGAAGTAAGAAAGTGGTTAGAAACTTTACAAGGGTCACTTTATCTTTATTGATAGTTCAGCTGAAGCCTCAATGCAAACCTTGTTTTAATATGTTTTTTTTTAATTGATTTCAAAGAGAGGAAAGGAGAAGGAGAGAAGGGTAGAAACATCGGTGATGAGAGAGAATCATCAATTGGATGCCTCCTGAACACCCCCTACTCGGGATGGAGCCTGCAACCGGGGCCTGTGCCCTGACTGGACATTTAACTGTGACTTCTTGTCTCAAAGGTCGACGCTCAACCACTGAGCCACTGGTGGGCACGCACCTTTTAAAATATTTTCATGTTTTTACTTTTTATCTGAATGTACTGCAGGTCCTTTGAGGTCTTCTGAAAAATAGTCTTTGCATCAGCAGGAACATAAACTTGTTCAACCGCGATCACCATTTCTGCTTTGAACGCTGGCACCTGGATAGCTAAGGTTGTCCCTTCATCCACTGATGTGATTGACCAGACACATAACACTGCACTTAATCTGTTAATAGGGTGGACTCCAATTCAGAAAGGCTGCCTCTTGTTTTAATGGACTGCAATCAGCAATACTTCAGTAGGGCTTGGTTTTCTGGGCAAAGGACACTTCTCTGGTAATATCTCAGCAGTAATTGAGTTGATGGTGGTGGTGATGGAGATGGTGGTGGTGGTGGTGATAGTAGTGGTGATGGTGGTGGTGGTGATGATGTTGGTGGTGGTAGAGATGATGGTGGTGGTGATCATGATGGGGGTGGTGGTGGTAGTGATGATGGTGGTGATGGTGATGGTGGTGGTGGTAGAAATGGTGGTGGTGGTGGTGGTGGTGATGGTGGTGATCATGGTGGTGGTGGTAGAAATGGTGGTGGTGGAGATGATGGTGATGATGATGGTGATGGTGATGGTGCAGTGTGTCTGGAGGAATGGAGGAAATGGGAAGTGTGTTTTTGTAGAGTGACTTTGACCCAAATAATAATTGGCTCTGAAACTTTACATAAAGAATATTTTAGAAATGTATCTGTTTATTGAGTACTGCATATTTTAAGCAACAAATCAGCCTGTAAAACTACATTGCAGCAACATTTATAAGAAATGTGGCACCTGGTACAGTAGCAAAACTTTAGTGGGATTTTGTGAAATGAAAGAAAAAAAGAAAAGCTTTATTTTCTGACAGTGCTTCTAGGCTTTTTAAGGCTATGATTGCCATTACTTTCTGAGTTGCTGTCTGTCTGATAGATGATGCGTCCCAGATTTGTTACTTCTCCCCACATATTAATTTCAGATGTTTGTCACTGGGTGAATATGGATTGATAATATATAGGAAAGTAAAGGCACACAGGAAAACTTTTAATATCTAATGGAAAGGCGTTCCGGCATAAGCGATCTGAGACCTGAGTCCTTTTACCCAGCTTTCTCTCTCCATGGTTTAACAACTCCCAGTCTATTAAGACTTTGCTTCACTCAACGATTTCATGTTAATCATCTTTTGTTTTGTAGTTCCTTATTTTCCTGCTGGAATCAATATCCCATCAATTCCACCAACTGTCTACTCCGTGGTCTATGAGATGGTGCTCGCACAGATCTGAATTTCTACTGGAGCGATTTGCTTTAAATGTCACCGGAGTTTTATCCAAAACATTTCTTCCAGTTTTATTCTCATAATCTTACTACTTTTTGCAAAGTTCCTTCCTTGCTTTTAGAGAAATAAGGGAGTGACAAATAAAATGTAAAATGCCTATAAGAGAGGACATAGGCCGAGACCTGTTTGGCTCAGTGGATAGAGCCTGTGGACTGAAAGGTCCCAGGTTCGATTTCGGTTGGGGGCATGTACCTTGCTTGCGGGCACATCTCCACTGCGGGGTGTGCGGGAGACGGCTGATCGATGTCTCTCTCTAATTGATGTTTCTGACTTTCTATCTCTCTCCTTTCCTCTCTGTGAAAAATCAATAAAATATATATATTTTTAAAAAAGGACATAGAAGTTGGACTTGAAAATACAAAAAAGTGAAGTCTGTGAAAATAATGGAGGAGACCCCAAGAGGTGTGAGAGGTTGGTTCTGTTTTCACACTGTGTGGCTGCAGCTACACAAACCTGGCCAGTTCCTTTCCACCTTGCTTGGCCAAAGCGGGTTGTTTCAGTGAGAACACATTTTATTTTAAAAATATATTGGTACTGATTTCAGAGAGGAAGGGGGAGGGAGAGAGAGCCAGAAACATCAATGATGAGAATCACTGATCAGCTGCCTCCTGCACGCCCCACACAGGGGATGGAGCCTACCGTGACCTCCTGGTTTGTAGGCTGATGCTCAACCACTGAGCCAGGCAGTGAGAACACATGTTAAAGCAGTTTTGGATCCTGCTGGCATATTCAGGTTGCCTTCGTTCCGGCAAGATTAATCAATTTGGCACCATGCTGATAGTCTCAGAGCCCTGTCCTCCCCTTTGCCCGCCTCCATTCAGTGGGATGGCAGCTGTCCTTTAGATCATTAGTAGAAATCCGAGTCGCACGCCACAGGGGGCTCTGAGTCTTTGTGGAGATTAATTTAGAAATTAAAAGTCCATTAGCCCCACTCTCAAAATACGTTATCCAGATTGTATCAGCAGCATGGTTAATACAATAAATGATGGTTACTTCGCTTGATCTCATCACTAAATGTGATTGTTGGTATCACTCACTGAGCAGTGGGCAGTGAATTCTAAAATTTTGTGAATTTTTTTATTAACTTTATTGGGCTGACATTGGTTAATAAAATTACATAAATTTCAGTGTGTAACTCTGTAATACATGACCTGTATATTATATAGTATGTTTATCATGTCAAGTCTCCTTCCACCACCATTTATTGCCCCTTTACCCTTTTCTACCTCGTCCCACCCATGCCCTCTGGTAATCTCCATATTGTTGTCATGGTGATGATGACACTTTGTACTTTTCAATGATGATTATATTTATGATAAAAGGTACTATTTTTTTTGATGGAATAATTTTCACTTAATGTGGTAGAAAGTCTAATTCCCAGTGTCCACACGAGGCAGTTCTGTTTTAATTAGATGTCTTTTGCATTCTGTTTTGAGGGTATAATATTACATAGTGGAAAAGCAAACTCAGTATGCGTGTGAATTCATTGCTTAGGTTTGGTCCTTTAAAGGAAGTTCCAACATCAACTCATTTTAGAGGCCTAGTTCTCAGACTTGTACTTTCAGCTTTCTCCTTTGTAAAATGGGTGTAGTGATTCCTGTCCTGGTGTCCTCTGGGTAAAATGTGAAAATGCTTGAAAAAAACAAAAGTAGTGCACAAAATTAGACTTTTAAAAAGAGGGCGGCATACATGAGGATTAAGCAATACAGAGCACATGCATAATGTCCAGTTATGTGGTTGCAAATTATAAGGACGTGGTAACCATGCTTTTACTGATGTCTTCTAACTTCAAGCATATATAGAGATAACTCCCGTGTAACTCTTTTACATTTGGTTTCTATATAAGAAATCCCTTTTATAGTTTCTAGCCCCGCTCAGCCCCAGAATTTTGAGATCATCTTTTACAGCTTGTTGTGTCTGGTGGTAACAAGCAGATGTTTCTTAAAGGAGAAGAAGACATCAATTTTTTCTCAGAGTGTCCGAGCGCTCTTGGTGGCCAGCACGACCATAGCAGGGGGTAGCTTTCCTCCACTGGAAGAGGCAGATGCTCCATGTGAGGGGTTCATTCTTCCTTGGAGCCAGACCAGACCTGCCCTGCAGGGTCCCGGCTACACTAATTCAGTTCGGACCTTGCACTGAGCCATGTCCTCACGGATTCATCCTGAGGATGGCTACCATCTGAATCTATTTGCTGAGAATTTTGTCCCTCACTAATAAAAATATGGAGAAATTTAGAGCTATTTATGAAGCAATAGTTTCTCAAAGGCAGTGCCATGCATTTATAGGAAAACTCTTATTATAAAGAAGTGATTGACTCACAGGGGGGACAGATTTAATACAGATTAGAAACATCTTTTCCTCCCTTTCTGCTTTATCTTTTGTATTTTATAAGGGGTTAAGGCCAGCTCTGAGTTTTCTTTTTACTGACAAAAGGTAGTTTTAGCCATGTAATGAAATTGCACCATGTACTAATGATGTCTGCTTTCAAGTATAGCTTTTTAATGGAAGGCAGAATTTCTAAATGTGAGTTTCTGACATGCTGATTTATAAGGACTGGCAGAGGAGAAGACCTGCAGGGAACAGATAAGGCTGGCACTGGGACAATTAAAAGGCGTAAGGGTGGTCAATTGAAAGATCATTTTTTCAGGAAAGAATTTTAAAGAAATATATGTATTTTTGTGTGGGTAAGTAGACCATGACTCTTTTTGTAGGGCTTGTGGGTGCAGAATCCCAGGATCGCCAGAAAAACGAGGTCAAGGATCCGGCGATTTGGGAGAATTTGGACTGACCCTGATTCCGCGGTGAACTCACAAGAGAATCTTAGGGAACTGGTACTCGCAGGATGCCAGGCAGCAGTGTGAGGGCAATCTCCGAGATGGTCCCCAACATCTCCCCTCTCTCTGCATGGGCTGGCTCTATTCCAGAGGCAGAACATAGATCTCCACTTGGGTCATCACTGCTTTGACCCATAGATTCTATGGTTTCTACATAAGAAGTCCCTTTTATAGTTTCTAGCCTCCTCTCAGCCCCAGAATTTTGAGATCATCTTTTACAGCTTGTTGTGTCTGGTGGAAACAAGCAGATATTACTTAAATGAGAAGACATCAAATTTTTGAAATCATCTTTTATAGCTTGTGGTGTCTGGTGGCTCCAAGGAAGAATGAACCCCTCAGATGGAGCATCTGCCTCTTCCAGTGGAGGAAAGCTACCTCCCGCTAAGGTCGTGCTGTCCACCAAGAGCGCTCGGACACTCTGAGAAAAAATTGATGTCTTCTCCTTTAAGTAATATCTGCTAGAATGTGATACAAATATTATTCTGGGACTGCTAAGCTCAGGCCTTGGGAGGCTCCTGCTTTCTTCCTCTGGGAATATTTCCTCTTGAGACCTTCACTCTAGGAAATATTGTGCAAAGCCCAAGTCGCATGGAGAGGTCACGTGGAAGAGAAGCAAAATGCTCTGCGAGACGCCACTGATGAACTCACAGCCAATAGCTGGCACCCGGCCACCTGTATGTGTGAGCCATTTTTAAAAATTTTTTATTAATGTATTACATGTATACATATCTTCCCATTGCCCCCCCTCCCATACCCACTCCCATTCATACCTTAACCCCCAGTGTCTTGTGTCCATTGGTTATGCTTATCTGCATGCATACAAGTCCTTCGGTTGATCTCTTATCTACCCCACCTCTCCCTAACCTTCCCACTGTAATTTGACTGTCTGATGCTTTACTGCTTCTGTATCTATCTTTTTGTTCATCATATGGATAATAATGTTCTTTATTATCCACAAATGAGTGAGATCCTGTGGTATTTTTCTTTCATTGACTGGCTTATTTCACTTAGCATAAGGCTCTCCAGTTCCATCCAGGCTGCTGCAAATGGTAAGAATTCCTTCTTTGATGGCAGCATAGAATTCCATTGTGTAGATGTACCACAGTTTTCTGATCCACTCATCTGAAGATGGGCACCTAGTCTGTTTCCAAATTGTAGCTACTGTAAATTGTGCTGCTATGAACATAGGGGTGCATAAATTCTTTCTGATTGGTGTTTCTAGTTTCTTAGGATAAATTCCTACGAGTGGTATTACTGGGTCAAATGGGAGTTCCATTTTTAGTTTTTTGAGGAAACTCCATACTGTTCTCCACAGTGGCTGCCCCAGTCTGCATTCCCACCAGCAGTGCATGGGGTTCCTTTTTCTCCGCATCCTCGCCAGCACTTGTCTTTTGTTGATTTGTTGATGATAGCCATTCTGACAGGTGTGAGAGAGCCATTTTGGATATTCCAGCCGGGAACCCCAGATGACTGCAGTCTCAGCTGCTATTCCATGGAGCAGAAGAACCAGTCAACTGAGCCCAGTGACTGACAGAATCCTAAAAGGTGCTGCAGGATGGCTTCTACCTCAGAAGGGCCCTGGGGCCTGGTCCTGAGTGTTAGGATATATCAAGTTAGATTGAGGTCACTAGAGAAGGATTCTGTATATCCACAATTGACCTGTTCACAGGGAGCCTATGTCTCCATAGTCTTCACATTGTAGAAAAGGAGTTTTGCATCTTACATGGATGATTGACGTGTCCTGGGCTGGTGATTATCCATGGTCTGTCAGGTGCCAAGGAAGGCCCTCTCCTGTCATAAGTTAGAAAATCGTCGCTCTAGAGAGGCACTTCCTCAGTCCACGGGGGGGATGATTTTGGTTGTGAAAGTGACAGGAGTAACGCGACTTTTATCTGGAAAATTGTCATGAGATGTTACCACAGACTTCTAAAAGAACCTTGATCATTTAAGCAAGACTCGAGTGCTTTCATGTTCTAATCTGTGTGGCAAGGAAATGCAAGCTTTGTCCAAGAGCTATTTACACATTTATGCGTTGTGTTCGTTTTTTATTTTTATGTTATATTTCACCTTCTTTTCACATTACAGTTTAGCTTTATTTTTCAGATCAAGTAAGGGCTCCTGGTTTTATATGTAAATCTGTGGCTTGTTTCTCAAATATTGAATTTCCCCGTTAACTTTAATTTTTTTTCTTGGTTTCTTGTTAAAGTTTATTTAACAGCATTGTGAAATGCGCCTTGCGTATTCGTGGTCCAGTCTGAGTTTTTTTTTCATAAAGTGTAGGTTGAAATAAAGCTGCCAAAGTTTGCACAACATGTAAGGGAATGAGAGGAGTCTTAAAAAACTTTTATTGGAGAATAGTTTTAAATTTACAGAAATGTTAGTATCATAAGAAGTGCATAGAATCCCTGTATATACTTTATCCAGGCTAACCAATTGTTAACATTTTTTTCCCATTTGCTTTAGTATTTGATTGCTCTCTCTTTTCCTTTTTTCTTTGTATGTATATGCGCATGTAAATCCTTTTTTTTAATCCTGTAAATCCTTTTTTTTTAAATTCTTTTTTTTTACATTCATCATGACCCCAAAATCTTCAGTTTGTATTTCCAGAGAATTAGGATATTCTCTTAAATCTGGCACAGGCATCCACTTTACTACATTTAACATTGCGACAGTAGTTTAGCTAAGTCACTCTCCAGATTTTAATATTTTCAACTGACCCAGTAATGTCCTTCAGAGCCTCCTCCAACACCCCCTCGCCTTACCTGATCCAGTTTAGGAATATGTTGTCATGTCTCTTTAGTCTCCTTTAGTCTGGAGTACTTCCACGGCCTATTTTTGCGTTTGATGACACGGACAGTTGGAAGAATAGTCTCTTTGAAAAAAAGAGACTGTTTCTTATTCTGGGTCTGTCTGATGGTTTTTCCTCGTCTCATTTAGGTTCTGCATGTCAGGCCTGAAGCGGCGTGTCCTTTGGCAGCTCATAGTATGCACCTGCCCCTTGATGTTGATGTTAATTTTGGTCTTTCCAGTTTATCCCTGTTCTGTTTTTTTTTTCCCCTTTGCAACTAAGGAGCTATCTGGAGAGACCATGCAAGATATTCTGCTCATGAAATATTTCCCTGTGATTGGGTATCTACTTGGGAATCATGTCTGAACTAAATTTTACTGTGGTGGCTGCAAAAAATGATGATTTTCTGGGTTCATCGCTCCCTCCCCATTAACCAATCAACATTCAGCATTCTACTAAGGAGAGCTCCTCTTCTTTCCCACTGACTGATTTATTTTGTATTTGGTTGGACTCATTATTCTGTTTCCGGTGGCCTATCACTCCTTATTGTCCTTCATTATGTTGGTGCTTAAATTCTCCCAGACTTGGACCCACGGGAACATCTTCCAACTACCTCTTGTGTCCTTGTGTTGCGCCATCATTTTTAAAGGTACTTTCTTAGTTTTTGGCATAACAAAGTGTTCTAGGGCAGTGGTTGTCAACCTTCCTAAGGCCGCGACCCTTGCATATAGTTCCTCATGTGGTGGTGACCCCCAACCATGAAATTTTGCTACTGTGATGCATCGTGATGTAAATATCTGCATTTTCCGATGGTCTTAGGCGACCCCTGTGAAAGGGTCGTTCCACCCCCAAAGGGGTCGCGACCCACAGGTTGAGAACCACTGTTCTAGGGGCATCTAGTCTGCACTCTACCCTAGCCCTAAAGATGAACCATTTCTTTAAGGAGTAGTTTCTTTTAGGGGGAAAAGCATTGAAGACAAAGATCCGGGTTGTAGTCTACTAGGAGGACAATTTTTTATGGGGTTAAACTGGATTTAGAATGCCTTTCACTCCATTTTAAATTTTCATCTAATTTTACCTAAGATGGCCAAAACGATGTGTATCTACTTTTACAGAAGAAAAATGGCCAGTTTTCTGCCTTACATCAAGATTCTCCATAGATTCAGGTGGCTGTATCAGAATGAGGTACAGTGGTACCTCGAGATACGAGTGCCCTAACATACGAGATTTTTGAGATACGAGCCGTCCAGCGAGCGATTTTTGCTTTGAAATACGAGCAACAGTTGAGATAGGAGTAATCGCGCGGATCGGCCGGCTGCACACGACCTATCAGTTTACCGCGACTCGAGCGTCTCATAGTTTCCCACGCCTCAAGGTTATGGAACGAATTAAACTCGTATCTCGAGGTACCACTGTACATATTTGAGGATATAACCTGGGTAATTAACCTTCCAAATCTGCTCTCAAGGGTAAAATTTTATTTCTCTTTAAAGTCTCTTATTAGCATTTGGGGTAGAAAATGTAATATAATTAATAAATTTGCTATAGTCTAAGAACACACACTGTATTGCTGAGTGGAGGTAAGATTTGACTATGTACTTTACCAATATTTTAGAAATATTAAGGGGTTTGGCTATAAACTCTTGTAATTTTACCTCATGTCCAAAATTGTTTGTTTCTGCCCTAGTTGGTTTTGCTCAGTGGATAGAGTATTGGCCTGCAGATTGAAGGGTCTCAGGTTTGATTCAGGTCAAGGGCACACGGGCAGGTTGTGGGCTTGGTTCCAAATAGGGGGTGTGCAGGAGGCAGCCGATCAATGATTCTCATCACTGATGTTTCTATCTCTCTCTTCCTCTTTCTCCCTTTCTGAAATCAATAAAAATGTATTTAAAAAAACTGTTTGCTTGGGTTTATGCTGTTCATTCAGAAAACTCTGAGATTCAGAGCGTTTGGTGTATTTTTAAAAAAATATATTTTATTGATTTTTTACAGAAAGGAAGGGAGAGGGATAGAGAGCTAGAAACATCCATCAGCTGCCTCCTGCACACCCCCGACTGGGGATGTGCCCACAACTAACGTACATCCCCTGACCGAAATCGAACCCGGGACCCTTGAGTCTGCAGGCCGATGCTCTATCCATTGAGCCACACCGGTTTCAGCAGAGCATTTGGTGTATTAATGATGAAAGAAAGAGAAGGACTGACATGAATGGGAATGTAACAGTTCAGAATTAGAAGGTAAAAAGTTTAGGATTATAAGAAACCAGAATGAGAATCAAATTAGGATGGAGTGTATGCCTGAGGGATGACATGAAATTGGTTATTAGAGACACATGTCACAACCTCGTTATCAGTGGTACATTGATACGGGATGAAATGCATAACACGACCTCCCATTTCTGAAGAGCATTTCAACGAAGTGGCTGAGAGTAGTGTGTGTGTGTGTGCATGTGGTGCGCATCTGCATGTGTGAGGGCAGGCGGGGTGGGGAGGGGGACTGTGTGACAGAGGGGAGCATCGTGCCAAGGTCCCCTGAGTTTGTGTGTGGGGATGAAGTACTAGTAGATGGCTCTCTCTTCCTTTGGAATCTTTGATTATCTACCTGTGGTAAAGCTAGTACAGTGGTACCTCGAGATACGAGTTTATTCGTTCCATAACCTTGAGGCGTGGGAAACTGTGAGACGCTCGAGTCGCGGTAAACTGGTGGGTCGTGTGCAGGCGGCTGATCCGTGCGATTACTCGTATCTCAACTGTTGCTCGCTCGATGGCTCGTATCTCAAAAATCTCGTATGTTAGGGCACTTGTTTCTCGAGGTACCACTGTAGCTGGAAATCCATCACGATGCTTTTCCTTTTCATCCAGAGGAGTTCATTTGCTTCAGTAAGCAGCAAGATGATTATAGAAGCCATGTTCTGCTTCTGCGCCCCCAAATAGGATTTCTGATTCTCCCACCGGCCGAAGAGCCAGGGTTTTGAGAGGTAGAAAGGAGTTTTCTAAATGTCTTGAGCTCCCGCGAAGGAATCGGTGCTCTGGCTTGAACACAGGGTTTTATTGTCGATCACGGGGTGAAGAGAAGTAGATCAGGACGTCAGAGAAGCCCTTTAAGCCTGGGGATCACCGCAGGGAAGGAAGAGAGAGGCAGGGTAAAGAAGAAGTGACGCGCCACCATCCTGTCTCTCTTTCTCCCCTCCCCCCAGCTGAGCTCAGAAGAAGAGTCATTGCTAGGTGGACAGGAAAGCCAGAGACAGGGCCTTTTCTGCTGCTTCCTCTTTTGAAGTTTGGTAGGGAGACCCCAGTGAAGGGTGACCTTTACCACCATAGGACTGCTATCACGGGGGGGGGGGGTAGGGGGGCAGGTAAGGAGAGCTGGAGTCGGTGCCTGGTCCACTGGCACCTGGGGAAAGTAGATGGTCACTAGCTCTGTTGATAGCCAGGGCTCACCCTGGTAAGTGGCAGTGACCTTGCAGGAGATGGTCCTTCAGGAGACAGATGGGGGCCCTGGATGAGATGGAGGGCGTGAGGAAAGCATCAGCAGCCCCATCAAGTACTGACCAAGCCAAGAGCATAAGTCACAATCTCATCTGGCGTCTCTTAGCGGGAATCATGTCCAGGGAGCAGGGAGCCTGCCAGGCTGGAGGCTCTGTAGTAGAAATCAGCAAAGACTGCCAAAGCCGGTTTGGCTCAGTGGATAGAGTGTCGGTCTGCGGACTAAAAGGTCCCAGGTTTGATTCCGGTCAAGGGCATGTATCCTGGTTGCGGGCACATCCCCAGTAAGGGGCATGCAGGAGGTGGCTGATCGATGTCTCTCTCTCATCGATGTTTCTAACTCTCTATCCCTCTCCCTTTCTCTCTGTAAAAAATCAATAAAATATATTAAAAAAAAAAAAGAAATCAGCAAAGACCTAAAGACCCCCCTCATATCCAGAGCGCCTTCCTTGCACTGTTTGCGACCGTCTCCACGGGCCTCCAGTATGGGTACCTGAAAGACTGAACATGATTCCGCGAAAGATAGCCAGTTGCTAAGAGTTGCTAGCTGCTATCTGAAGTAGAAAAGATTGCCATAAAGTGCAAAGTTGAAAGTATTATTTCCCAACTCTCCCATGGTGACTGGGTATGATGGAAGTCTGAGAAAGACTCAATTAGGCCTAGAAGGTGAGGATCCACTTGAGTGGAAGTGTAGATGGCTTTTTTTTTTAAAATATATTTTTATTGATTTTCACAGAGAGAAAGGGAGAGGGATAGAGAGTTAGAAACACCGATGAGAGAGAGACATCGATCAGCCGCCTCTTGCACGCCCCCAAGTGGGGATGTGCTCGCAACCAAGGTACATGCCCTTGACCAGAATCAAACCTGGGACCCTTCAGTCCACAGGCCGACGCTCTATCCACTGAGCCAAACCGGTTTCGGCTGTAGATGGCTTTTGATTCCATTGCACACTTGGCAGAGGGATGGCAGAGACCAGTTCGGAGCCCCGGCAGGCAGGCTGTCTCATTGGACAACTCCTCCCTCTACCCCCCTCCTATGAAGGGCATTGCCACTAATTTTGCAAGCCTGGAAACTGGACCGCTGTGCTGGTTGCCCATGCTGTGTTATGAGGCCCCGCGGAGAGCCCAGGTATAGATATACATTCGAGTTTCCCTGGGTAAGTTGTCTGGAGTATTCAGTTATGTGTGAAATAGATTTGGCCCCAAACCATTTGAACTCGGGAGAATTAACTATAATTGGTTCTGGGAGATATAATATGTTTCCCCAGGAGTTAATGATTTTGAAAGGGTAGTTTTTCTTCAGGGCCAGATAGACATGAATCATTGAGTAGGTGTACAGTGCGATATCTTTGTTTCTGCGCATAGAATCCAGATGTAGGCCCTGGTTAGTGTCACTGGAGGAGTAATAATGACTAACATTTGCCTGGGGCTTTAAAGTTTTCACAGCGCCTGCAGGTGCATTTATCACATTAGATGGGGCCTCTGGGAACGAACGGACTTGTGTCTTCCCTCCCTGGACCCACACACACACCCTGGCGTGGGGTGTTGCGCCTCTCTAAGAATTTTTTTTCTGTGAATTGATTCAGTTGCTCAAAGCTGTTTTAGAATAAGATGAGAATGAATAAATAGAGAGACCCAGGGCCTTTCCCGTTCTAGAAGATCCCGCCTCCCCTGTTTGCTGTTATAGAAGATAAATTTCAGTGGGTACTGGGAGGTGTTTTACCTCTAACTTGACCATCTAACTCTGTTCTCTCTTTTGTGAAATAACAACGGAGCCAATTATTATGGTCCTGGTTAAAGCTGTAAGTGTACACAAACAAAGAAGAGGTTAAATGACTTGTCTGAGGTCACTTTTCAAGAACGAGCAATTAAAGCTCGCTTTCAAATCGCTGGTGAGGATTTCTTGGGAAACCTGGCCACTCAGCGATGTCCTCAGAGGCTGGCCGGCCTTGCCACAGGTGGCCCTAAATGGTCAGACACGCACGGAGCTCCAGGAATCAAACCTGGTTTCCGAAGGACTTGAGGGTTCGGTTATGCAAACTTGCATTTCATTCCTCGGAAAAGCGGCGAGGGCTGTCAGGAGAACACAGCCAGGATTTACTGCTGCTTCAGGAGGCTCCGCACTCAGCCAGAGGGACGCCCCCAGCCCCCCAAACCTACTCCTCGCTGCCGCCTCTGAAACTCGACCCTGTAATTTGGTAAGTGTTTTTTAAAAAATGCAACTCAATGGCTACCACATGGCGGAAAATTAGCAATCTGGGACCGCAACCGGTGTGCGTTGTTAAATCCGCATCTGGAAAAAATTAAGCCTCATCCTCAGTGCCCTCCATGTGTTCGGTTGTATTAAGTGAAATGCTTAGAAAGCGTGACACTGTTTAACTTTTATGAGGTTTGTCACATCTAGTAAAACGTACCGTTCTTTTGAAAAGCTTCATGCAGGTGCCTCCTGCGTCCCCCATCCGTCTGGCTGTCCTGGGATGTTGGCCTCATTTGTGACGGGATAAAACACGAGGCAACCAGCCGTGGGACTCCAACCCGGGCAACTTGAACTTGATCCAGCGGAGAAGACACTCACTGGAAATGGGTGGGTTCTGGATCGACTCCTGTCCTCTAGAAAGGATTTTATAAGCAGGCAGGGTGAAGTAGGTACCAGAAATTGTTTGGACCAAATTTGACCGTAAAGTAAGTGGCTTCCCATGTCTGAGATTTCCCTACATTTTAAACGGGAGTGCCATCTGACCTTCACACTCTGCCTCTGCGCATGCGTCTAGGCTGCTGAATAAATGTCAGAGTCCTGCCGATGCCACGGATAATGGGATTCTTTAGGAAATGTGTCCCCTTCACTCAGGCTACTCTGGTGCCAAGACATGTTTCCTGAATTGAAGAGCTAGTCGACTCTTATTAGAGACTGACTCACATGTCAGGTGCTTAGAACCCAGGTGTGCCTGGGGTCCTGGGCTGTCACCTCTCTGTTTCCACAGGTGTGTTTTACGGCCCACGGGTGTCAGAGTCACGGGGAGGACCTGTTTGAACCCAGGAAGCCTGGGCTTCTTTCTAGAATCTAGACCTACTGCAACTTGCACGCCTCTCACACGCTCTGGGGGATTCTTACTTTAAACCATGAGACTGACAATCCGAAGCCTTTGATGAGAAAAAAACAGTCCAAAGCCTTTGATTAGAAGTTTATCAACAGTCTCAGCTACATGACAGACGCAGGGCACAAGGATGCATGATTATCCAGCGATACCTGGCGTTTTCAACTGTACAAAGAGTGGCACTGATGTAGAATGGGCTCCCCGGTGTCAGGTGGGTTGCATGTTGGCTAACCTTCCGTAACCACAGTCCACGTTAGAAGGAGTCACCTCAGGGCACTGAGCCTTGAACCTCAGCCTGGCGGACAGTGACCAGGAGGACTCTTTTGCTGAGACTTGATACCCAGATGTTTCAAAATCTCCCCACCGTGTCTGCAGGGTCCCTAGGTTTCCTACACTTGAACCCCAAGTCCTAGAGGGTTTTTGTCTGTTGGTTTCACACCGCGGGCCCCAAGAGTTGAACCTGCCCATGTTTGTAACAGAGCAAGCCCACAGACAGTTTAGAACAGAGGTTCTCAACCTTTTTTAATGCTGTGACCTTTTAATACAGCTCCTCATGCGGTGGTGACCCCCAATCATAAAATTATTTTCGTTGCTACTTCATCACTGTCATTTTGCTACTGTTAATGAATCATCATGTAAATACGTGTCTGTGTTTTCTGATGGTCTCAGGCTCTACAGCAGCGGTTCTCAACTTGTGGGTCGCGACCCACAGGTTGAAAACTGCTAGCAAGGTCGCCTAAGACCATTAGAAAACAGGTATTTACATTATGATTCATTCACAGTAGCAAAATGACAGTGATGAAGTAGCAACGGAAATAATTTTAAGATTGGGGGTCACCACCACACCACATGAGGAACTGTCTTAAAGGGTCCCGGCATTAGGAAGGTGGAGAACCACTGCTGTAAAGGATGTGACAAAAGGCCATTTTATTGCTTCATGCCCGAGACAACGGCGCGGGCCACTGCTCCCGGTTCTGGCTGAATGACCGCACATCACAAGAGACACCCGGGCCCCAGGGGCAGCTGAGACAAGCCGGAAAGAGCCGGCGGCTGTGTGTGAAGAAAGCCAAACGGGCCGTTTTCCAGGAGAATTTGAGTGTCTCGGGCACGGTGATCCGGGCCACTGTGTCCGCCATCCTCTGTGAGAGTGTCATCGTGGCGCCGGTGACTGCGCCTCGGGCTCCCTGGATGGAGGTTCCCCGTGGAGCAGCACCTGGCTCGAGGCCGCCGTCTCTGCCACCCGATCACGTGCTCAAAGAGCTGCTGAAACTGTAGCCGCCTGTGAATGTCCGTGTTTTGCACAGAGGAGCATTTTCTCTCCGTTCCACATTCTGGGCTGTGCGTGCCCATCACCCGGGGCTGGCATGATGGTGGCTGATGGGCGCCCCCCTGCAGTGACTTGTCCTATATTTTTCTGGCGCTTCTTCACAGAGCGGGGCCAGAGCCCAACGCAGGACAGTCTCACCCCATCAGTACCCTATTTCCCGGCGTATGAGACGACCTTTTAGTCCAGGAAAATCTTCTCAAAAGTCGGGGGTCGTCTCATACGCCGGGTGTCATCTTAGAGGGCGAGTATATCCCAAACTCTGTATGTTAATGAAAAAGTTAGGGGTCGTCTTATACGCCGGAAAATATGGCACCTCTTTTTTTTTGTTACAGTCCAGACCAGCGGTTCTCAACCTGTGGGTCGCGACCCCCTTGGGGATCAAATGACCCTTTCACAGGGGTCGCCTAAGACCAGCGGAAAACACCTATTTCCCATGGTCTTAGGAACCAGCACACCGCTCCTCGGTGTAGCAAAGTGTAGCCATGTAGATTACTGTTGTCCTATGAAGACTGTTACCCATGCTACACCACGATTCAAGACAAAATTTCATTTATTGGTCATTAGAAATAAATATTTCACCATATATAATTACATATTGTTTTTGTGGTTAATCCCTATGCTTTAATTATGTTCAATTTGTAACGATGAAAATACATCCTGCCTATCAGATATTTACATGACAGTTCATGACAGTAGCCAAATTACAGCGATGAAGTAACAACGGAAATAATTTTATGGTTGGGGGTCACCACCACATGAGGAGCTGTCTTAAAGGGTGGCGGCATTAGGAGGGTTGAGAACCACTGGTCCAGACTATTCCTTCCTCGTGGGTCCTTGCTGAGGAGTGACGGTGAACTTCTCACGTCCACCTCATTGCCTTCGAGGTTCTAACAGAAGCACCAGCAGTGCGGGGCCACCCTTTCTTTCTGACTCTGGTTGGGGCTGGGATGTGTAGTCCAAAATATGGTTTGTCCTGTTTGGCCACTAGTGACAAAAAAAAAAAAAAGCATTTCCCCACCAGCAGCCAAGAGTCAACGGTTCTCCAAGAGGTGAGCAAAAGGCACGATCCTCCTGTTTTATTCCTATTTCCGGTCGGGTTTTGGAGTCAGCTGCATTTGCTGGTGGGACGTGAGGTTCCGGGGGCCAGGCCTGGAGAGTCGACCGTCCGGGTGTGAGTGGGCCGGCCTGCCCTCGATCGCTGTGAGGCAGGGAGGGGGGGCCCCGGGCGTTGGCCTGGGTGGGAAGGCTGTGGCTTCCCTCCGGGGCAGTAGGAGAGCTGGGCTGTCATGTTAAAGGAGGCTTTGCCCCAGAATAGGACTCCCTGTGCTGGGCTTAGGGCCCCACAGGAAGTCTCCCTGCCACCTGGCTCCCGTGAGGTCTGGAGAGGGGTCTCAAGAGGTTCTGCTTCTTCTTCTTCTTCTTTTAAAAAAATATATATTTTATTGATTTTTTACAGAGAGGAAGGGAGAGAGATAGAAAGTCAGAAACATCGGTGAGAGAGAGAGACATCGATCAGCCGCCTCCTGCACGCCCCACAGTGGAGATGTGCCTGCCAGCAAGGTACATGCCCCCGACCGGAATGGAACCTGGGACTTTCAGTCCACAGGCCAACGCTCTATCCACTGAGCCAAACCAGTCTCGGCTTCTTCTTCTTTTTAAAAAAATATATTTTATTGACTTTTTACAGAGAGGAAGGGAGAGAGATAGAAAGTCAGAAACATCGATGAGAGAGAGACATCGATCAGCCGCCTCCTGCACGCCCCACAAGTGGAGATGTGCCCGCCAGCAAGGTACATGCCCCTGACCGGAATCGAACCTGGGACCTTTCAGTTCGCAGGCCCACACTCTATCCACTGAGCCAAACCGGTCTCGGCAAGAGGTTCTGCTCCTGGAAGCCCTCGGTGCGGAGCCCAGATGAGGTTTGCACGGGCCGCTAACAGCTCGTGACACTTGGCTTGGAGGACGTTCAGAAAACACAGACCTGCCCCTCCAGCAGGCTGCAGAAAACTGGTCAGGGGAACAGCAAACTAGCTCAGAAGTAATCTTATCCGACACCGTGAGGGCTGATCACTTGTTGACTAATCAGGCCAGTCAGAGTCATTGAGAGTGCAGACGGTATGTGGTTGTGTCCACCTGTCTGTCCTTTACATTTTACGTATGCGTATAAATACATGTGATAGACACATGTTTGGACTGAGGGAAGCAGGCACGTATATTTGTTTGACAATCCTTTGTTGTATGTTCAAGGCCTTTTCTTGAATTGTTGGTTAGCTGATTGGAATCCGGATTTGTCTTTCTTCCAGAAAGTACCCCCGTAAAGCTTTTTCTTAGTTCCTCGGCACAAAGAGGTTCTGTTGTGTTTTCGAGAAGGAAGATGGTATCTGTCACCCGTCTCTGTGATCGACCCCATCATGTAGAAAAGCAAAGGAAGGGTACTGCGAATCCCTGTGCTGCGATTGGTGGCCTTCCTGTGACTCATGCCTCTCCCAGGGCCTCGGTCAGGGACACAGAAATTATTCTAGTGACTAGCGGCCCGATGCACGAAATACATGCCAGCGTAGGCCTTTTTTCCCCTCGCTGCCTTCACTAGCTTCCCTCTGGCACCTGGGCTTCCCTGCCCTTCCAGCTTCGTTCGGAAGGTTGTCTGGAAGGACGTCCGGTCTAATTAACATATGATGCTTTTATTATTATAGATCACTCACTCACACCTGGGCACTGTGAAAGCATCCAGCTGCTGAAACTTCTCGGAGAGACCCCAGCTTGGCCAGGCAGGAGAGCACCAGGGTGCGGGCTGGGTCAGGCTGCCATCCTTGGACCTCGTCTTGCCAGCGTCTTGCTGGGAGAGCAGACTCTATGCCAGTGGTTCTCAACCTTCCTAATGCCGCGACCCTTTAAGACAGCTCCTCCTGTGGTGGTGACCCCCAACCATAAAATTATTTCCGTTGCTACTTCATAGCTGTAATCTTGCTACTGTTATGAATAGTCATGTAAATATCTGATAGGCAGGATGTATTTTCATTGTTACAAATTGAAAATAATTAAAACACAGGGATTAATCACAAAAACAATATGCAATTATATATTGCGAAATATTTATTTCTAATGACAAATAAACGAAATTTTGTCTTGAATCGTGGTGTAGCATGGGCAACAGTCTTCATAGGACAACAGTAAACGACATGGCTACACTTTGCTACACCGAGGAGCCGTGTGTTGGTTCCTAAGATCATGGGAAATAGGTGTTTTCCAATAGTCTTAGGCGACCCCTGTGAAAAAGGGTCGTTCGACCCCCAAAGGGGTCGCGACCCACAGGTTGAGAACCGCTGCTCTATGCCATGGCCTGTCTAGGTATGAGGAATACCGAGACAGGACAGCCACGTGAGAAAAGGATGCTCGTTGGAGGACAGAGCCGAGGAACATCTGGTTTTGGTCAAGCCTGGCCCGCGTGCCCCATTTTACAGCTCCACCGCCTGAAGGACCACCAGGTCGTGGCTCGTTGAGGGTCAGCTCGTCGGTCAACAGCTCAGTTGCTGTCTAATCCCCAAACTCTCGTAACGCTCAGCCCTATATTTTAACCGTGCAGCCACGTGGCCGGCCCCGGAATATGCCCCAGCCCTTCCCAGATGTGCACGGAGAGAAATCCACCCGTGACCCCGCGACCTCACATCCCGCTGGGGCTTTCTGATGATTAAAAACGTTCTTGGAGACTTCTCCTCCTCCGGCGTAAGCGCATTAACCCGAATGCTATGAGGGTTTCCCCATATGACAGTGTGATAAGATTTCCTTGCGAGGCCACTTCCTCGGAGGGCAGGGATTTCAAAGCCGCCACCCGGGCCAGGGAAGCCAGCTCCCTGTGGCTCTGCTTTCGGCCCGTCGTGTAGCCAGTGAAGAATTTATCCGGGTGAGCTTTCTCCTGCAGCCGAGGGAGCTGGGTGTTTGTGTAGGGGCTTTGTCTTCACCTGGAAAACATCCGCCCTGAACATCAGACCTGCCCTTTCTCCCCGAAGGGTATCCGAACGTCTAAGGTTTCTGATGTCTGGTCATGAAGGTTTCAAACTCAATGGCAGAGAGCAGGGGGGATTTTCACTTCTGAGGGTGCAGCCAGGAGGCCGACTTGCCTATTTCGCTGCTACCTTCATCCCATCAACTACCATCAGCTCTGATAGGAACCGGCCCTTCTCCTTAAAGCCTTCTGGCCCCCCCCCTTTTTTTAAAAATATATTTTATTGATTTTTTTACAGAGAGGAAGGGAGAGGGACAGAAAGCCAGAAACATCGATGAGAGAGAAACATCGATCAGCCGCCTCCTGCACGCCCCCCACTGGGGATGTGCCTGCAACCAAGGAACATGCCCTTGACCGGAATCGAACTCGGGACCCTTCAGTCCCCAGGCTGACGCTCTATCCACTGAGCCAAACCGGTTTCGGCAAAGCCTCTGGCGCGTGAAGAAAGGACTCAGATCGCTCAGGTGAAGCTTCCCCAGGCAGCTTGCATTGACGGCCGGTGTGTATTCCCCTCAAACCATGACTCAACCCCATCTTTATCTTCATCGACCTTGGCTGATGGCTTTGAGCTTGGGCCCCGTGAGACTCAATAGAGGTAATTTCTTCTGAAATGCTAGGCCACTGTTGTGGGTAGTCTATTGCTATTTAAAAGACCCAGGCGTTTTGTTAAATTATATTTTTTTTCAGCCAAGTTTTGATGGAAGCTTTTTGAATATATTTTATTGGTTTTTTCACAAGAGGAAGGGAGAGGGATAGAGAGTCAGAAACATCGATGAGAGAGAAACATCGATCAGCCGCCTCCTGCATGCCCCCCACTGGGGATGTGCCCGCAACCGAGGTACATGCCCTTGACCGGAATGGAACCTGGGACCTTTCAGTCCGCAGGCCGATGCTCTACCCACTGAGCCAAACCAGTTTTGGCGTTGGAAGCTTCTTTAAAGAGCAGATGCACTTCCCCACACCCCCCGCCCCCCAGCTCTGTACATGATGGTCTGAAACAAATTTGCGTTTATGTAAGGAAAGGCTGCCCAAACCAAACTCCTTCTGTCTGTTTGTGTTTTTGTTCTCCGCACATATTTGCTAACTCTGTGTAATTTGGTGTTTTGTCTCTGCAGACCGCTCGGCCGGCCTTGCGTAACCAGCAATCAGTAGCTGCAGGCCCTGGCACGGGGACGAGGGGCTCCGCAGGGGGGTGCAGGATGCCAGGCTGGAGGGGGGAGCGGCCGCCCCCACGCCAGGCCTCAGAACCCAACTCAGCCACGTCCTGGCTCTGCGTTGCTTCTTTTCAAAGCGACTCTGAGAGAAGCCAGGGTGTCGCAGAGACACCTGCTCCCCAGTCTCGCACAGGCCCCACCGTGGAGGCCTGCGGGGGCGGGGGGCGGGGGGCCAAGGTGCATTTGGGGTGGTATCTGTCCGCTGCCTCTGCCACGCTGAGGCTTTGGAAAACGGCTGCAGTGCCTGTTTCCGTCTTGTCTTTTGGGTTATTCTGGAAAAACATGACCTCAGCTGAAATGAGAGAAGTCATGTCTAAGTTTTTCATACAAACAGTGCAAGAGGCAATTGTACCTATTTTAATTTATTAAATTTTTTTTATTGATTTCAGAGAGGAAGGGAGAGGGAGAGAGAGAGATAGAAACATCAGTGATGAGAGAGCATCATCTATTGGCTGCCTCCTGCATGCCCCACACTGGGGACAGAGCCCTCAATCTGGGCATGAGCCCTGCCCGGGAATCGAACTATGACCTGCTGGTTCATAAGCGGATGCTCAAACACTGAGCCACACCGGCTGAGCCAATTGTACCTATTTTATTTATTTATTTATTTATTTATTTATTTATTCATTTAATATATTTTATTGATTTTTTTACAGAGAGGAAGGGAGAGGGATAGAGAGTTAGAAACATCGATGAGAGAGAGACATCGATCAGCCGCCTCCTGCACGCCCCCCACTGGGGATGTGCCCGCAACCAGGATATATGCCCTTGACCGGAATCGAACCTGGGACCCTTCAGTCCACAGGCTGACGCTCTATCCACTGAACCAAACTGGTTTTGCTTGTACCTATTTTAGTAAGAAATATATTTACTTCTTCCTTCTTCCTTCTCGTCCTTCATTCTTTCGTTAAGAAACGTGGAGAATCTGTTATGTGCAAGACATAGACAGTGGGAAATAAGATATTAAGTATGTTATGTTACACGGTATAAATATTTCAACAGTGTATATAAATTAAACAGAGCAACTCAGTCATTAGCAATAATTATATTTAATTAAGCACTGCATCAAAGTATATAAAACATTAAAAAATTTCCATCAGTTATATCTTATTTTGATGGTAATGATTAAGATGGTAAAAGAACATTAGCAAATACTAGCACAACTTAATCCTCAAAACATATTTATTGAATTGAATGATGGTAATGGGATTCAGAAAGGCTTATTTGGAGAGCTTTAAAAAGAAAAATACCACTTATGATTTTTCTGGCTACAGGGTATTATTTTTTATTGTAGAAAAATGAGGAAGATAATGAAAATCATGCATAATTCTGTTACCCAGAGATAGCTAACACCATTAATATTTTGATTATTTCCTTCAGATCTTTGTGTGTGTGTGTGTGTATGTGTGTGTATATATACAAAGAAAGAAGAAATATTATTGTAGTATTTATATAAAACAAAGTTGAGATCATATTGTCTTATTGATTTTAAACTTGTTTTTAAAACTTAATGTATCATAAGCATTGCCCTTGGGTAATAAAGTGTTGTATAAAATACTATTTTTAATGGACTGCAGAATATTATATTATGCTAGAGGCCCCGGCATGAAATTTGTGCATGGGGGGTAGGGGTCATGGGAGGGGGGTAGAGGGGTGTCCCTCAGTCCAGCCTGCATCCTCTCCAATATGGGACCCTTGAGGGATGTCTGACTGCCCAAATAGGCCAGATTCTACCAGGATTGGGCCTAAACAGGCAGTCCGACAGCCCTCTCACAATCCAGGACTGCTGGCTCCCAACTGCTCACCTGCCTATCTTCCTGATTGTCCCTAACCACTTCTGCCTGCCAGCCTGATCACCCCCTAACCCCTTCCCTGCCAGCCTGATTGATGCCTAAGTGCTCCCCTGCCAGCCTGTTCGCCCCTAACTGCTCTCCCCTGTAGGCCTGGTCCTCCCCAACTGCTCTCCCCTGCAAGCCTGTGTCTCCCCACCCCAACTACCTTTCCCTGAAGGCCTGGTCGCCCCCAACTTCCCTCCTCTGCCAACCTGGTCATCCCTAGCTGCCCTCCCCTGCAGGCTTGATTAACCTCAATTGCCCTCCCTTGCAGGCCTACTCCCTCCCAACTGCCCTCCCTTGCAAGCCATCTTGTGGTGGCCTTCTTGTGTCCACATGGGGGCAGGATCTTTGACCACATGGGGGCAGTCATTTTGTCTATTGGAGTGATGGTCAGTCTGCATATTACTCGTTTATTAGATAGGATAGAGGCCTGGTGCATGGGTAGGAGCCAGCTGGTTTGCTCTGAAGGGTGTCCTGGATCAGGGTGGGGGTTTCCCTGGGGTGAGGGGTGGCCTGGGTAAGGGGCCTATGATGATTTGCAGGCTGGCCTTGCCCCCTGATGACCCAAGTGGAGGCCCTGGGATCTGGGATTGATTTATCTTCTACAATTGAAACTTGGTAGCCTGGAGTGGAGCCAAGCCTCCTGCCTGCTCCTTGATGGCAGCCATTTCTGTAAGGATTTGTTTATCTTCTATAATTGAAACTTTGTAGCCTTAAGCAGAGGCCAAGGCAGGCCAGGGCTGCGAAAGCTTGGCTTCCTCCATCACCGGGGACAGCCCTAGCCGCCTGCTCTCTCCAGCTCCGTGGCTGCCACCATTTTTGTTGGAATTTATTTATCTTCTATAATTGAAACTTTGTAGCATTGAGTGGAGGCCTGGGCCAGCCAGGTGTGTGGAAAGCTTGGCTTCCTCCATTGCTGGGGAAACCCAAGCTTCCCTCCTGCTCGCTCCATGGCCGCAGCCATCTTGGTTGGGGTTAATTTGCATACTTGCTTTTAATTGGCTGGTGGTTGTGGCTAGTGGACATGGCTTGTGGTGTAGTGGAGGTACAGTCAATTTGTATACAGTGGTACCTCGAGATACGAGTGCCCTAACATACGAGATTTTTGAGATATGAGCCATCGAGCGAGCCATTTTTGCTTTGAAATATGAGCAACATTTGAGATAGGAGTAATCGTGCGGATCAGCTGGCTGCACATGGCCCACCAGTTTACCAGGACTCGAGCGTCTCATAGTTTCCCACGCCTCAAGGTTACAGAACGAATTAAACTCGTATCTCGAGGTATCACTGTATTACTCTTTTATTAGATAGGATGAATATACATAAATTGGATATGAAGGTTATTTAAAAATGTTAACTAGTATAAATAACTTTTTATTAGATATCTATACACCAGAGGCCTGATGCATGAAACTTGTGCAAGGGGCTTGGCCCTCACAACTGCGGAGGCTTGCCTGGGCCCTTGCAGCCCCAGCTTCATCCAGAAGGACAGATGGAAGGTTGTTTGACTTCAGGCCTAATTAGCATATTATGCTTTTACCGGTGGCCTGATGCACGAATGAAGATTCGTGCAAGAATGGGCCTTTGGCCGAGACTGGTTTGGCTCAGTGGATAGAGCTTCGGCTTGCAGACTGAAAGGTCCCGGGTTCCATTCCGGTCGGGGGCATGTACCTTGCTTGTGGGCACATCTCCACTGTGGGGCATGCAGGAGGCGGCTGATCGATGTCTCTCTCTCATCGATGTTTCTGACTTTCTATCTCTCTTCCTTCCTCTCTGTAAAAAATCAATAAACTATATTAAAAAAAAAAAAAAAGAATGGGCCTTTTTTCTCCGGGCTGCTGGCACCACCTTCACTCTGGCTGGAGCTGCCTTTCTGCCTTCCCACGCTGCCCAGAGGCCTGGAGCTGCTGCGGTGGTGCGGAGTGCCTGGGGCGTCGCCATGGCGATGACACAAGCATCCTGCCCTGTGCCTGGGAACCTGTGTATGCAAATTAACCCACCATCATCGTTGGGTTAATTTACCTACTCACTCCTGATTGGCTGGTGGGTGAGCATGGTAAAGGTATGGTCAATTAGCATGTTACTCTTTCATTAGGTAGCTTATTATAGATATAACCTTTGTAAATATCTTCCATCATTTCTAGGATAAACTCCTACAAGAAGAATTTCTGGAGTTATTGAGCCAAAGGAAATAATTATTTTTTAAGACTCCTGATTTCCCTCCACTATATTTCAATTACTAATGGATAAGAATAACTGCATCCTCACGTATTTTTAAAGGTTGGTATACAATATTAAAATTATTGTTTCTATGAGAATAAGCAGAAACTGTATTCAGATTATGGAAATGTCAATAGACAATAGTCTGAGAGATTGCATCTTGAAATATTTTCAGTTGAATTTATATGTGTTATTCATGCTATTAGTTGCAGTGTGAGGTTACACAAACTGGTCAGAGCAGCTCTGAGTTGCAGAGATTGACTTTGAAAGCCTTACAGCCAATCTTCTACCCAAGTGGACTCTCCTCTAATACTTCTTACAGAGAATTATTTAGTTTCTGCTTGAACACTTTCAGGGCCTAAAAGTCCTAGGTCACCCTCAAACGTAGTCTTTTATTTATGGAGCTCAGGCTTGTGTGTGTTCATCTACCTCTGGGTCTTTGCAGGTGATTCAAAGAGACTTCATAGCCAACACAGGACTGTTGGTGGTTGACATCAACCTGAAGTGTGTGTCATGCATATTGTCTTCATCTGACATTTTAAAATTCACAGTTAACTAGGGACGATCCTAAAATAACCCAACAACATAATGGCACTAGAGACAGGTCATTTCCAAGTGACCTATAATGGAGTTACCCACTGCTGTGTTGGACTTTGTGCCCCTGCCTCCCAGAATGATGAATTTTCTATGAAGGAGAAGTCTTCTTTACCATGTGCAGTTCCTGCAATATAATCCTGCAACATGAGCATGGGGGATTGTATCGCAGAAAGTTTCCTGGTATGTAAAATTCTTGGAAGAAATGGTGTATTTATGGGGCTAGCAAACATAATGACATTCTGTTTATTACTTAGTGTTACCATGATAATAGTAACATTTATATAGTACTTTGTATTTACAAATTATTGCTGAAATATTACTATTCTTTTTGAATTCCCAAATAATCCTGCGAAGTACGTTTTATTGTTGTTGTTGTTATTATTATTATTGGGTATAACTACATTTTTTCCGTTTTATGGATGAAGAAGTCAAATGTCTTGCCAAAAGTCACAAAGCTAGTTCACTTGAACTGAAATCCGTGCTGAAATTCGAGAACAGGACATCTGATTCTACTCTTGTGCTCTATCCACTTCTTACTTTAATATAATAACTCTATGGTCATTGTTTATTTTTTAAATGTATTTTTAATTGATTTTTTACAGAGAGGAAGGGAGAGGGATAGAGAGTTAGAAATATCGATTAGCTGCTTCTGGCACACCCCCTACTGGGGATGTGCTCGCAACCAAGGTACATGCCCTTGACCAGAATCGAACCTGGGACCTTTCAGTCCGCAGGCCGACGCTCTATCCACTGAGCCAAACAGGTCTTGGCCAGTCATTGTTTCTTAATACTTACTGATTTTGCATGGTTTTACTGTGAAGTCAACACCTAAGAGTCCTATATGGGTCTTAGATGTCTTTAATTCAAGAATTCTGTTCAAATTACCCTCTGAATTTGAGTCAGATAGAATCTTTTTTAAAAAAAAATGTATTTTATGGATTTGTTACAGAGAGGAAGGAACAGGGATAGAATGTTAGAAACATTGATGGGAGAGAGACATCGATTAGCTGCCTCTTGCACACCCCCTACTGGGGATGTGCCCACAACCAAGGTACATGCCCTTGACCAGAATCGAACCTGGGACCCTTCAATTCGCAGGCTGATGCTCTACCCACTGAGTCAAACCGGTTAGAGCAAGAATCTTATTTATTATTATTATTATTTTTATTTTTATTTTTATTTTTATTTTTTTTTATGTAGCATGTCCACATGGTCCAAACCATTTTTTCAGGTTTGTACAGATTTTATCAGCAGGAGAAAACAAAGGTAGAAAACACTCCTTGTT
>JAAGEH010000046.1:12491600-12516048 GCA_011751065.1 Lasiurus cinereus
CAGATTTTATCAGCAGGAGAAAACAAAGGTAGAAAACACTCCTTGTTAGATTTGATTGTCTGTCACTTATCGAAGTGCATTTAAAACATTTTTAATCTATAAAAGCCGTATATCTTATAAATGTCCCTGTCAGAATTAAAAAAAAATGTATCAGTTTCATACACAGTTTTCACTGACATAGTGACAAGTGCTAATAGTTCTTTGCTTTCAAAAGCTAACAGTCATATAGGCAACAATGGGGAAATACAGGATATAAATCTCCAATTTCTTTTTTACTCCTTGTTAGATTCGATTGTCTGTCACTTACCGAAGAGGAGGTCTGAAACTAGAGACACCTGTGACTGGCAAGTGTATGCTGACCATCGGACCCCTTCACTGCTGCAGAAGAAAGAGAGGGTCAAGGTAGAGAGGACTCATCTTGTGACCAATCCGTATTTACGTCTGTACACCTGCTGCACGTTCATACACACGAGCATCCAGAGGGTGGGAGGAAGAGGAAGTACCGCTGCATAAGCTAGGGATGACCTTTAGCTGCATAAAAGAAAGATGAAGTTCGTGCTGGAAGTGAAGTGTCCAGACTTTCATGAGTCCATGAATCAGAATTGTATTTCAGCCTAACTCTTCATGCTAGCACTCTGGGGTGTCGTAAAAATGGAGTTCTAATCAAAACAGCATAATGAAATACAACCTAAAGAGGAATAGGTTTATAGGTGAGCTTTCAAAAAAGACAGGTGTTTTGTTATTTTAAGAATAAAATTCTCTAACGGACAAGCTTTTTTTTTTTTTCTTTTGTTAGCTGAGCAGGATCTCTAAGATGCATTTTTTTTTCCTCCACAGATCTTCAAGCAGTCCTTAAAGAACTTAAAGGTCAGCTAAATAGAATGAAAATGGGGCTTCGAGAATCTTTCAGGTTAGAAGCAGTGTAGGGCAGAGCTAATATTAACTTTCTTAGGCACCGACATGCATTATTTTCTGTGTGGATGAACTGATTCAGCTCAACTTGTTTATTCATCTGGTCAGTAAATATTTGAGTGCCGACTGAGTCAAGAACACGATTAGAACTTGTACCTGACCTGGTCTTTCACCGCCGCAAGTGGGAAGGCAGTGAGAAGGGAAAGAGAAATTGGGAATTGAAACAGAAGGACGTCTGTTTGATTGCATTAAGCTATTTGCACCATGCCGCTTTCTCAGACCCACTGCCTCCCAGAAAGTTTCAGCTAGGGTTTAGTTGTGGAAACTTCAGTCATTCATTCAAGAATGAAAAAGAAATTGGAGATTTATATCCTGTATTTCCCCATTGTTGTCTACATGACTGTTAGCTTTTGAAAACAAAGAACTATTAGCACTTGTCACTGTGTCAGTGAAAATTGTGTATGAAACTGATACATTTTTTTTTAAAAAAAATTCTGACAGGGACATTTATAAGATATACAGCTTTTATAGATTAAAAAATGCTTTGAATGCAGACAGTTTTAAAGAGTTACCATGGCATATATTTATGCAAATGTATTTTGTATCTTGAAGTTTGAGTCTAAACCTTTGTAACGTTCAGACACTGAATCATCGTTTTAGTGTCTGCAGTGATGCAAACGCCATGATGATGCCTAGCTCACTATAACTCACATTCTTTTTTTAAAAAATACATATTTATTGACTTCAGAAAGGAAGGGAGAGGGAGGGAAAGAGATAGAGAGACAAAGAGAGAGAGAGAGAAACACCAATGATGAGAATCATTGATCAGCTGCCTCCTGCACATCACCCACTTGGGAGTCAAGCCCACAGCCTGGGCATGTGCCCTGACCAGGAATCGAACTGTGACCTCCTGGTCCATAGGTTGACACTCAACCACTGAGCCACACGAACCAGGCCATAACCCACATTCTTGCTCTGGACCTTCTTGGCACTGGGATATATATACCTTTGAGACACATTGAAGAATACTATGTCTAAGTTTATTGTTGTACCTTCTCTTTTCATTCACAAATTTGTGAAAGGAATAAGCTGAGGCTTCTGGGAGGTAGGGGTGAGCCTGAGAGACCATCCTTCATGGATTCACAATACCCTTTCCCAGCTCTGTAAATTCTATTGTCTGTTCGGAGAGAGTTGGCTATGTTCGTAAGTGAATAGGCAATCACAAACTGGTTACAACATTAGTGACAACAGTCCCTTTGAGATGGCAAATTTTTTTTTGACACATTGCAAAATTCATCTTTATTTCAGAGATGTTAATGTATGAAAAGTACATGTCCATCAATGAAATAGAGCATTACAACAGGTGCTCATGTTACTTCCTGCAAAGCTGACTGGCTGGGCAAAGGAGCTGGTCAACCCAGTCACTGTGGCATGAGATCTGATCACCTCTCAGTTGTATTTCAGCCTCTCTGAGGCTGTGTGTGTGTGTGTGTGTGTGTGTGTGTGTGTGTGTGTAACTGCTTTGACAGATTCCATTTTGATTTCAAAATACCACAAGCTCCATTAAAAAAAAACAACAAGAAAAAATGATAGCAAATCATCTACTCTACATCTTGAATTAGGAAGAGAGCAACAAGAGTGAACAGAAGAAAGGGGATCACAAAAATACCACAAGCCAAGAGTGACTAAACTAATTTTATTTTTGTTAACAAAAACTCAGATAATAAATGCGGATCTAGCAAGAGAGTCAGATTTTTAAAGAAATTAATATTTTCTGCCACCATCAATATTAAAAAAATAGCACTGAAACAAAACCAAAAAATAATTCCTTCTTTCACCAAAAATTCAACACATATTCAGAGGTTTTAAAAACATGATGTTTAGTAAGTAAAAGTGTGTGTGTGCGTGTGTGTATATATATATATCTCCAAATATATAAAAAATTAAGAAGAGTTATGTATTTCTAATACTTAGTACAAATACTGTGCACAGAGAAGCAATGTGGCTAGCTACTTCTCCAGCAATGATTGATTATCAGTGTCAAGGAAGAATTTATGTATAATCACAGTTCTCTTTGTTTTTATTCTGAAACTTACCAAAAGGTTACAAGTACAATACAAAGACCCTTTACCCTGATTCTCTTGAGAGCACATTACTATGTGGTACCCTATCGCTTTGGAATATTCTGTTACATTTCCTCTAAATAAGAACATTTTTTTCTACATGTCCTCAATATAACCGTCAAAATCAAAAAATTAACATCGATACATTACTACTATCTAATTTGAAGACACCAATCAAGGTTGCTAATTGCTCCAACAATATTATCCTTTTGAGCAAAAAGATGCGGTTCAGAATCTCAGGTTATATTTAGTTGTCCTGTCTTTTTGGTTTCCTTCCACCTAGAAAAGTCCCCCATTCTTCCTTTGAGCTCGTCCTCTTGACACTTTTGAAGATTGCAGGCCGGTGATTTTATAGGAAGTCCATCATTTTAGATTTGTCTGATGTTTCCCCATGATTGCAATCAAGATATGTGCCCTTGGCAGAAATATCAAAGGGATGACCCTTTTCTTCTCGTTGTATCACGTTAGGTAGTGCGCTATTTCAATTTGTCCTATTGTTGATAATGTTTAGTTTGATCATTTGGTCATTTAGTATCTACTAGTCTTCTTCATGATAGGTACTCATTTTTCCTTCATAATTAGCAAGTACTTTGTGGGGAATTTTTTTTTAAGTCTGTGAAAATATTACATTCTTAAACTTCAGTTAATCCACATATTTTTTTAAAAAAATATATTTTATTGATTTTTTTTATAGAGAGGAAGAGAGAGGGATAGAGAGTCAGAAACATCGATGAGAGAGAAACATCGATCAGCCACCTCCTGCACACCCCCACTGGGGATGTGCCCACAACCAAGGCACATGCCCTTGACCGGAACCGAACCTGGGACCTTTCAGTCCACAGACCGACGCTCTATCCACTGAGCCAAACCAGTTTCGGCCATCCACATATTTTTCATATCAGTATGGATATATGGTGTTTTATTCATTGGATTTAATCTATCATTGTGCTTTGCTGTTCCATGTTGCTCCCTAGCTTTTGCTGGTGGGTGCCCCTTTAAGCTGGCTTTTGGTCCTTTGCCACATCTCTGCGCGGATGCTGTTCTTATTTCAATGAGCTCTGCCACCTGCATCTGGTCTCCCTCCTGCCCCACCTCCTGCTCTGATGCCCTGCTCCAGGCCATTTCAGCTGCATCTCCACCCCCCTCGTCCATGGCACAAGCTTCTTTTTTGCCCAGCCCCCCCCTCTAATAACAGCTTTTGGGACTGACTTGTTCAGGAGGGAAAGAGAAGGATGAGCTTTGTTCTCAGTGTTGTCCTTCAGGACCTCTTCTAGATCTTCATGGATTCATCCAAAGGTGTTTTCGAGCTCCAGGATTGTGACGGGTACACTCTTGGTGTAGTAGACATAAAGATGAGTCACACAGTTGTCCCCTTTGGGAGGTCAAACTCTAACAGGGGAGCTAAGATGTAAGTACAGCCATCTGAGATGAATGGTGCTAGGTTCTCATAGAGGACTGAGAGCAGAGACATGAGGGTCATTCTGTCCCTGGGCGAGGGGACAATTTGCATATTAGCTTTTTATGATATAGGATGGGTCAAAACTGTGATTTTTAAAAAAATATATATATTTTATTGATTTGTTACAGGGAGGAAGGAAGAGGGATAGAGAGTTAGAAACATCGATGGGAGAGAAACATCGATCAGCTGCCTCTTGCACATTCCCTACTGGGGATGTGCCCGCAACCAAGGTACCTGCCCTTGACCAGAGTCGAACCTGGGACCCTTCAGTCCGCAGGCCGACGCTCTATCCACTGAGCCAAACGGATAGGGCAAAAACTGTGATATTTATGAGCAAGTCAAAGACCTACTCTGCACCAGGAGTAGCTGAGACCACCGAGCACCTGACAGCAGAGAGGGATGGATCCAGGGAGAGCAGGACAGACAGAGGCCTAGTCCTGGTTGCCTGCAGAGGAGATGGCCTGGATGACAAGCTGTGCCCTCGAGGAAGGTTCCCGTGGAGTGGGTGGCCTGTAATCAGGAGCAGGCGATGACCACCCTGGAGGCATTTACAGCTGCTGCTCAAGCACAGAGCTTCAGAGGAGGCTGCGTCTGGATCCACAGGCAAGCTCAGCGCAGATTCTCCTGCTGGTGTGCTCAGAGGTAGGTCCCCTGACCCGCAGAGTGACTGTTTTAAACATACACACTTCCCTTTCCGCCATGAGGCAGGAAGAACTCACCGTTTGAAGTTGGGGAGAGGGAAGCAAAACAGCAAGTCATAAAGGTGAAAATGGAGCCACTATTGGACACTGTTCTGAAAACTGTTACATGCATGCATCCTTTCATCGTCACTCATTTTACAGACGAGGAGATTAAAGCTGGAGGAGATGAAGTCACGTGGTAAAAGCCACATCTCTGGGGAGGGCACAGCATGAAATGGTGGTCTAATTCCCATCTTCCACAGGGGACCTGCTCTGTTACGCCGGGGAAAGGAAAAATGTGGATGTCCCCAGATATCCTCCACTTGGAAAAATCAGTCAGTGAAAGCCTGGCGTACGACAGCCGCGTAGTAAATATCTTTTGGATAAATGAATGGAAAACCTCTCCCACATCACTTAGTCTTTTTGAGATGAGTGTTTTATAGGGCTGGTCCTGTCTTGCTTTCGGATTTTGAGTATTTCTGAATTAAGATGATCTTTGAATGGTGCATGATATTTCCCCCACAAAAAAACAATTGGAGCTACCCCGGAACATACATTTCTTCATTTTTGAAACATTGTGCTAAATCTTTTGATTCTGGAGCTCTTCTTTATCAATGGACTCAATGACTTTAATTATTCATTTACAACAGGTCTTTCTCTCTTGACATTTTTGCTGTGCAGCACTCGTGAGGCCGGCCCGGCTGCTGCTACTGAGGGTTTTTTGGGGGACAGTCAGCGCCCACATTTCCTGCCTGAAGCAGACCCTCTGGGGTCCGTCTTTACCTTCTCCTGAGCTTTTTTGTGTCAAATAAGTCTGCTTTTCGGCAGCAGTCAAAGCACGCATTGTTCCATCTCTGTGAGGAGAGGCAGATCTCCCACTGAAAGAAAAACGGCCTTTCACAGGGTGACCAGGCTGGCATGGAACAGGGAATTCCGGCCGGTGACCACAGGGTGCTGGGAAGGAGAGGCAGCGTCAGAGCGCTGCCTGGCCCTGTGCCCACAGCCTTGTTGGCTGATGGTGACCTGGAGAGATTCTCATCACGCCAGGGACTTGGCTTTTCAGCCTTGTGTTCTGGCCCAGGGCAACATGTGAGCGTACACAGGCTTGCCCGGTGTCATGGCAACTCTCACGAGCATGATCCACTGGTCAGTGCCTGTCGTCTCAGAAGCAAAGATGGCCTCATGCTTGTTGACAGAGTTGCAATAAAAATCTGAACCAGAACTGAAAAAATACTTCCCCTCAGATGTTTTTTTTTTTTTTTAACTCTTTTCTTTCTTTTCCTTTCCTTTTCTTTTCTATCTAAAAAGGTATCTGAAGATATGGAGATCTTGAGGTAAAAGAAAACTTTAGAAAGTTGTTACTACCCTGGGTTAATATTTTCCCCCTCAGTGGCTTGACATACAAAATATGGATAGGGATTTTCTGTGGATTCGGACCGCTTTCCAGGGCAGCTGTCGATTCAGCAACTCACACCCTTGCTCCATCCAAGATCTCCAGGTTCTTGGATCATCCAAGAGGAGGAAAATCTAAAGGCTTCTGTAGACACCTTCACAGCTTCAGCCTGAAGGTGACACATATCACTTCTCCTGTTTGCTTTGGCTATAGGTTTTCATGTGGCCCTGTGTGACCGCAGGAGTACTTATTTCTCCTTTAATTTTTGGGTTGACAATCTTTTTTTTTTTCTTTCATCACTTTGAAGACACCATCTCATTGTATTGTGTGTTTTGTGTTTTCTGATGAGAAGCCTACCATAATCTTTCCATGCTGTAAACAACTCTAAAGGGTCTGGGATTTTTGTCTGTTTGCAGACTGATACGTGGCCTGCTACGGCTACAGCAACAGTGGCAGAAGACAAGAGACGCCTGGGTGAGAAACACAGGACATTCTCACGCATGGCACAGAAGCAGCATGAGCACCGGCATATTTGCATGTGTTCCTCTTGCTCCACGGCCTACGAGGTAGAGGTAAGTGGTCCCAGGTGGATTGCATTCTAGGAGAGGGACCCTGACTGAGCTCAGGGGACCCAAGTCTTTTATAATGGGCAGCCATCATGTCTGCCATGGTTCTGGAGCTCTCGAGACACCATATCTTCTAAGACTGTCAGCGAGCCCACTATTTGCTTTGTGTAAAGAATACTATTTCTATTGTACAGAGCAATTTTATACACAAACATCCTTGGATAGATAACCTGGAATTATTCAATCAGTGCCTCACTTCGCGAGATGTTCAGAAACATGAGCGACCCACGTAGACTTGTCTCCCAACTGAAATCTTTCTCTTTTTTTCCTGGCTGCGTCAGGGTTTCCTATTTATGTTGTGTTCTCCGCAGTTTGCATACGAAGTTCCTAGGTTTGTGGGTGTTCATGCACGCATGTGTGTATTTTATTATTAATTCCTGTTCAGTGTTCTCTGAGCTACTTGGATCCGAGGTTTGTGGGTATATCAGTGGATTTTGTAACACTCTTGGCTATTTTCTTTGAATATTTCTCTTGCCCTCTTTTTTTCTCTTCTCCTTCTGGATTCCAATGATATATATATATATATATATACAAAAAGAAATAGAGATTATACCATTTGATATTACCTCACAGTTTCTCTGAGTTTGGCTTTTTTAGATTTCACATAGAAGTGATATTATTCAGTGTTGGTCTTTCTCCGTATGAATCACTTCATTTGGCATAATGCCCTCAAGCTTCATTGATGTTTCCTTATACAACACACACACACACACATACACATATGTCATATATATGTGTACATATTTATATGCACTCCAGAGATGGAATTTCTCACAGTTTTTTAAGCAATTTCTTTCACGATCCCAGAGACCAGAGATACTATGTGTACACACTGTTAGGTACATTGGCATATGTAATTGCCTTTGGGTCCGTTATAGGTTAAATTGTGTCACCCTCCAATAATTCATATAGTAACGTCTTGACCTCTAGTACCTCAGAATGTGACTGGGTCTTTAAAGAGGTAATAACAGTGAAAATGAGGGCATTAGTCTGTGCCCTACCCCAATATGTGTAGTGTTCTCGTGTCAAAGGGAAATTGGGGCACAGACAGATCACGGTGGAAAAATAACCTGAAGACACAGGGAATACAGTTATCTGTAAGCAAGGAGAGAGTTCTCGCACAGGTCCTCCAGGACACTAAGAAAAAACCAACCCTGCCGACACCTAGATCGTGGCCTTCTCAGCCTCCAGAACTGTGGGATAATACATTTCTGATGTTTAAACTACCCGGCTGGTGGCCTTGTGTTAGAGCAGCCCTAGCAAACTAACATACGTCCTATACCAGCAGGCCCAGCCTTCTTTCCATTACTAGTGTTGTGTGACAAACGAACCCCAAACTTTGAGGCTTAGAATAACCATCTTATTATTTTCATTGATTCTTTGGGGGAAACTCATGCTATTTGGATCTTCATCTAGAAAGACTAAAACAACAGGTGGGCAGAATCATCTGCAGACTCACTCATTGACGTGTCTGCTGCGTGGACTAGCACAAGGCCAAGACTTGAGCTACAGATTGAGCACTGACATGTGGCCTTTCCGTGTGGTTGGGTTTCCTCACAGCTCGGTGGCTTTTGGGTAGTTGTCCTTACGGGGTGGTTCTAATGGACAGACAGAAGTGCCATCACCTTTTATGACTCACCCGGGGAGACACGGAGAGTGACTTCTACCATATTCTATTAGTCTAAGCAGTCATAAGCTCATCCAGACTCAAAGTGGGGCAGGGAAGCAATGTTTATTTTATTTTATTTTATTTACTTATTAATTTATTTTTAAAATACATTTTATTGATTTTTTACAGAGAGGAAGGGAGGGGGATAGAGAGTTAGAAACATCGATGAGAGAGAGACATCAATCAGCTGCCTCCTGCATGCCCCACACTGGAGATGTGCCCGCAACCAAGGTACATGCCCTTGACCAGAATCGAACCTGAGACCTTTCGGTCCGCAGGCTGACGTGGAAGCAATGTTTAAAACCTTCTCCACTTCCCCAAGTTATTCCTTTGGTAGGACAGGCATGTTTGATCCAAAACATGTGACTGCTGAGTAGAAGTCTTCGTAGGCTTTGGTCCACATGAGGTTATGGGGGAAGGTCAGACTAAATAAGGTCTAAAATCCAAGTGGGGAATGTTAGATATGGTTAAGTAAGAAAAAAAGGATTGGCTTAGGTTATTAGAGATGATGAGATGCAATGGATGGAACATTTTATTCCCTTTTTAAGAATAAGGTCGAGCATACCAGTCAAAGTTACCCTCCTAGAGTGTTAATGTTGAGAACTTTCAGATCAACATGTTAATCAAAGCCTCATGCCCTCATCTAAGCAGTAGTTTGCCTGAGCCAAAAGCTCACCTGACAGAATCAGAAACACTGGAACCCACATGTTAAAAATATGGTCACAACTTGCAATTTTATCCAGCAGCCAGTGCCAGACAGATGCCTTCTCTTCTCCCTGAAGAGAAGGAATACATGATCTACCTGGGATGAAAAAGGCCTTCTGAGGTAGCTATAAATCAACTCAGCTCCTATGCAAGGTGCTGTGCTGGGTGTTATGGGGGTTATGAGATGTGTTAGGATGTGGGCCCTCCTTTCAAGGCCGTTATAATTTAGCTAGGGCAATCCCCATTATAAGCTAAAATAACCGAAGCACAGAAAGATGACAGATCTTGGGTAAAAAGCTAACTCCAGATAAACCTGTTTATTTTGAACAAGAGCCTTTTTATTCCCATCAGTGCCTCTTAATGTGACATCACATGTTACTTCTAGTTTTGTTTGAAAAACGAGAGTTTGCCAAAACCGGTTTGGCTCAGTGGATAGAGCGTCGGTCTGCAGACTGAAAGATCCCAGGTTCGATTCTGGTCAAGGACATGTACTTTGGTTATGGGCACATCCTCAGTAGGAGGCGTGCAAGAGGCAGCTGATGGATGTTTCTCTCTCATGTTTCTAACTCTTTATCCCTCTCTCTTACTCTCTGTAAAAATATCAATAAAATATATATTTACAAAAACAAACGAACAAACAAACAAAAAAACAAACAAAAACGAGAGTGTGTTGGATTATTGGGTTTCAACTCTGAAGGCAGGAAGCAGGTCGAAGGAGGAAGAGTTTTCATGGCGGGCTGTTTCTCTAAAGCTGGAGTGTACTAAAGCCTGATTTTGAGTTAATAAGTGTGAGAATTTCTGACCTTCTCCAAAATGACTTCAGGTGTGCCAGGACACTTAATGCTCTCTGAGAAGCCATACGCTCACGCCCATGTCACAGTTCCCATATTAGTTAGGTTAGGTCCTGTCATTGGTCAGGCAACGGCTGAAAGACCAAGTCTCTCGTGTGGTTCTGGGCTGAAGCGCAGGCCAAGTTCTCCACCTTCACTCTTCCTGCCTTCGCCATGGGCCACGTGTTGAGATGTGAGAGTGTCCACCGTTTGGGTTCTTGGATAACTAGGTGGAGCTAAGCCCTTATTGACCCACATTGGGCTTGAGAGAGAAACACATCTTTATTGTGGTAAGCCCCTGAGATTTTTGAGGCTAATTTGCTATCACAGGCAAATATAGTTGATCATGACGAAATGTACCAAAGAATTCAATGAAAGGTCTGAGAAGCAAAACTAGGGTTGAGAATAAGTGGAGACCAATGACTCTACATATCCATCTCTCAGTAAAAGAAAAGAGATTTCAAATTAAAATTGTAAGCCATCAGCAGCTCATCAGTATGATATCATACTCTCATTTCAAACAAAGAATTTTAGTTTTATAGACAGGCCGCAGGGAAATGTCTGATTTTCATGCCTGACCTCAGATTTCCTCCTCCCCACGAGGTGGAGATCTTTGAGGCTCTTGCTGTCTAACTAAGGAAGGCGTAACCACCCCCTGGTGCTGGTGCCCCAGGTTGCAGGGACACAGACAGGAGAGTCTAACCAGCCCAAAGAGTGTGCCTGGTTAATTCAGCCTAATTTTTAGAGAGAGAACAGTCACAATTTCAGGAGAATATTTAAAGACGATTTAGGCAGTTCTGATTCTTGGGAGTTTCTTTCCTAGACTCCTTCCGTATTTCTACTACACATAAAAGTTTAGTGGGTTTAAAATAGGTGAAGAAAAAAGGACAGCTTTCCTTCCTACGGAAGGCTAGGAAAAGCGTTTTCCCTGCCTTTCTAGCTTACCAAGGAGGATGCAAGGTGTATGTGTGCTCCAATTTTGCACATTTGATATCCGGGGAACTGGAAGATCTTCCCAGGGATCCCATCCTAAGAAGGGGGTGACTATTCCATTGACAGGACCTCTCTGTAAGGTCATCTTTGGAGCGGATCTTGAGAACAGTGGTGCATGGTGACTCTCTCTTTCTAGAAGTCCTGGGTGGACACACCTATAGTTTCCAGTATCCAGAGAAGCTTGAAAACAAGTCTTCATCTAATGCAGATGCATATACAGTTGCATATGCCATTAAGTTTTAGGTCAGGCAGAAATGTCACCTTACTGTTTCTGAACGTCTCCAGCAGGAATGACTTCCGGTTTTCCAATGTAAGGAGAGAGATGTCTAACACGTATGTTAACTCAGGTAGGTAAAAGAAAAGTTTACATTTGTATTTATGCGTTGTTTTCTGTGGTAGACTATGTCTTCTTCTTATCCTGTGTTTGGTTGGTACTTGAAGATGGTGGGTCCGTGCAGCGGTATATCGACAAGTCAATGCTCCTACCAGTAAAAACAGCCATACATTATATTCCCGTTTGTTTAAAAAGCACATGGGCTCAAGATGCTTCCAAGGAATATTGTCAGTTTTTGAAAAGCCATTTATCTTTACTCATAATTATATGTATGGCACCAAAGACGTGATGGTAATCATTTCTGTTTTTCGAATGCAAATGCCTGGGGCCGCTGCCATGGTGTTGGCAAGGGAAGGAATCAGCTTCAGCAAACGCAGCATCACTCCCCCGGCGGGGATTGTACTATGCTAATCACCGGAGGAAACAGACAAACTCCCCACAAAGAGTACAAAGAAACCTGTGAGATCTGAGGACCTGCGTGGTGTGTGTGTGTGTGTGTGTGTGTGGTTTTGAGTATTTCAGAATTCAGATGATCTTTGAGTGGTGCATGATATTTCTCTCCCCCCAAAAAGCAATTTGAGCTACCCCAGAATATACATTTCTTCATTTTTGAAACATTGTGCTAAGTCTCGATCTTCTTTATCAATAGATTCAATGACTTCAATTATTCATTTACAACAGCTCTTTCTCTCTTGACGTTTTGCTGTGCGGCACTGGTGAGGCCGGCCTGGCTGCTGCTACTGAGGGTTTTGTGGGGGGACAGTCAGCGCCCGGGAGTCTTGCCTTGATCTGTGCGCAGCGCCCACATTTCCTGCCTGAAACAGGAAAGGGAGGAGAATGGACACAGGCGAGGTCATCCGTTTTTTTAATTTTTTTATTGATTTTTTACAGAGAGGAAGGGAGAGAGATAGTAAGCCAGAAACATCGATCAGCCACCTCCTGCACGCCCCACTGTGGAGATGTGCCCGCAAGCAAGGTACATGCCCCCAACCAGAATCGAACCTGGGACCTTTCAGTCCGCAAGCCAACACTCTATCCACTGAGCCAAACCGGTCTCAGCGAGGTCATCCGTTTTTAAACCTGGGAGACAGACCAGAGCTCCATTCCAGCCTAATTAGATCCAACCAGGTGCCATTTGTATTCGTTTCTGAATGGCAACTAAGTTCATAGTTGAAATATCTTTGCAATCCATCCTGAGAGACAGGATGCTGAGGATGCTGAATGCTGGCAAGGACTAAACGGTGGTAATATTACATTATAGATCTCAGGCAGGGCTCTTTAATGCCGTAATGAATTCAGGGAAGAGTAAAATGAGGTAGAAGGCAATTGATGATGTGACTAGGTGAGCGATACTTCAATAATGTGAAGACAGGGGTGCGGGCCCAGGGATGGGCCAAGAAGTGGCGCATCGCTGTGGTCCAGCATCATCGCTGTCGCCCTGGTGCCAGAGGCAATTCTTCTCTCCCCTCCAGGCCGCGTGGCTTTATTTATTTAGTTCGTTTTACATTAATGGGCTCGGCAGCAGCTTGGGGGAATGCATTTGCAGTCCCAACACAAAACATAAATCCTACAGATTAAAAAAAAAATGCATTTAAGACGATCGGCTTGTTTCTACCACGATAAAAATCCCTCTTATGGCCGAAGCTGGTTTGGCTCAGAGGCTAGAGCGTCGGCCTGCGGACTGAAGGGTCCCGGGTTCGATTCCGGTCAAGGGCATGTACCTTGGTGGCGGGCACATCTCCAGTAGGAGGCGTGCAGGAGGCGGCTGATCGATGTTTCCCTCTCATCGATGTTTCTAACTTTCTATCCCTCTCCCTTCCTCTCTGTGAAAAATCAATAAAATATATATTTTTTAAAAATATCCCTCTTATGAAGCTTGTCTGCAGGAGTTGCCTCACCGGCGAATGCTTCTGATGTCCATCCTGCCTTTTGGGATTTGAGAGGTGGCACCTACCAACTCCAGAGGAGAACAGCCTGTCCAGCAGCGGTTGCCCCGGGAAGCTTGGGCTATGGCTGGGTCGGGACATCGTTTTTGGGTCTTTCGGAGCCTGTGGGCTCCTTTATCTTGGCTCTCTCTTGGGCTGAGTTGCTGGGCCAAGGTGTGTGATACCTAAAGTAAGGCATGCAAGGCTCTCTGTAAGCGTTTTCTAACCCCTATCATCACAAGGGGATTCTGGGAGTTGCCTCTTACTTACTTTCCTCTAGTTCTCAACCTGTGGGTCGCGACCCCTTTGGAGGTCGAATGACCCTTTCACAGGGGTCGCCTAAGACCATGGGAAAATGCAGATATTTACATCATGATGCATCACAGTAGCAACATTTCATGGTTGGGGGTCACCACCACATGAGGAACTGTATGCAAGGGTCGCGGCCTTAGGAAGGTTGAGAACCAGTGCTCTAGTTCCTAGCACGGAGAAGTTTGCAGAATGATGGTGTGAGGAGTACAGATGGAAAGGGCCCTCAGAGGAGCCCAGTCTGTTTTGCAGGTGGATGTAAACCCATCAGCCAGAGGAAGAACTGATCAGAGTTGAGGTAACTGGGGGGAGAGAGAAACGAACACAATTGGGGAACACTTCCCATGGTTTAGGCCAGTGGTCGGCAAACCGTGGCTTGCGAGCCACATGCGGCTCTTTGGCCCCTTGAGTGTGGCTCTTCCACAAAATACCACGGCCCTGGGCGAGTCTATTGTGAAGAAGTTTAAGTTTAACAAATTTGGCTTTCAGAAGAAATTTCAGTCATTGTCCTGTTGGTGTTTGGCTCTGTGGACTGATGAGTTTGCTGACTCAGGAGTTGAGGCTGATTTGAGCCTCAGAAAGGCACCGGGGGCGGCTGGTACTGTCCTGTTGGCAATGGGGATGCTGGGCTTGGAGTCGTGCCTGGTTATGACCTGGAAAGGGGCAGAGCTTGGCTTAGTACCCAGTTGCATCCACCCTAGAATCGGAGTTTCTTGCCCTAAACAGCCCCTTGAAAGAATATTAACTGATGTAAGTTCTTCATGTCACGAATCCGCTAGTAAAAACGACTCATTTGGATGACCACCAGGTGTGGAAGGTGTCAGGCTAACATCCCTCCCCATGGAGACTGAGGCTTGGAAAGGCTATGATTTGCCCTAAGTCACCGCTATGTCCGTGGCAGCATCAAGGATGAAGTCCTAGATGTTTTCTCCTCCATGTTCCTTCCTCTACTGAGTAGGGATTCATGCTAGAGAGAGGTGGGGTACGGGGATGAAGGCCAGCAGTCCCCGCTGTGACTTGAGCCTGTTCCCTCAGCTGTCAGATGCACCCCAGAGCGTGCATCTCGCAGTGTTGTTATGTGGGGTGATGTTTGGGCAGAGAAGGGGCTCAGGAAATGTTGTTCCGCTCATTTTCCCCACGTACTGGGTTTGGACAAAGGCAGACACCAATGGCTTGTGTTTACAGCAATGTGATGACAACTGGACATTGGATACCCTGGTTCTCAACATTTGGAACATCGCGAAGGCCGCCCCAGGGCTGCGTTCTGGGGGGCCAGGCCGCTATGATTGCCTGGTAACAGACACAAAAAAGCTTCCAAAGTCATTCAGGCCCAATGGAAACTGATGTACGAGGATAACATTCAAATAAAGCATTAGTTCCAAAATCAAAAGCAAACCCCAAATCTGTAAACCACAAACATAGATACGTTTCCTTAGGGGTGAGGTTACTGACCTGTGATACAGAAGCGAGTGCTGGCCTCTCTCCCCAATGACATAAGACGGTGGTCAGTGTTTAATATTACAAGTAAACGACAACAGGCATCTTTCAGATTGACAACATTTTCCTCTTGTGTATGTAAGAGCTGCTCCAAAGGAGCAATCACATATTTAAAAAGTCACATTTAGCTGACAGTGCACGGGAGTGTTCGATCTGTCACAAGGGTCACGTCCACATGGCATAGATGAAGCGCTGTGCGCTCAAGATTGCTTGTGTTAAGTAAGGTGCCCTCCACCTATGGCTCTCAGAAATCCCTTGGAGAGAAGGCAGAAAGAGTCCCTGGCCTGGATTTCCAGCAGAGGGCAGTACAGCGCCAGTTTTCTTCTCCGACTTCCTCTCCCATGCCTGCAGCTGTCAGGTGACTATGCTGAGGCTCTCAGGAGGTTGACACCTAATTGCAGACATTAAACATTTCTGAAGAGAATCATAAAATATATTGTGAGGTCAATGGAATTCTTTGTCGAGACTCCTCTGCAGACTGGCTGACCCCTTTGCATGACAATCCACCCAGCCCTCACTGACGGGCAGTATCTGCATGTACTGACTTCCTTGGCCAAACATTTCTGTCTTGCTGCGTTTCGTTTCAATAATACCAGCATTCTCTGAGGTTATATTAGGGCACCATCTTACCTGGCTGCCCGTAAATGAGTTATGTATATAATTTTCATATGCTGTCCAATTGTGTGTGTGTGTGTGTGTTTTTTTTTTTTTTGTCCAATTGGTTTTGAGCTTCCACATTCTCTTGAGCAACAGAGTGTTGGGATTTTTATGAGATAGAAGGAGGTGTGCCGAGACCGGTTTGGCTCGGTGGATAGAGCGTCAGCCTGCGGACTAAAAGGTCCCAGGTTCAATTCCGGTCAGGGGCATGTACCTTGCTTGCAGGCACATCTCCAGTAGGGGGCGTGCAGGAGGCGGCTGATCGATGTCTCTCTCTCATCGATGTTTCTGACTTTCTATCCTTCTCCCTTCCTCTCTGTGAAAAGTCAATAAAATATATTTTAAAAAAAAGATGGAGGTGTATGTTCTTTCTCCCCAGCCCTTCCCCATTTCCAAACTTTCCTTGGGAGTTGCTTGGCAGCCTGGCTTAAGTGAAAAACAACAACAACAACAACAACAACAACAACAAAAACAGATCGTGTTCTTTCTTCTAAGGGAAAGGGACATGAATCCTCGAAGGAAAACAGAGAACCACGGTGGACCTTTGGTGACTTCTCTTGGTGTCTGGGTGTCACTCCTTGATCTGGGCAGGTGGAAATAAGCTATTTACATGGTCAAATTGGAGTAAGGTGCTATGGGCAGAAGTTGTTCATAACCATTAATTCCAACGTTTCTTTGGGGAAAATTATGAAGAATGTTGAGCAATAATAACAGATTTTCCTTTATGCTTTGCAGCCACCGATTGTGGTCCATGCTGAAGCTGATTGGTGGATAGTCACATTACAGAGCATCTAAAAGACTTAATTTAAAAGAAAGAGAACAAAACTACAAAGAACAAAACATCTATTCTTAGCATAGAAATTCTTAAAATGACCTTCTGTGGGCTGTGGCTCCAACTTGGTGATCCCATGGACCTGTGATATTGGGATTCAGTGGACCTGTGACATTGGGGTTCAATGGACCTGAGACATTGGGGTTCAGTGGACCTGAGACATTGGGAGCCAGTGGACCTGTGGCATTAAGTTCCAGTGGACCACCGCAACCGGTTTGGCTCGGTGGATAGAGTGTCAGCTTGCAGAATGAAGGGTCCCAGGTTCGATTCCGGTCAAGGGCATGTATCCTGATTGCAGGCACATCCCCAGTAGGGGGCGTGCAGGAGGCGGCTGATCGATGTGTCTCTCTCATCGAGGTTTCTAACTCTCTATCCCCCTCCCTTCCTCTCTGTAAAAAATCAATAAAATATATTAAAAAAAAAAAAGATCCAGTGGACCTGTGGCACTGGGATTCAGTGGACCTGTGCACGGGTAGAGTCCCTAGGCCTGGGTGGCGATCAGAGCTGGTCTGTGGGGGCAACCGTTGGGGCAAACGTAGGACAGGCCTTGCTGGCAACCACCTTGGCCGGCCTGGCACTGCCCATTCGCCAGCCCCACCTTTTGCCGCCACTGCTGGTGGCCTCCCTTGGTGGGGCAATCACAGGGGCCCCTTGCTGGCACCCATCCTGGCTGGCCTGGGGCCTGCGGGCTGGGAGCAGCTCCTGCATTGAGCGTCTGCCCCCTGGGGGTCAATGCGTGTCATAGAGACTGGTTATTTTGCTGTTTGGTTGATTTGCATATTAGGCTTTTATTATATAGGATTGGGGAGATGAGGCCCACCCAAATGGAAGCATTAAAATTAGAATAATAGAGTTATTATTCACTGTTAGATTTCTTTATTGCAGATTAGAACTATAATTCAGTGGTACCTCGAGATACGAGTTTAATTTGTTCCGTAACCTTGAGGCATGGGAAACTATGAGACGCTCGAGTCGAGGTAAACTGGTGGGTCGTGTGCAGCCGGCCGATCCGCGCGATGACTCCTATCTCAAATGTTGCTCATATTTCAAAGCAAAAATCGCACGCTCGATGGCTCGTATCTCAAAAATCTCGTATGTTAGGGCACTCGTATCTCGAGGTACCACTGTAGAAGGCCACGAGGCAGAGAAGGGAAAGGGCATTTAAGACCCTGAAACGGGGTTTGTCTGTAGCCTCGTTAGAGCAGCTCTCCTACGCCGGTAATTACTTACCTGGATGAACTCTCTCCCCCTTTAGGGGTCTGAGCTGTTGATGGGCAGGGTCCCTGTCTTCTATTCCTGGGGGTCCACTTCGCCTGGCCAATAGTGGAAGGTAAATAACTATTGACTGAATAAAGGGGTGGAGGCTGAAAGGTGAAATGAGCATGCGTGTGCCGGTGTAGGGTGAAGAGAAGACGGGGTAGGGTAAGCACATCCCACAGGTCGGGGCAGAGAACGTGTCATGAGAGCAGGGGAAACAAGTTTGAGGCAGTCGGTGGACATTATTATCGAGGCAATCAAGGTGGAATTGCGATGAGCGATGGTAGCAAGAGAGAAACGTTTAGGCAGGATCGAGAAGTCAAGGTAGCGCTGCCGGAAATGAATCTGGCCGCAGTGCACACACCAGCAAAGCTGGGAAGCAATAGGATCCGACATTACAAAGGCTCCTAAATGAGCCGTTCTTCTTTCCATGCCTGAAATGACGGGCACACGAGAGGAAGTTATGGGTCAACAGAGTTTCACAGAGATGACTTCCTTTTCTCTAAAACAGATGAAAAGATCATCTCTGAAATCGTGCAATCGAACCAGAAGCAGTTTGAAACCGCTCGGAACTTATTTCTTCAACATGTTCCAAGCAGAATGTGACACAGTGGTACCTCGAGATACGAGTTTAATTCGTTCCGTAACCTTGAGGCGTGGGAAACTATGAGACGCTCGAGTCGCGGTAAGCTGGTGGGTCGTGTGCAGCCGGCCGATCCGCGCGATGACTCCTATCTCAACTGTTGCTCGTATTTCAAAGCAAAAATCGCTCGCTCGACGGCTCATATCTCAAAAATCTCGTATGTTAGGGCACTCGTATCTCGAGGTACCACTGTACTTGGCTATTCCCCATTGTCGGAATAAACACGAGGGGGATCAATGACAGCCATTGACCAGGAAGAGAGAGAGGCCTGCGTGGAAGAGGGGGGAACCTCAGTGTGCAGCAAAGATGGTTGTTCGAACAGGGAGCTGTCGAAAGTGCAGGGCACAGTCCCTTCCAGGGAAAGCGGTCCGCAGAACCACATGTTTTGCAGAGAGACGCGTTGTCGTCGATAGGAAGTGGCAGACGGCGACATGGGCAGATTAACCTGGGACTGGTGGCACGTGCCCGGGAGGCGGCTCCAGATGGGCCAGGCGGCCAGGCCCCGGGTGCGGTGCTGAGACAGGCCACCAGCTGGGCTGCACTTGCCGCTAGTGGTGGGGACGTCAGTACGAAGACACGTGTCTGGTTGGGTTTACGGGTGTAGCCTTCGCACCTCCTTTGTAGATGTGGGGAGAAGTTGTCATCCAGAGCATGCTTGAGGCCCAGGCGTTCTGTGAGGTTCCCGCAGATACCCCATCCCTGCCAGAGGTCTCTGCTCCCTCAGCCGCCCCTCCCTGTGCAAGTCTCTCATTTATACAAATATTGTCCTCGCAGGACCTCAGTTTTGTTTTTTTTAAAATGTATTTTATTCATTTTTTTTCAGGGAGAAAGGGAGAGGGATAGAGAGTTAGAAACATGGATGAGAGAGAGACATTGATCAGCTGCCTCCTGCATGACCCACACTGGGGATGTGCCTACAACTAAGGTCCATGCCCCTGACCGGAATCGAACCTGGGCCTTTCAATCCCCAGGCCGACCCTCTATCCACTGAGCCAAACCGGTTTCGGCAGCACCTCAGTGTTAATGGCTATTTGTGTGCCTCTCTCCTCCCACTAAACTCTGACTGTACACAAAACACACACACACACACACACACACAGAATTGATTTTTTCCAAAGAGGAAGGGAGAGGGATAGACAGTTAGAAACATCAATGAGAGAGCAACATGGACCCCCACTGGGGATGTGCCCGCAACCAAGGTACATGTCCCTGACCAGAATCAAACCTGGGACCCCTCAGTTCACAGGCCAACCCTCTATCCACTGAGCCAAACCGGTTAGGGCTAAACTCTGACTTTCTTCAGAGGGGAATCCACACTTCTTTGTCCTGGTTTTTGTGTCCTCAGGGCAGTTAGTCTGTGCAGGGCCAAGACTTAACACCTGATGGGAGACGGGGCGGTGTGCTGGCCTGAATGTAAGCTTTCCGCTCAGACAGATTTATGCTGGAGTGTTCGTCTAGTCGGAAGTGGAGAACTCAGCGATTATTGCCACTTCTGAGCCTTGTTTTTCTTCTCTGAAATATCATAATGATACAGACCCCGGGGTTGGAAAAGGATTGGAAGAGAGCATGTGTGCTGACACAAAAACGGGGGCCACGTTTATGACCTCCAGCCTCATGTAAGGCCTCAGTGTAGCCCAAACATGCTCTGTGTCCTTCAAAGCACCCCTTTCCCATGCACTGCCGCAGTCTGTTTAGTCACTGGCCCCTGGTTAGTCACAGGCAGATGCCAGCATACATCCAGCACTCACTATCCTGCACCTCTCCTGCCCCTGTGCCCCCATCTCGGTGAGTGGAGTCTCTAACCACTCTAGCCACCCCAGGGACATGGAATTTGTTCCCGATTGCTTCTTCCTCCTTGCCTTCACACCTAATTAACCTCTGAGCCTGTCCATCCGTCCACTCCCCACTATCTCAGCACACACAGTCAGCAGTTCTTGCCTTGTTGTCCATAAAAATCCATAAATGGCCCAAACTGGTTTGGCTCAGTGGATAGAGCGTCGGCCTGGGGACTGAAAGGTCCCAGGTTTGATTCCGGTCAAGGGTATGTATCTGGTTGCGGGCACATCCCCAGTAGGGGGCGTGCAGGAGGTGGCTGATCTATGTCTCGCTCATCGATGTTTCTGGCTCTCTATCTCTGTCCTTTCCTTTCTGTGAAAAATCAATAAAATACATTTTTTAAAAAATCCATAAATGATATATCTATCCATGATCATGTGCCCCAGGAGAGAATTCATACATACAACGCACGGTGTGCAGATCTGCAGACCGTCTGTGTTTGGGCTGTGTGCTTCTGTCTAAGTTGTGTTTGCTCCGCACAGAACTTCTCACGAGACATGAGGGCCCGTGTTTGTTTTCAATCTTGCCCGCCCTCAAACTCTCTGAGGGAGGGGAACCATGTTGGCCTCGCTGGCGCTGTCCACACACGAAGTACATGGGAGGCGTGCCACAGATGTTTACTGAGAGAAACCAACCGCAGCTTTTGCAGGAGCAAAGCCCCTGGAACACAGCAACGCTTCCCCTTTTCTTGCTCTTCTTATTTCCACCTGTTCCTTTTCTTTCCGCTCCTGCCTTCCTTTTCTTTCCCCCTGAGAGTTTTTGGTTATAACGGCTGTCATGGTTACCACTGTCATCACCATCATTATTAGAATCCTCATCAATCATCCCCCGTTATCACCCCTGGGACAGGCAGGAATTGTAAGCCACAGCCAGACCCTGAAGGGAAGGCCGGCAAGAGAGGAAAAGGTATTCCCCAGGTTTTCAGGGAAAAGGAAGGCCTCCAGACCTTCTGCACCATTTTGGGGGGGAGCTGCTTTTAGAGGGGAGTAGGATGTGTTCTTCTGAAATGTGTTCTTCTGATCCGCGGGGGTATCAGCCTGATGACTCTATTGGAACAGAAATGTGAACTCCATCTCTGGCGGCCTAGGCATTGGGCTCCATGGGATGCTCAGAAGGTCATGGTTTGGAATAAATTACATGAACTCTATACAGTGGTACCTCGAGATATGAGTTTAATTCGTTCAGTAACCTTGAGGCATGGGAAACTATGAGACGCTCGAGTCATGGTAAACTGGTGGGTTGTGTGCAGCTGGCCGATCGCACGATGACTCGTATCTCAAATGTTGCTCGTATTTCAAAGCAAAAATCACTAGCTCGACAGCTCGTATCTCAAAAATCTCGTATGTTAGGGCACTCGTATCTCGAGGTGACACTGTGTAATTCTTTTACATTGATTCTCACTTTTTTTCTCTTTCAGTGTCTTCTTTGTCCGTAGGCATCTATGCTCTCATGCCTGGAGGTCTTTTAAGTTGATCACCCATATTATATAGAGAGTAAATAAATTTAAAAAAAATTAAAAAAAAAGACTAGGCAAATTGCTGAAAGCCGCACCCAACCACATTCACAAACCAGGGACTAGAAATTGGGTTTTCTGAATTCCAGGCTAGAGTCTCTGCTACCATATTGATTTGCCCAATGAGGAGTCACTGAAATGTATAAAGTGAATTCGGAAAGGAGCAGTGGGAGGCTGTGTATGTGTGTGAACATGTGTGTGAGCATGTGTGTGTGTGTGTGTGTGTGTATGTGTGTTTTAGAGCAAATGCCTTTTGTTGCGTATTCCCTTCGTACTGCCCTCTGCCTCCACCTTTACTCTCTTCATACGCTCCTCATCCATTTTCCTCTTATCTTGCCCATTCACTTGTTCCATTCTCTGCCTGTTCTTCCCTCCCCATAAATCATCCTTTGTTTAATGCCTTTTTCACTACGTCCCGAATCTTTATCCCCCATTATCTCTTGCCTTCTAATTTATCCTTCCCCTGACTCAGCTCTGAAGGTATGGGCCCCTAAAAAATATAAAGTGCTGGATTCTTAAGGGGCATTAAAGATAGGTAATTTTGATTAATTTACACCATAGTTAGATTTATAAGGACGATTTGATGTCCAATGAGCCTTTGTAAAGTCTTAAAGATTATTTTTTCTGAAATAGTAACTTTCTTTCTTTTTTCTTTCTTTCTTTCTTTCTTTCTTTCTTTCTTTCTTTCTTTCTTTCTTTCTTTCCCTTCCTTCCTTCCTTCCTTCCTTCCTTCCTTCCTTCCTTCCTTCCTTCCTTCCTTTTCTTCCTTTGTTTGTTTGTTTGTTTGTTTGTTTGTTTCTTTTTTTCTTTCAAGCACTTAAATACCAACATTTTCTTGGGAACTTTATTTCTTTGCTCACAGAAAGATGTGCATGCCCATCCTTGCAGTAATGGAAGCTGCATGAAATGAACCCTCTGAAAATTGTGAAGCAAGAGAAAACTCTATAGTATGCAGCCCTATCCTGTCCTGTGGAGGGCCAGAGGGGGGTCTTGGAGGACCAAATTGGAGCACAGAGGAAATTAAGTGAACTGTGGTCAAGGTGGGGCCTGCCACAGGCTGGACTCAGTTGAGAATAATCTGGAAAGGAAAGATTGCTGGATGGCGGGAAGCTTAAAGCATAGCCCAAGGGCCTGGGACCTTTGGGACCCAGGAGCAGAGATCGAGGCTGGTGCAGCTGTCAGGCAGGGTCCGATGCTGAGGTCAGAGGTCAGCTGCCAGGAAGGCTTCCCTCTCTCTGGGTGTCCTAGAGCTCTTGCTGTCCTATTAACATGGGAGTTCACATGGCCCTCCACTCCTCCTTCTCTGAGGGGAAGCCTCTTAAAGGGCTAGTCTAATAAAGGCAGGACTTCAACATCAGTGAATGTCTCTGAGTCTTTATTTATGGGGATCACCTATTGTTTATGGTTATTCTGGCTAAGAAGTTGATGCTCTAGGTCAGCAGTTCTCAACCTGTGGGTTGCGATGAGCCTAAGACCATTGGAAAACACAGATATTTACATTACAATTCATAACAGTAGCAAAATTACAGTTATGAAGTAGCAATGAAAATAATTTTATGGTTGGGGGTCACCACCACATGAGGAACTGTATTAAAGGGCCGCGGCATTAGGAAGGTTGAGAACCACTGCTCTAGGTCCTCATGTTGTGTGTTAGCAATTCATTCATCCTGAGCATCAGTCTGGATGCTCTCTTTTGGCAATCCTTCTTATTCTGTGGTCCACCACTTCCTGGGGACCAGGAGAGCACAGTGACAGGAGGCTTTTGCTTCTCCCTCTGTCTAGCTCCCCTTTTGGCAGGAGATCAAGGTTTTGGGCTTAGTGGACGTCTGAATTACATGACACCTGCTTGTGGGTAAACATCCTAGGTCTGCCTCATGCATCTCCAGGTCTAGACGGAAAGTTTTCCCACGGATTCCACTACACGGTGCAGGGATTAAGGTCCAATTAGGGATCCAGATTGCTCCGTCACTTCCTCAATGTGTGACCTTGGATGTGCTATTTTACTCTTTGTGTCTTAGTTTCCTTAACTTTTAAATGGAGGGAATAGCCCTAGCCGGTTTGGCTCAGCCAGCCTGTAGACTGAAGGGTCCTGGGTTTGATTCTGGTCTAGGGCATGTACCTTGGTTGCAGGCACCTCCCTGGCCTGGGCTCTGGGCATGGCGTATGCAGGGGGCAACCAATCGATCGTGTTTCTCTCAGATTGATATTTCTCTCTCTCTCTCTCTCTCTCTCTCTCTCTCTCTCTCTCTCTCTCT
>JAAGEH010000046.1:12516058-12544550 GCA_011751065.1 Lasiurus cinereus
TCTCTCTCTCTCTCTCTCTCTCTCTCTCTCTCTCTCTCTCTCTCTCTTCCACTCTCTAAGATTCAATAGAAAAATATCCTCGGGTGAGGATAAAAAAATAAAATGGGGTTACTAGTAGTAAAAGTAAGTGTATGCTGGAATCTGCTGTTATATTTGTGTTTATAGCTGTGAGTGTAGTTCTGTGTCCGGGCTGGCAGAAGAATTTTCTTGTAGAGTAAGAGTACCCTCTGAGGCTGCTGGGGAGGTAATACATTAGATTAATAACCTCATCTATGGTACATTAAGGCTGAGCAAAATATATGGGTATATAGTATTTGCTTCTGCACCTGCCTATAATCTAGAGGTTGCATTCCTCAGACATTTTTCTGCCTGGGATTCTAGAGGCAAGTTGGCTTCACCAGGTAGATTCTCTCGAGTAAGTTTTAGAAGGCAGCAATGAGAAGGAGGTAGTCACTGCTGGCAAGCCCAGTGCTGGAGAGGGAGGAGTTTCGGAAGCAGTGTGAGAGTCTGCTCACTAGCCTGGATGGCTGTCCAATGGCAGTTATTTCCTTATTCCCCACCTTCATGAGGGGTCTGCCCCATGGGATGGCCATCTCTGTGGGGGTGTTGGCCAACTCTGGGAGTTCTTCCCGGAGACTCAGCCTAGAGCTCACTACTTTCTTCAATGTTGTTAGCACCCGGTTTCCTGTATCACACCCCTTTCTGCTGAGTAATTGTAGTTTATGCTTTCTACTACTGCACCTTGATCTGACAGTCGCACAGGTGATAATTTTAAGTCTTAAGAAGGCTAAAGGTTGCCAAAACCGGTTTAGCTCAGTGGATAGAGTGTCAGCCTGCAGACTGAAGTGTCCTACGTTTGATTCTGGTCAAGGGCATGTGTCTTGGTTGTGGGCACATCCTCAGTGGGGGTGTGCAGGAAGCAGCTGATCGATGTTTGTCTTTCATCGATGTTTCTAACTCTCTATTGCTCTCCCTTCCTCTCTGTAAAAAATCAATAAAATATATTAAAAAAAAAGAAGGATAAAGGAAGAGGCAATCTTGTCTGATTTCCCGGGTCTGAAAGAGCATAGCTACTAATGATATATTCTCATTTGATTCCATACCCACATGTACTTGCCTAGGATTCTTCATTTATCTGTATAGGCTATGAGGACTTTCTTCATCCTTGAAAAATATGTTTAGGGATCTTCTTGCATTTACTCAATATATTTTTCTCAAGTTGGCTATAGACAGGAGATCTGACTATCAATCATGCTATTGCTAAGACCTGTAATTATGTGCTGGGACTTGGGTGTTATATGGTAAGTCACTTCAACAGTGGGAAGGTTAAGGTCCAATTGTTCTGCTGATACAATATCTAGCATCCTATCTAATATTTTAGCATTGCCACATTTTAGTGAATCAAATGACATCGTAGTGTGGATAAAGAATGAATTATTTAGGCTGACCCATTTTTGTTTTGCTTCATATGTTCATCAGATGTCAACTTAATCTTGAAAGATGTAGAAGGGATTCTGCCAGGAGGTTCAAGTGAATTGGTACCCCCAGTTCAAAATCCCGGTTGAGGATGAGCATACAAGATGAAATTTGAAAGGCAAATCCCACTGTGGGGTTCCCATATATAAGTGGAACAAGGCAGGCACAGCTGTACTGATTCCTTGCGGTGAGAAGGAGATGAGAGGAATTGTTCATGCTGCCTCTGAGGAGGGTTCTTTCTGCACAGTGTATGTGAGAGGTAGCTTGAAGTAATACAAATGTACCAGTTAAACAAATCTATAATAATAAAAGGGTAATATGCTAATTAGGCTGGACGTCCTCCAGATGTCCTTCTGGATGAAGTTAGGGCCAGAGGGAAGCCTGGGTCCCAGGGAAGCTGGTGCGGGCAGCTGGGGGAAGGAAGACCTACTCTGGACGAATTTCATGCATCGGGCCTCTAGGAACATATATCTTTCTTTCCCAAATCCAGGCTCAGTGCAAATGCTTGCATAAAATAAGGCCTCCCCACAGGGACCGCTCCAGCCATTACCCAGTCACGTGAGACTCGGGGGCCGTGGAGGGCGGGGCCGACTGGAAGGCAAGGCGGTCTCTTAAGCCCTGAGACTCCACCCATCCCAAGCTCAACAGAGGCTTCTGTGGCTTTGCGTCTGGTGTCATAAAGCTGAATTCAACATAGAAGTTTCCCCAGCATAGTGAAAATGCTGAGACAAGGGAAGGGATCACAAACAAAAGAAATGGAGGAAAAAAAACGACTGGATATAGAGTTCAAAACCACACTTATAAGGTTTTTCAAGAATATGCTAGAAAAGATGGATAAATTTATCAAGTCCCAAGAGGAGATGAAAAAGGACCAACTAGAGATGGTAAAGGTCCAACTAAAGATGAAAAAGGACCAACTAGAAATTAAACATTCATTGACTGAAATAAAAAATATATAGAGTCCTAACAGCAGACTAGAGAAAGGCAAGAATCAAGTCAAAAATTTGAAATATAAAGAAGCAGAAAACACTCAACTGGAAAAGCAAGAAGAGAAAAGAATCAAAAAATGTGAAGATAATGTAAGGAGACTCTGGGACAGCTTCAAACGTACCAACATCAGAATTGTGGGAGTGCCAGAAGAGAGAGAGCAAGATACTGAAAACCTATTTAAAGAAATAATGACTGAAAACTTCCCACATCTGGTAAAAGAAATAGACTTACACGTCCAGGAAGCACACAGAACCCCATATAAAAGGAATCCAAAGAGGACCACACCAAGACACATCATAATTAAAATACCAAGAGCAAAAGAAAAAGAGAGAATATTAAAAGCAGCAAGAGAAAAACAATTCATTACCTACAAGGGAGCACCCATACGACTGTCAGCTGATTTCTCAACAGAAACGATGCAGGCCAGTTGGGAGTGGCAAGAAATATTCAACGTGATGAATAGCAAGAACCTACAACCAAGAATAATCTATCCAGCAAAACTATCATTCAGAATTGAAGGGCAGATAAAGAGCTTCACAGATAAGAAAAAGCTAAAGGAGTTCATCAACTCCAAACCAGTATTATATGAAATGCTGAAAGGTACTCTTTAAGAAGAGGAAGAAGAAAAAGATTAAAGTCAAAAAATTATGAACAACAAATACGTATCTATCAACAAGTGAATCTAAAAATTAAGTGAATTAAAAATTTGATCAACAGAATAAACTGGTGAATATACTAGAATCAGGAGCATTGAAAGGGAGTGGACTGATAATTCTCAGGGGGAAAGGGGTGAGGGGTATACAGGGAGAGACTGGACAAAAATCATACACCTATGGATGAGGTCAACGGGAGGGAGGGAAGGGTGGGAGCTGGGTGGAGGGGTGCTTTGGAGGAGAAAAAAAAACAAATGTAATAATCTGAATAATAAAGATTTAATTAAAATTAAAAAAAAAATAAGGCCTCCCCAAATGTTAAAAACTGGTCTAAAAGGTAGGGAAGTGTGGTACCAAATTCCAGGGGCATCTTCACGAATTCAAAGGTGTTGCAGGGTTTATGCATATCTATAAGTGAAGGGAGGATTAGGTGACCAATAATTTCAGTTGTACAAACTGAGGTTGGAGGGGGACTTGCCAGGACCCTGCTTAGCTGAGAGATTTGGTTAGACAGAGGGCAGGGCAGATTTTTGAAAAATTGTAGCTATTGGCTTATTTAATCAACCAGAGGGTTTCAGTAGGAGGAGGGGAGCCAGCAGAAGGAAGGGTCAGGCTCTGGCCAGCAGGGGCTGAGGAGGCTCCAAGCCAGGTTTCTGCTGTCTGTGCCCTGACTTCATTACATGAGCCAATTCAGTTTTTAAAAAACCAAATCTCTCTCCTTTCCTTTTTCTCTTCTTCCTTCCCCTCCTTGTCTTCCTCTAGTTTTTTTATTTTTGGTCACAGTTACACGTAGTTTGAAGAATCAAATATTCCCCTACCATCTGTAATGAAAAATAGTTTGCTACCCTCCTTCTCCTATAACTTCTTTCCCAGAGGCCATAGCCTTTAACTTTTACTGCTCCCCCTCTTTTTTCTGCCATTATATTTAAAAATAGCATTTTTTTATTGCTACTTCTCAAATTTTCAACGGCAGGTATTATTTATGGTCAGTAAGGACTTTTCTTTCTTTCCTCCTTCCCTCCCTATCCCCTCACAAGCTTCCTTCACATTAGGCTATACTTTTGGTTCGATCAGTAGTCACTGCTTCAAGGTAGTGACTGTAACTGCCACTCACTGCAGAGCCTGTGGAAAATTATGGCTGCTTTTCTCTTCCCGTGGGATTTGTTGTCTTTCTGGATTAATAACTTTGCGTTTTGTTTGTTTACTTCTCCATGTTTGTATTACTAATTCAACCTCAGACTCTTTGCTAGTTGGTTCATTTTTTTCTCTCTCTAAAAGTTTCCATCCGTTAGGTGTTCTGAGACTTCCATCTTCTTGAGTAATCTTTTCTAGAACTTTCAGACATGAATCAATTGGCACTCTGCTTTCACACCCTCTCCACCCCAGCTCAGCTTTATTATCCTGAGATCCCCTGTCCTGTCATTGTGGGGACTTTTCCTGCCACCTTGCTCCTCTGTTTGTGGGATCTGTGTTTCTCTTATTTAGATTCCTTCTGAACATTGGTGATGAGTGTCTTGCAGCACCTTACTGATAAAGGATGCTTGGGAGATCTTTCCATTGGGATTCAGACAGCAAACTTAAATAGAAGCCTCAAGGAGTGTTTAATAAAGGTGGGAGAAGCGGGGAGAAGTGCCCTGGAGCGGGTGTAAGCAAGGCTCTTTTCCCATAGGAAGGTCTGCAGGAGAGGACGCTGTCACAAGAACCTGTAGACAGAAAACAGCCCAAACTGAGTTGGAGGGATTTTTTTCTTTTTCCTCTTCCTGCAACTCCAGCAGTGGTCATCCTGGCCTGGTCTCTATTTCGTATTTTTTAGCCACTGAAGGATTCAGGACATGACACTGCAAAAATACCACTTCGATATATTGACTGTGTTGAGCTGAAGGCACTTGAAAAACAGTAAATCCAGGGAGGGGTTTTCTCTGACCTCCCCTTATCTGCTTAAAGACGATCCTCCCAGAGGAGTCATGGACTCTTGTCACAAGAGAAGAGACTGGAAGTGGACATCACACTCAGATTTTGTCACAAACTGCCATACCCCCACCTATTCTTCTAAGGACCCATGCATCTCTCCTAAAAATAATTCTCTCTCCTAAGAGGCTCACATCTGTCCTTTACTTTCCTGGTGAAGATGGTGTTTAAGCCTGAATTCTAAACCACCTCAAGGAGTTACAAAATTTCCCTAGTATCTTTTGTGTATACACTAGAGGCCCAGTGCACAAATTCATGCTTCAGTGGGATTCCTTGGCCTGGCCTGTGGGAGCAGGCCAAAACTGGCTCTCCAACATCCACTGAGGGGTCCTGGATTGTGAGAGGGCTCAGGGTAGGTGGAGGGACCCCACTGGTGCACAATTGGGGCCAGAGAGGGATGTGGGAGGTTGGCCAGCTGGGGAGGGACTGCAGGAGGGCTCCAGGGCATGTCTGGTCCATCTTGCTCAGTCCTGATTATCCGGACCCCAGCAGCAAGCTCACTTACCCGGTTAGAGTGTCTTCCCCCTGGTGGTCAATGCATGTAGTGAGCAGTTGAGTGGCCTTAGTATATCATTAGCATATTACATTTTGATTGGTTGAACAGATGACTGGATGACCAAGTACTTAGCATATTAGGCTTTTATTATATAGGATAAGGTATATATGTTAATAAACTTCTTTTAAAATATCTGTTTCTTATTACAAACATTACAACAGAAAATTATTTTTCTTATTCTACTCTAGCCTACTGATGGCATGATGAAAATGTACATTTGATCTTAAAGACTAGACTTCCATTTTCCTGCCTGAGTGGGGATCTGGACATTTATCGGCTATTAAACTGGTTTCCAAACATTTGTCCGCCTTCACCCATGTCCCAAGGTATATGGTCCCTAGAACCTTCAGGGATCTTGTGGTTTCAATCAAATCCATCCATTGCCACATGTCTTTCTGCTTTCCTTCTCTGGTTTCTTTTAAACCTGTCCTTCTCAGTCTAGGCCCCAACAGTTCCTTTCACGATGTTTTAATGGGATTTCTTCAGGGAGTGAAATTAGATGGGTGCAGTTCTTAGTCTCCTTCCTAAGGCGGTTTTCTAGTCCTGAAAGGAAAGTGCTCTTGCCTTACCCTCTCATAAAGGCTTCCTTCTCTTCTGGAGGATGTGGGGTTCAACTGGGGATTTGGCTACCTATGGGCTCATAAAGAATCAGACTTTTGCTCACAGTTGTGTTGTCTTCTGAGGTTCAGTACGTATACCTTTCAGGGACAAGACAAAGGACTCAACATCAGGCCTCTGCCTTAAACTTTCTCTCTCTCTCTCTCTCTCTCTCTCTCTCTCTCTCTCTCTCTCTCTCATTCCAAACCACTCAAATGACTTAAGTTGAGTCCATGCCTCCCTGAGGTCTCCAGAGCTCATGCTTTGAAGGATCTCACTGGGCCTATAACTCCCGGGACTTTTCCCATGACTGTCCCTCCAGACTATGGGTTAGCTACTCTGCTAGGTGTTTTTTTAAAGTGTTTTTAAGGGACTGACAATGGCTTAATGTGTCATCCCTTAAGGCTTTTTTTGCTTTCAAGCCATAACTCTGTTACGTCTGTAGCTCCAGGGGTGATAAAAGTGAAATATTCAGGCAATATTTGTGATTGAGAGGTTTCCCTCTAGCATCTGTTTATGTAGAGCCACTCCAGGGACAACATCTTTGCGACTTTGTTCTCATCGGGGAGCTCAACGAGCTAAGTTTATTAGGGGGGTGAGGCAGGGTAAACCTGAGGAGAGCGGAGTTTTTATGTTGCAAAAAAGATGCTAATCCGATTGTGTGTGTCTGCAGAGTTTTGCTGTGCTGCTATTCCCATCTTCAAAAAATAAAAAGGCGGGATTTCATGGAATTTGGAGCCAGTTGAAAGACAATCTGTTGGAATCCTTTCATGAATACGAAACATTCAGAGAAAAAGTGTTTGCTCAGCTACGGTGATTGAGAACTGGAAGGTGGCTGGAGAGATGTGTCATGCTTGGTTATGCGCTGCTCCGGTGCCAGTCGGGAGTAAGAGCCGACCTCTGTTGTTGAAAGCCACCGTGGAAAGTGGAAACATTGATTGTGGATTGCTGAGTGGTGGGGTATTATTTACTTATCCCGAAATAGAAGCATCCTTGCTTCAGTAGGCTGGGGAGACAGCGTCGATCCTCACTCTTGCAAGAGTCCCGTTGCCTTCTTTTCTTTCTTCTTTTAATTTTGAAAGAGTAAATATTTAAATAGGTAATATGGAAAAGTTATCACCGCTTTTCCTTTGTAGGCCCTAGCTGTGAGTTAAAAGAGAGGTCAGGCAGAATTCATATGCGGAAAAAAGAAAAAGAAAGAAATTCTATGTAATCTTTTCTAAAGCAAGAGCATTGGAATTGATTTGCAATTGGCCAAACTGAGTCAACTTTTCTCTGAAAAGCCATTTGAATGGAAAAAAAAGTTATGAATTTTCTTAAGCACCGTGATTAGAGCGTAATATGTATTTATGGTTCCCCCCCTCCCCAGGTGCCAGACAATAAAAATGGTTAAAACCTTTAGTCCTTTTAGTAGTTCACGGTTTTATTGCCAAAGTTATTTTGTAGATTTTATGCTTAAAGCAAGGTCAGTGTATTGCACTGTATAAATTATTCTAAGTAATTGCTCAGTTATTTTATGGCTTAGTCACAGGATTTTTTCATTATTAAACGTAGCCTTTCCTGTAAAGCCAGGATGAGAAGGGCAGTATAAATCACGGGCCAGCTTGCCATTGGGGGTTTCAGCTTTACCTGTGATAAGGGCTTAATAACAATCTGGCCCAGATACCAGTCCCCTCTCAATTACCTTTCCACATGGGCATTCGTTCACACTGTTTATTAAAAACTCCCCTTGTAGTTTTTAAATGGAGTGTTTCAGATTAATGGCCCCCATGGAGTTTTACTTCATTGCACTTCATTAAAGCTAGATTGTACAAAAGGTTACCTCAATTAAATCCAGAACATGACCTTAAATCTGAATAGATTTTTTTTTTTCAGAAAACGTGACAAAATTGCCCTGCCAATCCTTTGAGATTAACAAGACAGCATCTCTTTCAGTCACCGAAGTGCAAAACCTTGGGGCCTGGTTTGGATTTTCGTGCGGCTATATATTTGGGTTTTACAAAATTAGGAGCCAATCCATGCAAACAGCCCGGAGTCATAAGTGGATCAAGTTCTTGGAGAACAGACCCACCACGTGGGACCAAGAGAGTTTGCGAAACCGCTGGTTTCACTTGCGTGGATGCTGTAAATGTGGTACTTTAGAAAAAAAAATAGTTTTGTTTCCCATGTAACAGTAATATATATATTTTTAAATAGCCTGGTTTGTGTCACAGAAAGTGATAGGAAAATTTCTGAGAGGTTTTCTTCCTTGGTTACTCCCATCTGCCAAGCACAGCAGTTGCTGACCATTGTTTCCTCTAAAAACTCAAGATAATTGGAAGCATTATTTACCCATCCTGCACCAGGAGAATGTGGCCTCATTATCTCGAGGCAATGTGTGTGTGGATGCTCATTAACACCGTAACTCAATAGCTCAGTGTTGTCTTTCTGTGGGTTTCAAATGACTTAGCGAAATTAGCCCAGGCCCACTTTCTTCTCTTTTTGGGTGGGTGAGATGTCAAAACTGTATGTTCTCACCACCAATGCTTGTTACTTATAATATATGGCCTTTTATATTGTCAATAGTTTTGGAATGCTATTGAGTTTTTTTTAAATCCTCACCCAAGGATATATATTTTTTTTCCCATTGAGTTTTAGAGAGAGTGGAAGGGAGGGGAGAGAGAAATATCGATGCGAGAGAAACACATTGATGGGTTGCCTCTCACATGGCCCCAACCAGGGCCTGGGATCAAGCCTGCAACTGAGGGATATGCCCTTGATTGGAATCAAGCCTGGGACTCTTCAATCCGTGGGCTAATGTGCTACCCACTGAGCCAAACCAGCCAGGGCATGCTATTGAGTTTTATTCCTAAAAATGGTTACGTTGGAAATTGCTAGGTGTTAGGGAACGGACACTATAAATTGTTTGTCTCTGGATGTCAGAGCTGTAGCATTACTTCCTATATCTGAGTTTGCATTCTTGCTGTCATTCTGCTGACTGCTGGTATCTTTTGCTTTTTGCCTAGGTTTCATCTACTGTGTGTGACTGAAAGTGGCACTTAATAAGGGATGCAAAATATCTGAGCATTTGTTCAAATAGCTCACATATATGCCTGACGATATTCACTGCACACTTGCACACAAGGTCAGGCCTATGCAAAGAGAGAAAAGGCCATGTAATTGGAGAAAAGTGACATAAAAGCCCTCCCATTGGATGCACTCACTTATAGGTAATTTATTTGGGCGGAGGCTTGAGTTTTAAATATGTTATTGAGTGAAGGATGGCTAAGCCATTGAATTATTATCACCCATTAACAATTTAGCTCATTAAATTGGCATGTTCCCTGTTAGGGTGCTCAGGGAATAATCAGAGAATGAATATGTTTTGATTGAAAGAAATTGGTAATATGGGAACAGGTGGTCCTACAAAAAGAGTAGTCTTGAACTTGGTGCCCCAGCTGGATAAGGATTTCTGGACAACCAAGTTACCAAGAGCACACTGGATACCCAGTATTTGAATGCCAGAGTAATGGCTAGGAATTAGAAGTAAGCTGAAGGCAAACTTTATCTATTTTAGAATTTGGGTTTGTGTTGTTCACATATACTGTAGGTCAGCTGTTCTCAAAGTGCAGTCTACAGAACCTTGGAAGTTTTTCAGACTCTACATATCCATAACAGACACATTCAAAGGGCAGACTCAGTGAATAGCAAAGCCTGGCTTTGTTCAGGCTAAAATCTCTCAGACAAGCTGTAGCTGGGTCAGGAGCCCCAGACCTAGCAATAAAAGGCCCAAGACCCAGCACCAGCACCAGCCTGCATTGCTTCATAGCTGGGGTTCATTTGGGCACTTCCAAATCTGATATAAAGAGGAGGAATTTGCAAATTTCTCTGTAGCTCCTGCTGGGTGGTCCAGGCAATGGCTAACTTTGGACCTTCCTGGAGACCTACGAGCCAATATACCCAGTGGTCAGTGTCAGACCATACTAGGTTACAGCTCTACACATACATAAGTGTCACACTCAAGGGGCAGACTCAATGAGCACCAAAGATCTGCTGAAGGAAGTCCTGCTCTATAGAGGCATCTCCTACACAGCAGCTCTCCCACTGTAGTCACAGCTGGTTCTCATAGCAAATTGGCCTGGAGGTCAATTCTTCCCAGTGACACCAACAACAATCAAATCTCAATTACAGAAAGACTGTACTCACAAGAGAAACCAAGATGACGGCATAGGTAAACATCTAAACTGTTCCCTTGCACAACAATTTCAAAACTACAAATAAAAGACAAAATAGACATTATCAATAGCCACAGGAAGTCTGGCTCAGTGGAAATTCTACAACTAGAAGAAAAAGAGAAAAGCACCCTGAGACTCAGAGGAACTGCGGGAGGCAGAGGTACTGAGATATGTGCATGGAGAGGACTGGCAACTATGTGGCTGGCTTTCTCAAGCGGGAGGGAGACCAAAGTTCCCAACTGCGCTGAACTCCAGTTCCAGGTGAGACTCTGGGGACTCAGACTTATTTGGAGAGAAACTGGACTGTCTGGCAGCAGGTGGAACTTGAGGGTGGCTTTCTCTCAGAGGCGCTTGCAGTGGTTATCATGGGACACTGAGAAACAGGGACCTATTAGGACAGGGTTGATGGGAAACCAATGCTGTCTGCTCAGCCCTGAGACTCCACCCCATCCAAGCTGAGCACAGAGGCTTTTGCAAGTCTTGTCTCATAAGGGTGTCTCCATCACAGAAGTTCCCCCAGTGTAGACACAGTTGATCCTCATAGCCATTTGGCCTGGAGGTCAATTCCTCCCAGTCATACCAACAACAATCAAAACTTAACTACCACAAGACTGTGCACACAGCCCACAAAGGGGTGCACCAAGAGTGTCTACCTCAGGTAACTGTGGGGGGGGCGTCCTATAGGACACCTAGCACAGAAAGCCACTCTACCAACTCAGGGAAGCAGCGAAAATGTGGAGACAAAGAAACATCACAAATGAAAGAAAGGGAGGAAAGCCAATTACTGGATACAGAGTTCAAAACCATGGTTATAAGGTTTTTCAAGAATTTTCTAGAAAAGGCTGATAAATTTAGTGAGACCCTCGAGGATATGAAAAAGGACCAACTAGAAATTAAACATACACTGACTGAAATAAAAAATATACAAAGATCTAACAGCAGACTAGAGGATTGCAAGAATCAAGTCAAAGATTTGAAATACAAAGAAGCAAAAAACACTCAGCTGGAAAAGCAAGAAGAAAAAAGAATCCAAAAATGTGAAGATAGTGTAAGGAGCCTCTGGGACAACTTCAAGCATACCAACATCAGAATTATGGGGGTGCCAAAAGAAGAGAGAGAGAGCAAGATACTGAAAACCTATTTGAAGAAATAATAACTGAAAACTCCCCCCTTTTGGTGAAAGAAATAGACTTAAAAGTCCAGGAAGTACAGAGAACCCCAAACAAAAGGAATTCAAAGAGGACCACACCAAGACACATCATAATTAAAATACCAAGAACAAAAGACAAAGAGAATATTAAAAGCAGAAAGAGAAAAACAGTTAGTTACCTACAAGGGAGCACCCAAACGACTATCAACTGATTTCTCAACAGAAACTATGCAGACCAGAAGGGACTGGCAAGAAATATTCAAAGTGATGAATAGCAAGAACCTACAACCAAGATTACTCTACTCAAGCAAAGCTATCATTCAGAATTGAAGGGCAGATAAAGAGCTTCACAGATAAAGCGAAAAGAGTTCATCAGCACCAAACCAGTATTATAGGAAATGGTGAAAGGTATTCTTTAATAAGAGGAGGAAGAAGAAAAAGGTAAAGATAAAAATTATGAACAACAAATACATATCTATCAAGTGAATCTAAAAATCAAGTGAATTAAAAATCTGATGAACAGAATAAACTGGTGAATATAATACAATCCGGGGCATAGAAAGGAAGTGGACTAACAATCCTTGGGGAAAAGGGGTATAGGGGGTGCGGGAAGAGACTGGACAAAAATTGTACACCTATGGATGAGGACAGTGGGGGATTGTAAGGGCAGAGGGTGGGGTGGGAACCAGGTGGAGGGGATCTATGGGGGAAAAAAGATGAACAATTGTAATAATCTGAACAATAAAGATTTATTAAATTAAAAAAAAGACTGTGCTCACAGCCCACAAAGGGGTCCACCTAGACCTTCCACCTCAGATGATTGGAGAGGCTGAGCCACTGGGTCCTATAGGCCACCTACTACACAAGGCCACTCTACCAACTCAAGGAGACATAGAAGCTCTACCCAATACACAGAAACAAACACAGGGAAGTAGCAAAATGTGGAGACAAAGACACATGTCACAAATAAAAAAAATGGAAGAAAGCAAATTACTGGATATAGATGTCAAAACCAGAGTTATAAAGTTACTCGAGAATCTTCTAGAAACCTCCCCCAAAATGGAAAAGGACCAGTCAGAAATTAAGCATACACTGATTGAATAAATAATAATATACAGGGATTCATCAGTGGAGTAGAAGATTCTGAGAATCAAATCAACAATTTGAAATAGGAGGAAGCAAAAAAAAAAAATACCTAACCAGAAGAGCAAAAAGAAAAAAAGAATTAAAAAAAATAAAGATAGTGTAAGGAGCTTCTGTGACAACTTCAAGTGTATTAGCATTTGAATTATGCGGGTGTCAGAAGAAGAGAGAGAGCAAGATATTAAAGACATATTTGAAGAAATCATGACAGAAAACTTCCCCTACCTGGTAAAAGAAATAGACTTACAAGTCCAGGAAGCACACAGAATCCCAAAGTCAGCCACTGCCTGGAGCCACCCAGAAGAAACAACAGAGAAATTTGCAGATTCCTCCTCTTTGTATTGAGTTTGGAAGTATCAATGAAGCAAGGCAGGTGCTGGTGCCAAGTCTTCAGCCTTTTATTGGATAGATTTGGGGCTCCCTCACCCAGCTGCAGCTTGTTTGAGAGCTTGTATCCTGAGCAAGGACAGACCATTCATAGGCAAAAGCTGTGCACACAGCGTGGGTGGGGTTGTAAATTGGATGAGGCAGGGTCTTAGGAAATCACAGGGTGGAGCAAACAGAAATGGCTGCCAGCAGCCCTGACTGGGGCAGTCGCAGCATAGGAACAATGATCCCTGCCAGCACCTCTGTCTGGGAGAAAGCTACCTCCAAGTTCCTGCCCTGATGCCAGACAATCCAGTTCCTCCTTGTATGTGTCTGCGTCCCCCAAAGCCTTGCCCTCGTGCTGGAGCTCAGAGGAAGCATGACCTTGTAAGTTCAGTTCGTGCCCTAGCCTTTTAAGAGGAACAGGTGGGGCTCCATCAGCCTCTGTGTCTCTGAGCCCCAATCGACACAGGTTTTTATAGCTGGAAGTTATGGGGACTTTTCTGCTCAGCTCTAGGAGCATGAGCTGGGCTTCTGGTTTGGGGCTGGGATCCCTTACTCTTCTTGGAGGCCTCAACAGAGATGATCTTCCTTCCAGTTGCAAAAGCAGCCCAGATGGGTGCTGGACGAGCCCGTTTACTCCTCTGCCCCTTCTGCTGGTCTCAATGTGTTTTCTTATTTTCTTCTCTAGTTGTAGGATTTCCATTCAGCCAGATTTCTGGCAGTTCTGGATAATGGTTGTTCTGTATTTTAGTTGTAATTTTGATGTGGTTGTGGGAGGTGGCAAGTACAAGCATTTACCTACACCACCATCTTCTAAACAGCAAATATTAAGAAAGATGTGACTGGGAATATGTAAAGAAACAAGAAATATGAGAATTAAAAGGAAGGAATTCAAGGGTATCAAAATGGGCTGACTCCCCACTTTCCTTTGGTGTAATACTAATGAGAATAGTTAGTCACTGAATATATTTTAGAATGAAATATTAATTTGTATCAGACTTCAAAACTCAAAAAGAATATCTTGAAGCAGAGTGTCTCAAACGAGCATTGGATGAGCAGTTGTAATTTGTGACCTGATAGTTGGGAATTGAAAATAATTGGGATTCGTTGCGTTGGGATGAGGCATGAGTTGTATACTGATGTGCAGAGAGAGAGAGAGGAGTGAACAGCATAAGAGCAAAACCAGTTCATACAACAAGTGATTAGAATTTAGCAATACTATTGAGGAAAGTTTCTCAGGTGATTAAGCTGCCCAATTCAGATGTGACTAGGTTATTGGTCTCACTTTCAGGTTGGAATTGATTGAAAACTCCCACTGAAGGACTCTGATGGTCTTGGTTGGGATCACATGTCCAATGCTTGAGCAATGAGCAGAAGCTGGGGGTGGAGTATCCTTATATCAACTTGTACTAGAGGTACCCGTTGGAGAGGGAGGAGAAATACTTCTCCAGGGGAAGGGATGCATCCTTCCCAGATGAAAGGAGAGGCACTGGGCAGAGAAGGACCGAACAACCTTAGTCAAATCCTGCTAATGACTTTGCTACTGGATTCTTAAAATAACTTTCTCAATGGTCTTTTGTCCTTTAGTTACTCTCCTCATTGACAGATTAATAATCTCTCTGAACCCATTAAGACTTAACATTATTGGCTCGAAAACCTTCAGTTACTTTTATTACCTACGAGATAAACACCAAGCACCTTCTCTTGGCATTTAAGGTCCTCTTGAATTTGGCCTCACGCTGCCTTTCCAGTTCTGTCTCTGACTCCCCTGTAAAAGCAAAGCTTATCACCAAGACTGGTTTTGCTCAGTGGATAGGGCCTCTGCCTGTGGACTGAAGGGTCCTAGGTTCGATTCTGGTCCGGGGCATGTACCTTGCTTGCGAGCACATCTCCAGTGTGGAGCGTGCAGGAGGCGACAGATCGATGTCTCTCTCTCATCGATGTTTCTGATTTTTATCCTTCTCCCTTCCTCTCTGTAAAAAAATCAATAAAATATATATTTTTTAAAAAAGCAAAGCTTATCTAATCTTTGAATTTTGAATTTGGTGAGCTCATTCTCATCTGTTTACTTGCCCATGACTTATCATTTCCCTTGCCTTGGTTCTCGTCTCACCCCAGTTTTAACTATTCCTAAATGCCAAGCTCAGGTGAAGAGGTGGAAAAAGTCCCTCAGGAATTAGTAGATCTGAGGTTTCTGACTCAAACTGTTGGCTGCCTTTTCTGAATCTCCCCAGGCTAGTGTCACCTTGGAGAATTTAGGGTTTGGCCCTCAGGCTGGTAGGCTCAACAGTTAGATTTTGTCAACAAATCATCCTCAGTAGTGATGCACAGAAGCCAAGCTCACAGAATTAATTTTAAAGTCACAATTTTTCCAAAGTGAACTATAATGGTCGCATCAACAAAAATGCTCATTTGACATCACTCTGTAGACATACCTGCCATATAAATCAAAACACTTGTAGTTGATTACTTGGCAAAGGTGAGGCAAGAACAGTATTAAGTCTGCTATTTTCACCTCCTTCATGCAGATGGTCTTGCTAATAATGGTCTTGCAACCACTGTACTAAAGTCCTTCAGGTAAGGTTCCATGGCACTCTTCAATGTTTGCATCGCTGACTTTTCTTTTGCCGTTTTTGATATTCTATTTGACTATTGCCACATCCATGGTTATGTGATTAATCAAACTATTGTTCATGTTTGCTGACCTGCAATTCATTCCGTCTTCTAAAGCTGATGTTACCTGCCTTGGTTCTGATTCTTTGCATCTTGATTTTATAATTTAATTCTTGGAGAGTGATTTTTAAAAACTGACTTTTATTGAAATATCATTGGCATATATCATTATGCAAGTTTAAGGTGAATGACGTGTTGACTTGATATATTTATATATTGAAATATAATTACCACTGTGATATTAGTTAACACCTCTATTGCATTTACTTTTGTGGTGGGAAAAATTAAGATCTAGTCTCTTAGCAACCTTGAAATTTTTTAATACAGTACCATTGACTATAATCACTGTTCTGTGCATTAGAACTCTGGTTGCAAGTTTGTACCCTTAAATAACATTTCTCCAACTCCCCCAACTCCCAGCATCTGGTAACCAACATTCTACCCGTTGTTTTTATGAGTTAAATTTTGTTTTATTTCACTTTCCTATATAATAAAAGACTAATATGCAAATAGACCGAATGGCAGAATGACAGGTCACTATGACATGCACTGACCACTGGGGGCAGACACTCAAAGCAGGAGCTGCCCCCTGATCATCAGTGTGCTCCCACAGGGGGAGCGCCACTTAGCAGAAGCCGGGCTCAAGGCTGGTGAGCATGATGGCAGTGGTGGGAGCCCTTCCTGTCTCCATAGCAGCCCCCCCAAGGGTTCCCAGACTGGGAGAGGGCATAGGCCTGGATGAGGGACCCCGCCCCACCTCCCCCGCTCTGAGTGCACGAATTTCGTGCACTGGGCCTCTAGTAAGTGCTATAATACTCTTGGAGAGAGATCTGATTGTTACTGTTGCCAAGTGCAACAAGAAATATTTATTATCGTCCTGGTAACAGTTATTATTTACCTTTCACAATAACCCTGTTAGGCAGACAGGGCAGATGAGTATCACCCCCAGTAGATCATGAAAATGAAGCTCAAAGGGTTAAGAAATTTGTCTAAGTTCACACAGAGTAATTGGATCAGCAAGCATTCATGTTGAGATATTCTTACTACAGGCCCACCTGATGGAAGACTATTCCTTTTTGTCAATCTAGAACACCTAGCAAAGTGCTGGCATAATGCATATTTATTAAAGGTGAATGAGAAGCCCCCTATGAAAACAAAGTAAAATAAATTAGTACCATGAGGCAACATTAATTGTGAAAGTCTAGGTTACAAGCTCTTTGCTCCTCATTGATAACTCTGTCAAGCTACTAAACTAATTTCTTTCTTATGATTTGGAAAATGAGCATCATAATTCTTTCTGATGTGAATTAGTCAAGGTGTGACTGGACCATGAAGATTTAAGGCAGGTTATTGAAATGGTCATGAGCCAGAGTCATATGGGTGAGTTTAGGAAGATAAACAGTGGGAAGATTAGGATGGATGATAAAGGTCAGAGAGTTATAATGGAGGTTATAACTGCATAGCAACCGTAATTGTGAGAAAACGTCCTTGCAGATGATTATCTTGTATTTAGATTTAGGCTTTCCTGGGTGACCTCTCCCCCAGGTAGAATTATGTGGCGTGGGCATTAAAGATTCCTGAGTTTGGAAAAAGGTTACATTGATGAGGTGCTTAGTTGCGAATCTCAGGAACCAAATCTGGCTAACGTAAGTAGAAATTCATCAGAAGTAATATTCGCTGGAAGTGTAGTTTGCAGAGTCAATCACAGGTCTGGAGAAAAGTTCTCGAAAAACGATGTGGAGACCCAGTGAAACTGGGCATCTGAGAACATAGCTGTCAGCTCTGCTGCTGCTGGACAGTGGCCGCCCCACCCTGCTGGGCTCTCACTCACTGTCCCGTGGCTTCAGAGAATCCCCAAAGTCTTCTGAGCTCCTATCACTGTCTCACGATCCTCCACCTGGCAGACACTCTGACTGGCCATGCCCTGTCACACCCCTCTCTTCCCTGGCTTCCTGGGAGCCACGGGCAGACGTCTGCTCTCTCTCTGGCTTCTGTAATGGGAGGTGTCCCGAAGAGAAAGTGTGTGGTACTGTTTTTATTTTATTTTATTTTATTTTATTTTATTTTATTATTTTGTTCTAATCTATTCCATTCTTTATTTTATTTTATTATTTTATTTCCTTATTATTGATTTTATTTATTTTATTTTATATTTAATTTAATTAATTTAATTTAATTAATTTAATTTAATTTTATCTTATTATTTATTTTATTTTATATTTAATTTAATTTAATTAATTTAATTTAATTTTATCTTATTTATTTTATTTTATATTTAATTTAATTTATATTTAATTAATTTAATTAATTTAATTAATTTTATTTATTTATTTATTTTATCTTATTTTATTTTATGTTTTTTATTTTATTTTATTTTATTTTGAGTATTTTCTCTGAACTTTGAAGGGCTGGATGGGCTTTGGGGCCAGTCTTGGCCTTTGTCTCTCTTCCTCTTTCCACCGCCCAGCAGGCCACACACCTTGTAGCTAATGTTCGTTGAGTTTGGCAAATGCCCCATGGTCACAACATGGTGGGAATGCTCCACTTACCTTCTTAGGATTTGGTTGACTTGGATTTATAACTTTTAGGGCTTATTACTTTCTTGCCAGTGTATCAGTGCACTTTTAGAACATTTTTAAATGCTGTTTTTATTTTTTTCTTATTTCCAGTGTGCCCGTCTAGTATATCTATAATCATCCGTATAGAAATAGGAGTTCAGATGAGTTCTGAAGTAATTACTTCATTTTAGCATGCATATGGGGATAGTGAAGAAAGTAATCCCTGGGGGTGAGCAGAGAAGAGAATACATTTAAATAAATATGCTCTCATGGTGAATCAATAGAACCAAAGGCTGGTTAATTGCTGCTCAGCAGACAGAGCCAAATAGAAGCATCATGACATAGTTTATTTGGATTATTTGTGATAAGGCTGGTAACTTTTAAATTTAAGTACTTCCTTATACAATAATATCCCAAGCACACACGCTGATGCAATAAAAGACCCAGCCTACCAAAAGCCTATCTAATAAAAGAGTAATATGCAAATTGACCATACCTCTGCTACACTCACAAGCCACACCCACAGCCAATCAGAGCGAGAATGCAAAAAAATCCAACTAAGATGGCTATGGCCACAGAGAGAGCAGGAGGGAGCCTTGTGTTGCCCCTGGCGATGGAGGAAGCCAAGCTGTCCACACACCCTGGTGGGCATTTAAGGCAATGAAGTTTCAATGGCTGTTCGAGCAGAAGGTTTGGCTCTGGTCCAAACTACAAATTTCAATTGTAGAAGATAAATAAATCCCAGATACCAGGGCCTCCGCATAGGTCACTGGGGGGGTGTAGCCAGCCTGCAAACCACCACAGGCCTTTCACCCAGGCCACCCCATGCCCCAAGGAAACATTCACCTTGATCCAGGACACCCTTCAGGGCAAGCCAGCTGGCCCCCACCCATGCACCAGGCCTCTATCCTATCTAATAAAAGAGTAATATACAGATTGACCATCACTCCAACACACAAGATGACTACCCCCGTGTGGTCACAAGATGGCCACCATAAGATGGCCAGAAGGGGAGGGCAGTTGGAAGGTACCAGGCCTGCAAGGGAGGGGAGTTGGGGGTGATCAAGCCTGAAGGGGAGGGCAGTTAGGGGTGACCAGGTTGGCAGAAAATAGAAGTTGCGAGTGACCAGGCCCACAGGATAGGGCAGTTAGGGGCAAACAGGATGGCAGGAGAGAAGTTAGCCATCAATCAGGCTGGCAGGGGAGTGGTTAGGGGGTGATCAGGCTGGCAGGCAGAAGCAGTTAGAAGCAATCAGGAAGGCAGACAGGTGAGCAGTTGGGAGCCAGCAGTCCTGGATTGTGAGAGGGATGTCTGACTGCTCGTTTAGGCCTGATCCTACTTGGATTGGGCCTATTTGAGCAGTCGGACATCCCTTAAGGGGTCCCAGATTGGAGAGGGAGCAGGCTGGGTTGAAGGACACCCCCCACCCCCGTGCATGAATTTTGTGCACCGGGCCTCTAGTCTAAATATAACAACATATCAAACCAATACTGCGCTTTGGAGTTTAGTGCCATTTGCGGATCAGTTTCTAGCTGGGCTCTGAGCAGACACCTGGGCTCTGAAGCACAGGAGAACTCCCACAGGTGGGTCTGAACGAAGAGGGCCAGGCTGAGACCATGGCAGGAGTTATTGAAGTTCACCGTCCTTCCTGACAGGTGGCCGGTCAAGGGAAGTCATTGTTTCTACTCCCAGAAGTGGCAGAACTACATGTGGCTGCTTTTCACTAAAATTAAAAAAAAAATCCACTTAACAGAGTATGTTGGAGGTGAAAAACACAATCCAGGGAGTGGTTCTGAGCCTGCCACTCCCATCTCTGTAATTGTCCTGGTGCGTGTGTCGAAATGAACTTGAACCCACCATGCAGACTTCCTGTGCCTCTGTTCCTCTTCCGCTGTATTGTGGAACCTTGTCATAAGGCTACTGAAAATATTTATAAAACTTTTAACTACTGTCCATAGCACAGTGAAGCTAATTGGTATCATACATTGTTACTAATTTTTCATAATTCTGCCATTTTAATGACATCCTCAGCTTGAACAGTATGGAAAATAACGTATTAATTCACACTTGAAACTGCCAAAGGTCAAATAAATGCCTTTTCCACTGGAATATGTGCAATAATGTTTCATTTAAGCAGCAATAAGGGAACTAGGTATTTCCTATAATGACTTTTTTTTTCAGATAATTGAAGGTTACCCCTGAAAAACTTGAGCTTTTTCAGATTTTAGGTTGCTTGAACGGAAAGCACTAAAAAATGAATTGCCCACCTCCTGGATTTAGAAATAAAAGCACAGAAAAGTATAAAGACTAATCAAATCCATCTTTCCCTACACAGGTTTTCCCTCTCCATAAGTAGAGGAATATGGGAGTAATTTAATATTTTTAAAATGACCTTGGGTTATTATTATAAACATTATTATCACACCATGCTGTGTGATGAAATAGACTCAGAAGTGTGTGGAGCAGGTGGATGGTTCCACATTTTATTTACCCACCTTTGGAAATTACAAAAACATAGAGAAGAAACAGAAATGACTCTAAGCTCACCAGGCAGAGGTAATCATTGTTAACATTTTGACATTGTTGCAATTTCTTAGTAAAGCTAATATTATACTTTTCTAACTTTTTAATATCTTGTGACTGCTTCCTCATAGCCATAAGTATTATGGACTTACTTTCTAATGGCTACATGATATTTTATTGTGTGGTAGCACCATTATTTTTTAACCAGTCTCCCATTGGTGGACATTTATATTTCCCCATATCTCGCTATTGAAAGCAATGTTGTAGTGAACACACTTATACATAAATCTTGGTGAACATCTTAATATATTCAACAGGAGTTGATGGAGTGTTTACAATTTGTTGGGCAATATTATAGGTGCTTGGGATATAAAAGTGAATAATCCTTGCTCTTGCAGAATTTATATTCTAGTAGGTGAAGATTGGGAATAATCACAAATAAGTTATATTGTATATTAGAGAGTATTAAGTGCTATGGAATCTAGCAGTATTCCCTTAGGATAAATTTTCAGAAGACTCCTGACACATATTTCTAAAGCATCTTGAGTAAAGTTGTACTAATTCATGTTTATACCAAGTGTTTACATATCTCTTTTTTCTGACCTTGAAAAAAGGTGTTTCTATAGAAAAAATGTTATTTTCCTATCTAATAAAAGAGTAATATGCAGATTGACCATCACTCCAACACATAAGATGGCTGCCCCCATGTGGGCACATGATAGCCACCACAAGATGGCCAGCAGGGGAGGGTAGTTGGGAGGGACCAGGCCTGCAGAGGAGGGCAGTTAGGGGGCGGGGGCACCCAGGCCTGCAGGGAAGGGCAGTTAGGGCAAACAGGCTGGCAGGGGAGCAGTTAGGTATCAATCAGGCTGGCAGGGGAATGGTTAGGGGGTGATCAGGCTGGCAGGCAGAAGCAGTCAGAGGCAATAAGGAAGGCAGGCAGGCGAGTAGTTGGGAGCCAGCAATTCTGGATTGTGAGAGGGTTGTCTGACTGCTCGTTTAGGCCCGATCCCCAGTAGAATCAGGTCTAAATGGGCAGTCAGATATCCCTTGAAGGGTCCCAGATTGGAGAGGATGCAGGCTGGGCTGAGGAACACACCTTCCCCTCTCCCCCCCCCCACCATGTATGAATTTTGTGCACTGGACCTCTAGTGTTAAATAAACTCTATCTTAATTTTTAAATGTGCAATTCTTGGAGACTAGTGGTTTTAAATATATATATTTTCATATATTTACTTGTTATTTGCATAATCTTTCTAAAACACTTGTTCATGCCTTTTGAACGGTATGAAGGGTTTGGGTGGCTGTTTTAGTTTCCTAGGGCTGCGTCATAAAGTGCCAGAAACTTGGGTGGCTTACAGTACAGCGGTACAAGATGTCCAAGATCGAGGTGTGGGAGGGCGGCACGCCCTCTGACACCTGCAGGGGAACCATGCCTGGCCTTTTCTCGATTCTGCTGGCTCCTGGCGATCTCTGCTGCTCCTTGGCATTTGGGTGCATGGCTTCCACCTTCATCGCCACATGGTGTTTGTCCTCTCTGTGTGTGCCTCTGTCTCCGTGCCCACATTTTCCATTTTATAAGGACAGAGTCCCATTGGATTAGAGCTCAGCCTAATTTAGACCTCATCTTAAGTTGATCATATATCTATAAAGACCTCATTTCCAAATAAGGCCACCTTTACAGGTATGCAGGGTAAGACTTCTTGCTTATGTTAGGAGAACACAGTTCAATCCGTGACATTTCATTCCTCATTCCTCTTACCTGCAGGTCTTAAGAACAATCGGTGGCCAATGGATTTGTTTTCTTGGTCTGTGTAGGCCCTCTGTGATTCCTTGAGGCTGAAGAGGGGCTGGTGATTTTATTCCCCTAGCCTTGGCAGGCGTAGGTAGGTCTGAGCTGGCAAGGGAGGTGTGTCATGCGTGCTTGAACTCAAGAAAGGTTGATAGAAGCAGAGTCTGGGTTCTTCCCAGGTGGGCTTTCTGGGAGGGGACAGAAAGAACAGGACAGCCCATGCCGCCCCCTTCGGAAAGAAAGACGTTGGCAAGAGAAAGGGCATGTGGAAGAGAAGCAACCTGATGGCCTGGTTGTTGATTTTGGGGTCCAGCGACCTATCAACACCCCCCCTGGGCCTGAAATTGCTTTGACACCCCAGTTTCCCCCTCTTGGGAAGGAATGCATGAAGGAGTAGAGAAAGAAAAATGCAGCTGCTCTCCCTGATATCTTCTCTCCACTCCCTGTGTAGCGTAAGGGTGGCCATAGAAGTTTCCTCTTCTGTGGAAATGGGAAGAAAAGGGACAAAAGAGGTCTCCATAGTTTTTCTGTTTCCTACCTGTAAATCTTTCCTTTCTGCTCTGCCACCAGGCTGTTTGCCATCACTTGTTTCGGACAGGGTCCGCTTCTAGAAATCTACTTTTGTTCTCCTGTGCGGAAGCCAAGTGATCAGACTTGATAATTTTACTCTTGGTAATGCTTAAAGGTAGCGCTGTGACGCTGGGTAAAAGCTTCGGAGAGCTCTTTCCCAATACCTGTGCTGTTGTTGATTGTCTAATTCTGGAAAGATAACTAGTTTTAGGATGGGGGAAGGTTGCTGGAGAACCCACCGCCAGGGAAAGTAGAATACTCTCCCTCACTCTCTCTTTTCTTCATATGGAGTAAATATTATATAGTAATAACTTCACTGAGGAAAGAAAACATAAACAAAAGAAAATTTCCCCTTAGGACAAATGGGCAGCAACTGTTAAAAAAACAAAGACAAAAACAAGAAAAAAAAAACAAACACAAAAATACAAAGCAAGGTACTAAGAGTAAATACCTTTAAAATAAATGCTGTCCAAATCCTGAAGTTTGAAGTGACCCCCGGAGATTCACGTTGGAAGGAGTCATAAAGGAAATGAGAAGGAGTCATAGGGAAATGGAAGTTTCCACAGGCAGATGATAATAATGATGATGAGAACCACTAACGTGATTGGACAAATGGATCAAGTCTGCAGCTGAGTAATCCCAGCCAGGACGGAGGCTGGGGAGTAGTTTCTAAGAGACTCCCTGTCCCCCAGTTGCCCTCTCAGTTCTCCTCTTGTAAGTGTCAATGTTGGTGGCTCTGGAGGGAAGGATGAGCTGGTTATTCAAATCCCCCACGACTTTCTTTTGTAAAAGGACAATATTTCCACAGTAAAGATTGATCCGATGTATTCTGGAAACCTTGCTTTTTCATGATTATCTTTATATGCCTCACAGATTTGAATATGGATAGAGGAACTTTTATCACTTCTTTGGTTCCATCTTCATTTAACCTGTTTCTGTAGGAATAAGATCTCAAAATAAGCAGCTAATGAACCAAGTTCTCCAACAACTGTAAGTCATTTTCTTTTTTAAATCTAAGTGTTTTTTTTTCCCCCCCAGGAGAATGTATTATCTTCCTGGGCAAGAGCAGGGCAACATTCTGTATCTCTACTCTGTGGAATCCTATAATTGGGGAGTTTCATTTGGAAGTCTGACTCTCAGGTGAGAATAGAAAGGGAAGAAGACCAATGCCTGTTCTCAGGAATTCTCTCAGCCCCGTGACAGCAATTCTTCAGTAATACGCCCTACTCCCCGATATTTAAAATTTCCAATAGTCTAAAAATATCACCAGAAAATGTTTGCTGAAACAGGCAGCTTATTAAAAGAGAGAGCCCCTGTTTTGTTAAACAGGAAAAGGATTTGAGCAAAATAGGAAGATTTTGGAGGAAGAATATGCCATTCATTTTGCACATCCATTCAGTTGCCCAGCGGCGCAGATCCCATTTTCTGTTTCTCTCCCAAAGACCTCCTGGCTCATCCTTCTCACCGGCTCTACGACTCTCATCTCATCTCACCCGGAACATAGATAAAAACTCCAACTGATGGTGGCTTCAGACCTGATCCTTCTTTCATAGACACAGACTATGCTTATCTCCTAAAATATAAATAGGATAATATCATCTCCTCCTTAAAAACATCAGTCCAGCTGGTGTGGCTCAGTGGTTGATTGTCAACCTATGAACTAGGAGGTCATGGTTCGATTCATATGCCTGGGTGGTGGGCTCGATCCCCAGTGTGGCAGCCAATCAAGGATTCTCTCTCATCATTAATGTTTCTCCCTCTCTCTCTTTCTCTCTGAAGTCAATAAAAAAATACTTGTGTTATTTTATATTTTTGCTTTCAAGGTAAAATCAAAACCCTAGCCAAGTGCCTGAGGCTTCCCATGACCTGGTTCCTGACAAGACACAAGGCCTCACCTTCCTGGCAGAGAGCAAACCTTTAATGAATTTTAGGTAATAGGTGACACTGATCAATGCCAAGAGAGGTCTGAATGCCCCGGGTTTGGCCCAGGCCCTTCAGTTTCAAGCTGAGATCCACAGTAACTTCTTCCATGTTTTGGACCAGTGGTTCACCAAGGTTTTGCATTCAGAGTTCCTTTAAACTCTTCACAATGACTGAGGGCCTCCGAGAGCTTTTACTTTTGTGAATGACATCATTTATGTTTATTGTATTAGAAATTAAACTAAGGCCAAACCGGTGTGGCTCAGCGGATAGAGCGTTGGCCTGTGGACTGAAAGGTCCCAGGTTTGATTCTGGTCAGGGGCATGTACCTGTACCTTGGTTGCGAGCACATCCCCAGTGGGGGGCATGCAGGAGGCACCTGATTGATGTTTCTAACTCTCTCTCTCTCCCTTCCTCTCTGTAAAAAATCAATAAAATATATTTTTTTTTAAAAAAGAAATTACACTGAGAAATGTAAAAAATATATATTGTTAACTCACTTAAATGACAATACCAAGTCTAATGCACTTAAACACCAATAAGATATTTTAATTAAAAATAAATTTATTTTCTAAAACAAAAAATAATTAGCAAAATTATCAGAATTTTTTTGTTTTTATAATTCTTTTTGATGTTTGATTGATTGATGGAGGTTGTATTTTTATATCTGTTAGCATATTCAGTCTACTGTGATAAATTGCTTTCATTGATGTATAGGGAGAATATTTGGCCTCTTATGGATATGGAGTTAGATAAAGGAGTATTTTAATAAGTTTTTTACATAGTTATAGACATTGTTCTTTGATAAGTCACCAAAATTGATGAGTGATAGTTTCTTAAAAATTGTAATGGAGTCTGAGTCTATATCAGTACACTTTCATGCTATTACATTAAAATCCACTGCTCTCTCTTAAACTTTGACCGAATCTGTCATACATGCATGCTTTTCTAACATTATGTGTTAGTCATTTTGAAATATTGGTTTATGGCTGATATAAGTCTTCCAAATACTGACCCTTTTAAAATGCACTTCAGAACCACTTTCATGTCTATCAGCACCGATCCCATCAGAAAAGTCGTGATGAGAAGACTGGGAAGCTTTCAAGCTGGAAATTCATTGTTGGCAAGAAACACGTCCTTGAAGTGACAGACTCTCTTCATTCAGTTTTTGTGAAAATGTCTGCCAAACACCCAGTTCTGCACACCCAGAGTTTATCTGTCATTCTTCAACTAAAAAATCAAGTTCCTTTCTTTTTAAAAAATATATTTTTATTGATTTCAGAGAGAAAGGGAGAAGGAGAGAGAGAGAGAAAATCAATGGTGAGAGAGAATCACTGATTGACTGCCTTCTCGGATTGAGCCTGCAACCCAGGCATGTGTCTTCCACCGGAGTCGAACCCGGGACCTTTCAGTCCACAGGTTGACACTCAATCTACTGAGCCAAACCAGCTAGGGCTAAAAAGTCAAGTTTCCTTGGAAAAACTGGCTAGTCCAGCTCACAACTCAATCACTCAATGTCCCTCCCCGCCCCAAGGCAACTATCTTAATTCAATATGCAACTAAATCGATTATGCATACTTCTATTTCATCACACAAAATATTAAAGTAACCTAAGCATTGGATTTGATCAGACTGAAAATATATGTTACCTCTTTAACGAGATCCCAAAGTCTCATGGGCATGCTTTCCTATTAGGAGTGCTTGGAGGGAAGAACACAATGTCTGCCATAAGTGTTCCTGCCTCTGTCTTTTTTAAAAATACATTTTATTGATTTTCCACAGACAGGAAAGGAGAGGGATAGAGAGCTAGAAACATCGATGAGAGAGAGACATCGATCTGCTGCCTCCTGGGAATGTGCCCGCAACCAAGGTACATGCCCTTGACCGGAATCAAACCTGGGACCTTTCAGTTCGCAGGTCGACGCTCTATCCACTGAGCCAAACCGGTTTTGGCTGCCTTTGTTTTGATTTGTGCTGAGTGACCCAGCAGTGTACTGCCATCGCTCTTGTCCCATCAGGGTAAATATCCACACAGTTTGAAAAGGCAAATATATCCCAGTACTATTACAGGAACAGATTTGATCTTGTTTACCCTGAGAGGGTCTTGGGGACCTCTGCAGGTCAGCAGACCCTACATTGAACAATGCTGTCTCGGAGAGTGACACAGACCATCTATCTCTCTTTCCCAAGGAAGGGTTTTTTGGGAGCTCAAGAGAAATGATGTTCAAGCATTTGACTTAACTTTTGTAACTCTAACACTCAAAAAGAGTTTTTGATAATTCTCTCTCTCAGAATTAAAAAAACAAAAACAAAAGCAAAAGCAAAACTATGCAGTGATGAATGCTTCCAAGAAAACGATAGCAATAACATAATTTATCGAGTACTTACTAACTCCAGACACTGTTGTCAGCTCTACATGCACCTCACTTAATACACACACACCAACCTTAATAGGCAGGTACTATTTTGTTTCCAGTTTTAGGAATTTAGGTGGCAATGGGTTACATAATTTTCCCAAGGTTCCCATGGCTAGTGAGTGGCAAATCTGAACATCCAGTTCTTTTGGAGTCAGAGATCCTCACGATGAATCACTGTCTAAAGTTACTAATAAAATGTTTGCTATCCTAATTACCGAAATGAAAATTTTGTGTTCTTCCAGGCATGTGAACTTTTTGTGAAACTACAGTCACTCATTGTGATCCCTTTGAGAAAGTTTTATTGTCCATTTGAGCTGATTTAAGTTTCTCATTTTAGAGTTTTCATAGTTTCAATTATTTCAGGTGTCACTGTTTTTCATAATTTGTCCTTCTTCTTCCTCCCGTATTCCCACTCTCTATAAGCTCTTTCAGGTCACCAGAACATCTTCCTCGCACTTTGTATGTAACATACATCCCAGACTCACCACTGCTGCAGCACAGCTCAGCGGGAGGGAAGGTTACAAACTGCCACAGTCCCCTTGCAGTTCCTGTCACCAAGCGGTAGAGCACCTTTGCTCCCCCTTGGATCCGGTTTGACCTTGTTTTTGCTTTGGGAACAGAACGCAGCAGAAGTAATCCTTGTGCAAATTCTGAGCTTAGGTCTCCGAGGCTTTGCACACTTCTGCTCATTCTCTTGGAAACCTGCCCAGCTGCTATGTGAATGAGCCCCATGGAGCCTGCTGAAGGAGGAGAGGCATGTGGAACCCAGACCAGTCACCCCAAACCAGCCAGCCCCCCCACCCAATCTAGCCGCTGACTCAGATGCATGAGTGATTAGCCCATGTCCCGTGTGTCTGGCCCTGATGACCAGATCCCTTTCTTTCTTTCTTTCTTTCTTTCTTTCTTTCTTTCTTTCTTTCTT
>JAAGEH010000046.1:12544560-12555137 GCA_011751065.1 Lasiurus cinereus
TTTCTTTCTTTCTTTCTTTCTTTCTTTCTTTCTTTCTTTCTTTCTTTTTTTCTTTCTTTTTTCTTCCTTCCTTCCTTCCTTCCTTCCTTCCTTCCTTCCTTCCTTCCTTCCTTCCTTCCTTCCTTCCTTCCTTCCTTCCTTCCCTTGCTCTTGCTCTCTTGCTCTCTCACCCTCCCTCCCTTCCTTCCTTCTTTCTCCTCCTCTTCCTCCTCCTCCTCCTCCCCCTCCTCCTCCTCCTCCCCCTCCTCCTCCTCCTCCTCCTCCTCCTCCTCCTCCTCCCCTTCTTTCTTGGTTAATCCTCACCTGAGAATATTTGTTTCATGGATTTTTTAAGAGAGAGTAGAAGGGAGGAGGGGAGGGGAGAAAGACAAGGAGCGGAGAGAGAGAAAGATAATGGGAAAGGGAGAGAAATAGAAGAGGGAGAGGGAAAGGAAGAGAGAAGGAGAGATAGATATTGATTTATTTTAAGGAATTCATTCCTGTGATGGTGGGGCTGTAGGCTGTCAGGGTGGAGACCGAGGGAAGAGCTGATTCTGCAGTTTGGGTCCAAAGGCAGTGCGAAGGCAGAATTTCCTCTCGCTCAGACCTCACTCTTGTTTCAACCTTCCACTGATGGGATGATGCCCACTCCTTGTATGGAGGATTATCTGCTCTATCCAATGTCTACTCATTTAATGCTCACGTTAATGTTCGTCTCATTTGAAAATACCGCCACAGTGAAAATCAGACTGGTATTTGACCTAACACCTGGGTCCATGGCCTGGCCACATTGACACATAAAGTCACCATTGCAGCCACCTGTTTTAAGATGGTTTGTTAGGGAACAAAAACGACCTGACTTATTTTGTAACCATCACCTCTTCTGACCTCTCAACTCAGCGTCTCCAGAATTATTCAGCAAAGAGTTTGCAATGTTTACTAATTCCAAAAGGCAAAATAATTACTTCCTCTATGAAAATTTAACATGGCGAATAGTTGAAAACGTTGGCCATAACTTTCTATAAACCAAGTCCTCTCGGTGCGTGTAGGTGGAGGATACACTTACTATTCAAGAACACATGAAGACAATAGTGTCTTTCCTGAAAAAAGGATTGGGTTGTCGTGTAGAAATGCTTCAGATCCTTCTAGTGGTCATCTGGCAAACACTGATTGACCTCCTCACCTGGCGACATGCTGGACCCTGCGCTAGACACCGCCTTTCAGCATTAACCTCTGCCCTCTCAGTACAGCATGTACTAAGCTAAGCTAAGCATCTTCCTGCCCCCGCCTCCCCCATCCCCTCACAGAAGTTCATTCTTTCCTTACAGCAATTTGCTGCTTTTTATCCCCTCTCTCTAGTCTGCATGTGTCAGTGCTTCCACCAGAATAACATGCATTGGCTGTGCTCATGGAAGAAATGACTCCCCCTTTCCCCTCACTCCACAAACTGGAGCGCTGAAGAGGTCCAGTCCTTCCTGCCAGCTCTTTGTTTCTTCATTTCGTTCTCAGATCTCTGGGGGCGAGGACTACAGGCAGCGCATTGTTTGTGTCTCTGCCTCTTGGCAGCAGAGAAGGGTTTAAAAGCACTGCAGCGAGGGCCCCAGCCCTGCCCTGAAATAAAAGAACAGCTAGACGAAAGCGCCACCCACTTGAGAGCTACACAACGCTCCATGACAGCGAGACCTTGGCCTTTGACTCGTCTTCAGTCTGAGACCAGGGAATCCGCCTTCCTCCTTGGAAATTGCTCATTTGACTGTAAACATCCTAAATGCATTCTTGATATCTTTGAGGACAAAATTTATGTTAGTGAGTAGCATGTACGGGAGATTCAATGTGGAGTTACACTGGCCCAACATGTTGCAAACATTATTTCATTTAACCCGGGGGCCATCAAGTAAGTTAGGCACTAGATGAAGGAAAGAGATTGGCCTAATCATCTGTCTAAGGATATTCAGCTGCTCAGTGGCATACTGGGCATGAGCACCAGCGTCTATGGGACACCAAGGCTGATGGCGGTCCCTCCATTAGATAGCTATCTTCCAAAATACCTTCACCATGGAAACCAGACTGGTAGTTGACCTCATGTCTGCATCCATGCCTAGCCAAGTTGATACATAAAGACTCATACACCAGAGCACCAGCTGACGCCCCAGGTCTGGCTCAGAGCTGAAGGGAGAAGGCCCCAGGCCAGGACTGCCTCAGATTCATTCTTTGCTTCTTTATTTATCTCATTGCTCTGGGTCTCAGTTTCTTCCTCTTCAGAACGAGGATAATAATTTTGACTGCTTCTGGAGTTGCTATAAGGATTAAATCAGTTAACACGTATGAAGTACTACAAACAACACTTGACACATTCCAAATGCTCGCTGACCGTTCCTCATGCTCTTAAAAATGGGTGCAGCTTTGCGGAGACGGGTTTGGCTCAGTGGATAGAGCGTTGGCCTGCGGACTGAAAGGTCCCAGGTTCGATTCCAGTCGGGGCATGTACCTTGCTTGCGGGCACATCTCCACTGTGGGGCGTGCAGGAGGCGTCTGATCGATGTCTCTCTCTCATCGATGTTTCTGACTTTCTATCTCTCTCCCTTCCTCTCTGTAAAAACTCAATAAAATATATTTAAAAAAAATGGATGCAGCTTTTCCATCAGAATGTCAAGTTTTAAATTCCACATTCAGCTGAATCAGTACCCTTACCTGTATTTGCTAATGACTTTTATATGAAGGTTGAGATTTCTACGGGATGCCAAAGGACAAAAAAAAAAAAAAAGTCAATTTGGAAACAAGTCAAGCCAATTGCCAATTCAGTGAAAATGTTGGTCAGACTCGTTATGTGATGTCCCAGGAACAAAGGCGCTGCTGTTTGTAAGTTTCTTAGGAGGCTTCCAATCAGTTGCACTTCAATTTCTTAAAGAAAAGGCACACCGTGGGAAGGTTAAGACTTTGTCTGGGTGGTTCCCTACCATGTCCTCTCTGGGGGAAATTTGAAAGTCTTGAGGCAGAATGTGGAGTGGTCAACGTGACGTGAGTCAAGGGTAGTCTTTTTCCAGGAACATCCAAGGGCATCTCCAGCAAGCCATCAATTATTTTAAGGGTAGTTTTTTTTTTTATTATTGTAATTAGTGAATCAGAGTTTTTTACTTATCTCTCACCTGAGAAGGTGAGCCTTGCAAATGGACTTAATATCTAAAATAGAAACACAGCGCTAACTGGGGTGTCAATTTTTTTTAAAAAAATATATTTTATTGATATTTTACAGAGATGAAGGGAGAGGGATAGAGAGTTTATTTTATTTATTTACATATTTTAAAAATATATTTTATTGATTTTTTTACAGAGAGGAAGGGAGAGAGATAGAGAATTAGAAACATCCATGAGAGAGAGACATCGATCAGCTGCCTCCTGCACGCCCCCTACTGGGGATGTGCCTGCAACCAAGGTACATGCTCTTGACCAGAATCAAACCTGGGACCTTTCAGTCCGCAGGCCGACGCTCTAGCTATTGAGCCAAACCAGTTTCGGCTGGGGTGTCATCTTTTTAAAAGAATGTTCCATATATTTACCAATGTTTCGCAGTATTATGTGTATATACTTTCAAAAGGTTGTTACAAAATGTTTACCTGTTTTTATTGATTTCAGAGAGGAAGGGAGAGGGAGAGAGAGAGGTAAGCATCAATGATGAAAGAGATTCATCCATCGGCTGCCTCCTGCATGCCCTCTACTGGGGATGGAGCCTGCAACCTGAACAGGAATCAAACTGTTTCCTGGTTTATGGGTCAATGCTCAACCACTGAGCTATGCCAACCAGGTGGTTGTTACAATTTTAATAACAAATATTCTTAATATTCTAGAATATTGTGAAAATACAGAAGAGCATAAAGAATAAAATAAAAATCACGTGCAATCCCACCATACTGTATTGGTTCATTTATCTTCAGTAAGACCTTGCTGTTTTATAATGTTTGTATGTTCTGGTGATGTCTGAGGATGGAGAACAAAAGGAAAATTTGATATTTCATGTCCGCCCCAACCATGGCATTATTTGGTACTTGATCCAACTTATTTTATCCTAGCTTTAAAAAAAATATTTTAGCTTGAGCTGAAATAAAGTGGAAATTTATTAACCCGGAAGAATAGCTCTGAGAGCTGTAAATCAAAGTAAGTCTGTTATTATCAAACAATTTAAACAGTAATAATGTGATGATGAATTTCAATTATGCATCGAGATCATGATGGTGCTACTTTTTGTCAGGCAGTTTTCTGTGTGAGGTGGGAATTTTTGAGGGTTGACAGTCTTGTGAAAAAGCAGGGGAATGGATCTAGGAGTGTAAGTGTCCCTGGGGCATAATCTCACAGCCCGCGGGGAAATGTCTAACCATCCCCCAGCCTTTTTAATAAAAATATAACTATATAATGGAAGAATATGCAAATCAGCTGGGACACCATAACATCACGACTGAACAGCAGGGACCTGGGGCTGTATGGCGCCTGGCCGGGGTGAGGGATCTCAGGCTGTGTCCCCTGCCCTGAGGGCTTAACAGGGGACCTCAGGCTGTGCCCCCTGCCCAGCAGGGCTTGACAGTTCTGGGGCCAGCTGGGTCTGGGTCTTCTGCGTTTTCAAAGCACCTGTGGGTGATGGGCAGTGACTTGACTCTGGGTCCCACAGTGCACCCCAGGCTCTGACAGGAGGGAGATTTTCATATACATTTTCCTAGTTTTTTTTTTTTATCTCTGACACTTCTATTATAGAGAAAGGGCAAATAGCAATATTAAAATATTCCCTTTAATTAATCCCCTCTTAATGTGCATGAATTTTGTGCACCGGGCCACTAGTACTAGTATAAAATATAAGATGTGCTTCCCACGAGTGGATGGACATGTTGGAATTGGCTGTCTACGTGGAAATAGCAGAGATGTCCCAGTTATCATCAGAAGCCACACCTGCCCTGGTACCTGATTCATTCTCAATGCACTCTTCTTCTCTGGGGCTAAACAAATAAGTATCCGTGTGCCTAAGGTCAGGTTTCAGACAAAGAATTCACTTCGTGTCTTTTTCCCACACACTAAAACTCTCCTGGGACTTCTGAGAGAAGACTAGAAACTAAGATTGAGAACAAGGCAATATGGTACCCAACACCCCCCTTTGGGGGCGTCTGTGATGAAGCCGACGATGCCAGCTCGCAGGCACACCTCCTGCCTGCCTCTCCACAGCGGTAACAGACGGCCTGTCCATTATGTTTGAGGACATCCCTGGAGTTCAGGGCCAGCGTGTTCTCCGCAGCACACTTCGCGTCCGTGACTTGGGATGTCTGAGCCACTCTCAGAGGCGCATCAATTACATTGTCAAGTTAATGGCCTGTACCTGAGGAGAAGGAGCTGGAAGGTCAGGGCAACAGGTGTGCGCTATCATCGCATTCAATGGGTTCTGCTTCCTTACACAGTGCCTTGAGACGGGAACATAAATTCCTGAATACTAGATGTGACAAAAGATAACTTACAGCTCTTTTGTTTGTTGAAGGAGAAGAGAACTAGACCGTGAACACATTTTTTTTTTCTGTGAGTGCCTCTCATTCTTCCAGTCATCCTGAGACATGGAAAGAAGAAGGGGGTGATGGTGGTGGTAGAGGCAGTCAGCAAAGAGAGCATGGTTCTCTGTTCCAGCTGACTGCTCAGCCTGCATCTTGAGCTACTTTTCTCTTCACTGGATGAACTGCAGCATCCCAGGAACTAGGTGGTAGCAAGTTCAAAGGAAAGAATATTAGCTCCGTGCGGCACCTGAGCTAATACCTGGTTTAACGGTTGACAAAGAGGCAGGTTCTGACCTATGGGCTAGTGACCTCAATCAGAAGCCATGACTGACTGACTGCCTGAAGGACTGGGTCTGCTGACCTCCACACAACGGGCCTTTCCGTTATGTCTTCTCATCTTCTGGGGATTCTGAGTAGGAATGGATTTATTTTTCAGTTCAGTTTTTGTTTTCTCCCGCTCTGTGACTTCTATTGGGGACTTTATTACATTTTCTGTCTCTATAGTGAAGTTCTCACTGTATTATTCATCCAGTCTTCTCCCAAGTTCTGTGAGCATCTTTATGACCATCACTTTGAATTCTTTATCAGGTAAATTACTTATCTCTGTTTTATTAAAGTTTTTTTCTGAAGTCTTACCTCATTTTTTTTTTTTCATTCTGAACACACTTTTTGTTTCTTCATTTGGTTGGAATCTCTTTTGGTTTCTATGCATCAGATAAAACAGCCACCTCTTGCCGAAACTGGTTTGGCTCAGTGGATAGAGCATTGGCCTGTGGACTGAGAGGTCCTGGGTTTGATTCCGGTCAAGGGCATGTACCTTGGTGTGGGCACATCCCCAGTACGGGTTGTGCAGGAGGCAGCTGATCGATGCTTCTCTCTCATCAATGTTTCTAATTCTCTATCTCTCTTCCTTCCTCTCTGTAAAAAATCAATAAAATATATTAAAAAAACAAAACAAAAAAACAGCCGCCTCGCCCAGGCTTGAGGATTGGACCAGGAGGTGAAACATACAGTGGTACCTCAAGATACAAGTGCCCTAACATACGAGATTTTTGAGATATGAGCCCTTGAGTGAGTGATTTTTGCTTTGAAAAATGAGCAACAGTTGAGATAGGAGTCATCTCGCGGATCGGCCAGCTGCACACGACCCACCAGTTTACCACGACTCGAGCGTCTCATAGTTTCCCACGCCTCAAGGTTACGGAACGAATTAAACTCGTATCTCGAGGTGCCACTGTATCTGAATTACGGCGCCAAGCAGAGCACACACGCAGCAATGTCTGCATCGCCACCCTCGTTTACCATTCCAGTGGTTCCTCTGAGTCGATCTTTTTATCAGCTCCTTGCGGTCATTATGCCTGGAAATAGACTGATCACTCTATTTTATGAAGGAGGAGATCTGTACTTCTGAGATAGAGCAGGTGGCAGAGTCGAGGCGTTCGACCTCGGAAGTTATATTACTTATTATTTTTGTGGCCCCTGTTTTATTTTTGAACCTCGGGGTCTGTGCATGTTGATAGCAGGGGGTTAGAAACAGCTGTTTCTGCCATCGGTCTATACGTTTTTGTTCTGTACAGTTGAGGCTCTTTTAGTTGGTCTAGTAAAGTTTACAAATGTCGTTATCTTTATTAGCTCACCCATATAACAACATAATACAAGGCTCTGTTTACTTAAAATGCTTTAAATACCCTGCTGCCTGCAGTAGTAATATCGCCAAAGCTGCTTCCCTTTTGTGCAAGTTTGGTTAGTGAAAATGCATCTGGCCCTTAACTCCTTGTGTGTTTCTAGTAAGAAGCATCTTTTTAAAAAAATATATATTTTATTGATTTTTTTTACAGAGAGGAAGGGAGAGGGATAGAGAGCTAGAAACATCGATGAGAGAAAGACATCGATCAGCCGCCTCCTGCACACCCCTACTGGGGATGTGCCCGCAACCAAGGTACATGCCCTTGACTGGAATGGAACGTGGGACCTTTCAGTCCACAGGCCTATGCTCTATCCACTGAGCCAAACCGGTTTCGGCGTAAGAAGCATCTTATTGTGCAGTGGTGCTGTTGGATTTTTTTTCCCCAGCAAAGGAAAGGTTTATTTTTAGAAAGTAGTGCACTCCCAGAGACATAGCTGAGCTAAAGCTTAAAGACCTGGCTACCCACTGGCTTCCAGTTTGGGGTTACACCGGAGAGAATGGATTTTGTTTTCATTCAACTGGAGATGCTACAAACATGGATGGAGAAATTCAGGCCTTCACGGCCCGATGCCAGTTGATTTCAAGCTGTGTAAACTCAGGGTCCTCCATTGTCTCTCTGGCACTGAGGGTCTCTGAGTAGAAACCTGGGGGCGGGGCTAAGAGGGTGAGGGATGGAGCCGGGATATTTCCAAGCGCCACACAGGGTCTTGATGGGGATTAGAAAGAGGCCAGTCCTTCCTGGTTTTGTCCGGGAGATTATCACATGCCCTTCAAGTTCTTGAAGGCTCACAATCTCCTGTTTTCACACTCACTTCTCACCTTCACATCTCACACACTGCCACATACTTAACATTTTCTGTTCCCAGAGCAATAAACACTGAGCATCTAAGGGTGACTTGAGGCTCTCGGTGTCACCTGCTGAGCCATGGTAAGCGCCTCCAGGCAATCAAACCCCTCCAGGCCCCAGGTCGGAGGGCAGTTGGGAGTGGTTCTGGAGCTTCTGTCTGGAGAGTCGCAGGCACATTGGTCTGGGTGACCTTGTCAGCAGAGGTGTTGGTGCGGTGATGTGCCCGGAGCAAGATGAGACTTCTTTAGTCTCTCACTTACATCATGGGTAAGCAGTGCTTTACCATCTCTTCCATGGATTAAAACATTTTATTTCTGCCCTAACCGGTGTGGTTCAATGGATAGAGAGTCAGCCTGTGGACTGAAAGGTCCCAGGTTCGATTCCGGTCAAGGGCACGTACCTTGGTTGCGGGCACATCCCCAGTAGGGGGCGTGCAGGAGGCAGCTGATCGATGTCTCTCTCTCATCGCTGTTTCTAACTCTCTATCCTTTTCTCTTCCTCTCTGTAAAAAATCAGTAAAATATATTAAAAAAACAAAACATTTTATTTCTGTGTAGTAAGCCAACTGTGTAGATTTGAGGTTACACATTTAAAAATAATATTTGTAAACCTCCTAGGGGTACCTGTTTGTCTCTACTGCTGAGAATAATGATAGCAGCAATATCACGGACCATTTATCGAGTTTCTGTAACGGGCTGACCACAGCCGTATGCTTAGGTTTCATATCAGTAATCCTTACAATACTTTTTCTGGTTGATGGTGGGGAAACTGAGGCTCAGAAAGCTAGAGAGCATCAGGACACACATTTGGCTCTGAGGTCCTCAGTCTTTGTGGTTCAGAGAGGGTCTCATTTGAGCCACTCTGTCATGCCCAACGTTAGGGCCTGGCATAGGATAGGCGCAGTGGTCGGCAAACCACGGCTCTCGAGCCACAGGAGGCTCTTTGGCCCCTTGAGTGTGGCTCTTCCACAAAATCCCACGGCCTGGGCGAGTCTATTTTGAAGAAGTGGCTTTGGAAGAAAGTTACGTTTAAAAAATGTGGCTCTCCAAAGAAATTTCCATCGTTGTCCTGTTGCTATCTGGCTCTGTGGACGGATGAGTTTGCCGACCGCTGGGTTAGGGAATCTGCCACGCTGGGGAAGGCTGACACTTATCAAGCCAGAGAGGAGAGCAGGCCGGCCTCCGAGACTCCCCTTCTCCCCTGGACACAGGGCCAGGGTAGAGGTGCTTGCTGACAAATGGCATCCGTCAGGGCACCCTACCTGGCCAGCAGGGCCAGCCTGAGGCACACCATGGACGGGGAGGCTGCCTGGAGGTGGTGTCAGCTGCTTGGAAATGTTACCTGGAGGTCTGGGCGCCTGTGTATGTCACTCCACGGGTGGAGGGCCCCTGTCCCCAGTGAAAGGCCGAGAGGAGAGCATCTCAGCAAGCACCTGTCCAGGCGAATCCCCCCCCCCCCCGACAGCCACTGTGGGGGGGGATTTTGCTCAGCTCTCCACGCTCATTCTACAGCACCCACTGCTTTCCTGTTTGGTAAGCTGGCTTTCACGTATCTCAGCCGGAGAACGTGCATTTTGTGGAAGAAATGACAACCAGCAGAAAGCCCTCCGTTCGTAATAACAGCCTTGTCAGGGGGGAATGAATAGGCCTCCAGGGAAGGGTTATTTAGAATAAAACCAGACAAAGTGCTAAATAATACGCTGTCCAGCGTAAGCTACTGCCCTCGAGGGAGGGAGCGAAGGGCTCCATGTGGGTTTTCCATCTTCTGTTTTCATATCCTGATGTCAGGATCCACCCCCGGCCCGCACACTGCCTCTGGCGCTCTCCCTGCGGGTGAGGTGCCTGGCCCCTGGTCCCCTCTCTCCTGCCAGGCCATGGGGGCGGGGGGGGGGGGGGAGCTTCAAGTGCAAGCATGGACGTCGTTCTGATCGTGCTGGGATGCGAGGGGCAGAGGGACGCTCCAACGAAACGCTCCAAAGAAACGAAATTGAATTTGGGCCGCAGGGAGGCCAGCGCTCAGCACCCCAACCTGAGCTTTGGGGGTTTGTTTTCATTGGGGTCTTTATCTACACTTAGGACATGTCGTTCATATCAGTGTGGCCCCCTGTGGGGTGGGGGAAAGGTGGGATAAAATGAGTGTTTTAGTTCAACATTCCAGGCGTTTTCAAGATTGGTCATGTAACGAATGCCTTCCTGGCCCTCCCCTCTTTTATGGAAGGGGTTCAACTTCAAGTGAGCTGACCTAGGCATTCCAAGTTTGGATGAAAACAGCATCTCTGGTGATTTCCTGGGTGACTCATTATTACGGTGCCTCTATAACAGCTGGCCAAAGGTGGTGGTGCCGGGGTGGGTGTTGGGTTTCGGTGGGGTGGGAAGCTATGGTCTGGCATGGAACTTGGGGTGCAGTGTGTGTGTGGGGGGGAGGAAATATATTATCTTGCAGGTACTGGAAACAAAACCAATTGATCTTTGGTCTAAGTGAATAGCTAGCTCCTTCTCCTCCTCCTCCTCCTCCTCCTCCTCCTCCTCCTCCTCCTCCTCCT
>JAAGEH010000046.1:12555147-12597659 GCA_011751065.1 Lasiurus cinereus
CTCCTCCTCCTCCTCCTCCTCCTCCTCCTCCTCCTCCTCCTCCTCCTTCTCCTCCTCCCCCTCTTCCTTCTCTTCTTCCTCCTCTTCCTCCTGCTTCTCCTCCTCTTCTTTCTTGTCCTTCTCCTCCTTCATCTTTTTTGTGCCATGGATTTGATGCTGATATGAGTAGGTTGGGACAGACAGGGAAGGATGGCAGCCCGTTCACCACGTTTTCCAGCACGTGGCCCTCACCAGCTGCACTCTGACAGGTTGAATAATTCACACCATTTTATGCTTTTCATCTGCTGTTTTAGGGAAATACTTGAGTACGTATTTTGAAACATCTGGGGTATTTCCAGATACTGGGAGTGGACTGGAGATGTTTGGGCGCATACAGACTTCCGCAGGGCTGCAGTGTTCAGGAGGAGAGGTCACAGGGTGATCCTCATTCACACTGGAAGGTCCTTGTGACCCTTACTCGGTCCTTTGCCCTTTGCCCTTCATCAGGAAAGCAGGACGCAACATCAGGCTCACTTTCGGTGAGAAAGGAGGGGTTTTCCAGCTCACTCCATTGTTGGAGGCTCGTTCGGATATGCGCTCCAGCACTGACACTTTCCTGTCAGCTGTTAGAAATGGCTAATAACCGATGATGGAGTTACCGCTGCCGCAGGCTAGACTACTGAGCGAATTAAAAAATGAGTCTTCTGGTCTCATCTGTGTGTGAAGCCAAGTGCTTGTGAGAAAGGGCAATTACAGGGTGATCCAATTTTGCTCCCTCTGATAATGTTTCACGTCGGTTACTTTTAGAGCAGTTTTATATTTTATAGTTACAGGAATGGTGTGAATTTAGAGTACAGAGTTCACATATTGAGGTTTCCTATCAATAGCATCGTACATTATTACATTAATTATCATGGTGCCTCTATAACAGTGAGGGAATCAATATTGATAGATAGTTATTGAAGTTCATATATATATATTTTTAAATTTGCTTAGTTCTTCCTGAATGTCCTTTCTCTGTTCCAGGCTCTCATCCAGGTGCTGTATTACATGTAATTGTCATGTCTTCTCAGGTTCCTCTGGGCTGTGACAATCTCTCAGGCTTTCTCTGCTATGGATGGCCTTGCCGGCTTTGAGGAGTACTGATCAGGCCTGCTATAGGATGTCCCTCTCCCAGAACTTTTCTGTTTCATTTTTCCTATGATTGCACTGGAGTGATAGGCTTCCAGGGAGGAGAAGCTCAGAGGTAAAGTGACTATGTCATTGTGTCACGTCAAGGGTACAGTGCATGCTAACAGCGTGGCATCACTGTTGATGTTGACTTTGATCATCTGGCTAAGGTAGTATTCGTGGGATAAACTTAGTCTGTGTTTCTTCCTTTCCAGAGGGCACTCTTTGGAAGAAAGTTCCTCTGCACAGTCCAGGCGTAAGGAGTTAGGAGTTATGCTCCACCTCCTTGAGGGTAGAATATCTATGTAGATTATTTGGAAATTTTCTGCATAGGGAATTGTCTCATTTTCCACTGAGTTATTTATTTAGTCATTTATTTATAACTAGAGGTCCTGTGCAAAAATACATTGAAAAAATTTTTACAAACAAGCCGCAACCTGGGAGAAAATATTTGCACAACATTCTGGGAAACGACTTATATCTAAAATAGACAGTGGTCTCTTAAAATTCAAGTAAGAAAATAAGCAAGCCAATTTTAAAAATGTGAAAAAGATTTGAATAGATACCTCCCCCCAAAAAGAATATAAGTGCCAAATATACTAGTAAATGTGAAAAGATGGTCACCATAACTTGTCTTCAGAGAATTGCAAATTAAAACAGCAATGAGTTACCACTGCCTACCTATTAGAACGGGCATAGGTTTTTCATAAACTGACAACATCAACTGCTGGCAAGAATGTGCAGCTACGTTTACTCTCACTTACTGCCGGTGAAATGCCCAAGCGTACAGCCCCTGTGGAAGGCAGCTTTGGCAGTGTCTTACCAAGTCAAACTTAGTCTTACCCCATCAACCAAGAATCCCAGTCCCGGGATTTACCCAACTGGTTTAAAAACTTAAGTCCTCACAAAAGCCTGCAGGTAAATGTTAATACAGTTGTATTCCCTGTTTCCCAAACCTTGAATCAATGGACATATCTGTCCATAAGGATTAACAAGCATCTATACAAGGAGTATCAATACAAAGAAATGTTATCCCAAAATAAAAACAAAGGAGCGATCAAGACTATCATAGATATGTATGAACATTACGTGTATTTCGCTAAGAGGAAAAAGCCAGTCTAAAAAGGCCACATAATGTATAATTTCAATTACATGACAATGTATATTTCAGGCAGAAGTCCTTTTTTTCAGATATGGAGAAAGCAAAATTATAGCAACAGTAAAAATATCAATAGTTACCAGGTGTTTGGAGGGTTGAAGAGGTAAATCACAGGGGATTATTTATTTCAATGAAACTATTCTGCATGATGGTCTAATGGTAGATGCATGATATTTTGATTTGTCATAACTCATCATACTTTACAGAACAAAAAGCAAATCCTAATGTGTGCAAACATTTCAAGTAATTGAGAGGTTTGGGGGTCCTTCAGTGGAGTTCAGACTGTGATAAAAGAATCTAAGTGCAATACAAACAACTGGAACAACCTTACTGAAAGGGATGGGGGTGGGGTGGGACATGGTGTTGACCTAAGTATTTTGGGAAATGAATGGGATTTATAAGAATAGAAGCAAAGGGGAGAGCACATAAGCATTGTATTCTATTCTATTCTCTTTGTTTCCCACAGCGGTACAGGTTAACAATTTTAATTACACTACGCAAGTATATTGGAATGGAACAATGAAGAAAATAAATCATGGGTGGTGGAAACCAGGTTTCTCACGATTGGAGAGGAAATTTATACAGAAGCACAGGGAAGAATCTAGATCAGTGGTTCTCAACCTTCCTAAGGCCGAGACCCTTGCATACAGTTCCTCATGTGGTGGTGACCCCCAACCATGAAATGTTACTACTGTTATGCATCGTGATGTAAATATCTGCATTTTCTGATGGTCTTAGGCGACCCCTGTGAAAAGGTTGTTTGACTCACAAAGGGGGTCGCGACCCATAGGTTGAGAACCGCTGATCTAGAGTAATTCAGATAGTAGTGATCAGAGCTGGATGGGATTTGAAGTTAGGAGGTACTAGAGGCTGTGTGTGCTCAGAGCTTGGAATTACCCATCTGGCTTCTGAAGGGCTTTACTAGGGGGGAGGTGGGGTCTGTCAGTGGGCTACAGCTAGAACATAAAATACTCGGGGGAGGGGACGGGGGAGGCGGGCAAAGCTCAATTTTAATTACACTCTGCAAGTGTATTGGAATTGAGCAATTCATTAAGATGGAGGCAGGACCAGACTCCTAGCTTCTATCTCCTGGCCCACACCCTCATACCTGCATCACCCTGAAATCACATCTCCTTAGCCAGAAGACTTTCCGTGTTTTTGTCTGACGTGCAGATGCAGGGATGAGCCAGGCATTTAGCAGTTTGTCTGTCTGATGCATGTGAGCCTCAGGGTAGTAAATAAATGACATGGAAAATGGGATGAGTTAAGTTGCAAGCACGTGCCTTCAATCCTGCCTTTGCTTTCTTGGCGTTTTGTAGCAACAATGGATCCTTCATATTCTATCATCTGATTCTTCCGGAAAAATCCTTTCTTGGACTCAACTTTTTCATGGAGATAGTCCTTAGTATTTGCTAATATTTTCTTTAATAATTTCGGAGGAAAGTATCTGTTATTGAACCCATTTGAAAGTTGAAACGCATGTTAGTGCAGGATTTCTCAATCAGGGCACTGTTGAATTTGGTGCCAAATATTTCATGTGAGGGAGGCTGCTTGTGCGTTGTAAGGAGTTTAGCATCCAGGACTCTGCCCACTAGATGCCAGTAGCATCCCTCCCAATTGTCACCATGAAAAGCCCCTCTAGATATTGTCAGATGTCCCTTTGGGGCGGGGGATTGGGGAGGAGAGAACTCTTTGACCAAGAACCACTCCTTGCCCGGCTGGTATAGCTCAGGGGTTGAGAATTGATCTATGAACCTGGAAGTCAGGGTTCAATTCCTGGTCAGGGCACATGCCTGGGTTGCAGGCTTGATCCCAGGTGGGGGGCATGCAGGAGGTGGCTGATCAATGATTCTCATCATTGATGTTTTTATCTCTCTCTCTCCCTCTGCCTTCCTCTCTGAAATCAATAAAAAAAATTGCCGAAACTGGTTTGGCTCAGTGGATAGAGCGTTGGCCTGGGGACTGATGGGTCCCCGGTTCGATTCTGGGCAAGGGCATGTATCTTGGTTGCGGGCACATCCCCAGTAGGGGGTGTGCAGGAGGCGGCTGATCGATGTTTTTCTCTCATCGATGTTTCTATCTCTCTCTCTCTCCCTTCGTCTCTGAAATCAATAAAGCATAGGAGCACTCCTCTAATGTTTAAATGCTTTGATGACTAATGATTTTAAGCACAGATCATATTAGGTTAATGTCAAAAAAATATACACTTTAAAAGTCTATAACATTCATTTTTCTATAATGTTATTACCTTATTTGTATAGCAATTTGATACAGCAAAGGATACCTAACATCTTATTTCAAAGTTGACAATAAAATGAAAGGAATAGGGCTGAACTCTGGGAGAATGAGAAAAGATGAAATAGAGGTCAACTACATGTTAACTACATTTTTGGCAAAATGGAGTAACTCTTTGATCCCAGGCAAATCTCCTCACAGAACATCATTTTTCTTTGGTTTTCATCAGCGCATCATGAAACTTTATGCTCTTAGACAGATGATGTAGGTAAGCGCTGGAAGAGAAAGAAGAGCGAAGCATTGTTGATGGATGCGTGGTCTGTTTTAACATGGTCTATGAGCCTGAGCACTATGATTTATATGGCTACTTATAGAAAATCTATAGTTAATTATAGCATTAATTATAGCATAGAAGCAATCTAGGACTTATACATCATAACAAATTGAAATTGACTTTAAAAAATTATAAGGGCAGGGCTAGGAACATTCATGATGAACTTGGAGCATTTTGTGGTCCCAACAAGTAAAGGGGAAAAAGGAATGGGACGTGTCAAAGGGACACAGGAGTCTACTTGCAAGAGGCCAAAGCTAGAGCAATTCAAGCAATTAAATAAATGATAAATACCACTGCATCATAACCCCCTAAGTTAAAAAAATATTCCCAGGAGCTCATAGTGACATAAATAAATAATTGAGCCCTGGCAATTGATAGAGCATCAGCCTGTGGACTGAAGGGTCCTGAGTTCGAATCTGGTCAAGGGCATATGCTTGGATTGTGGGCTTGATCCTCAGTGTGGGGTGTGCAGGAGGCAGCCAGTCAATGATTCTCTCTCTTTATTGATGTTTCTATCTCTCTCTCCTTCTCTGAAATGAATAAAAAATATGGAAATAAATAAATAAATGATCAGATAAATAATTAGGTGGTAGAGAAGTGACACATTTTTCTTATAGAAGAATTCCAAATAGTAAGTATGGAAGGAATGGGGACAATGGGAAAATACCACTAAAACACCCCAGGAACAACTGCTGCAGGGGAGACTCATGGACGGATGCTAAATTTAGCAGCTGAGAGGTTAAGGAGCAACGGGATATTTGCTCACATATTCTCCCCAGATGTTTATTCATCACGGCAGTGAACTGACCAGGTGTCGGTAAATTCTTCAGTACTCCTTAGGATAGTGGTTCTCAACCTTCCTAATGCCGCGACCCTTTAAGACAGCTCCTCATGTGGTGGTGACCCCCAACCATAAAATGATTTCCGTTGCTACTTCATCATTGTCATTTTGCTACTGTTATGAACTCTAATGTAAATATCTGATAGGCAGGATGTATTTTCATTGTTACAGATTGAACCTAATTAAAGCATAGGGATTAATCCCCAAAACAATATGTCATTATATATTGTGAAATATTTCTTTCTAATTACAAATAAATAAAATTTTGTCTTGAATGGTGGTGTAGCATGGGTAACAGTCTTCATATGACAACAGTAAACTACATGGCTACACTTTGCTACACCGAGGAGCGGTGTGCTGGTTCCTAAGACCATGGGAAATAGGTGTTTTCCGCTGGTCTTAGGCGACCCCTGTGAAAGGGTCATTCGACCCCCAAAGGGGTCGCGACCCACAGGTTGAGAACCGCTGGTTTAGGGACTGTGTGTCATGACTGGCATATGGGAAAGGAACACTAGAAACCCGACCGGGAAGACCCTAGTGTAGAGACACTAACCAAGTGACAAGGCTGGCGTCACCAGCAGTGAGGCAGATGCACCTCACGCTCCCCCTGCTAAGACGCAATGAGAAGGGGAATTCATCTCTGGGGTCTAATCCCCCTGTCCCCAAAGTCATTACCAGAAAACGTCAGCAAACTCAAAGGAAGGGGCACTTGACAAACATATCTGATTACCCCTCCCCCCAAAAGTCACACAGGCTTCCCATGGAAATAATTTTATAATAAAGGACCCACGAGCCACAGGCCCAATGCGCCCTTTAACGGCGGCAGGTTAGCAGCTCTGTGGGCTCCGCGGTGTGAACCACGTGGACGCGGAGAGGAAGGCTGAAAGCAGTCATAGCAAGTGTCTCAGCTCTTTAAAGGGATGGCATTAAAATGGCGTTGAAAATGCTGGGGGTGCCGAGACCGGTGTGGCTCAGTGGATAGAGAATTGGTCTGCGGACTGAAGGGTCCCAGGTTCGATTCCGGTCAAGGGCATGTATCCTGGTTGCAGGCACATCCCAGTAGGGGACATGCAGGAGGCGGCTGATGGATGTCTCTCTGTCATCGATGTTTCTAACTCTCTATCCCTCTCCCTTCCTCTCTGTAAAAAGCGATAAAAAAATATTAAAAACCAAAAAGAAAAGAAAATGCTGGGGGTGGGGAAACGTGTTCCTTTGTTTCAGACACCACACATTTTCTGCAAATTCAATTAGCGAACACTGTCCCGCAATTCCCATTTTTATAAATGCCCGTTTGCTTTGCTGCGCTGAGAAGCTGCATGATCCTTGTCTGGCAGAGCCTGTGGTTCCTAGCAACAGCGTTAGTGACAGAGCTTTGCTAACAAGTCCCTGGCTAATGCAGGCTCTGAGCAGCGTTCTCTCTCTGCAGTGCAGTGTTTGTTTCTTATTTTTTAAACCATTTGTGCATGTGTGTGTGTGTGTGTGTGTGTGTGTGTGGAGGAGGGGCACAAGTTTGAGTAGGGTTCCGTGCATGCACATTTAGGGAGCAGTTGGCAGATCTGTAGGTTGGGTTTCACCTGGTCAGGATCCTGCTTCTGGGCCAGGGCGGGGAGCACTGAAAACCTGGGCTGGATCCGAGGGGGGGTGGGGTGCCCATCCAGGGGAGAGAACAAATCGGCCCCCATCGCAGCTTTGTCTAAATCCTCCTCCCCCTCCTCTCCACCTGTATTAATATTTTTAAAAAGCATTCCACCCTCTTCTTCCTTTTCAAAACCAGCTTCTGGAGATGTACTTGACATACCATCCCATTCATCCGTTGGAAGAGCGCCTCAAGGGATTTTAGTGTTTTTACAGATGCGTGCAACCACCACTGTCTCCTCTCTCAGAACGTTTTAACGAACTCACAAGTAAACCTCGCAAAAATTAGCAATCACCCCTTTACCCCTGACCCCCTGGCCCCGGAGCCAAGCACCACAGACCCACTTTCCGTGGGTGTAGTCTCTCTGTTCTGGACTTCTGTGGGATGGAATCACATACTCGGGGGTCTTTTGTGACTGTCTGTCACTGTCTGTCACAACCCTCTCCAGGTGGAACCCTCTTGTCACATGGGTCAGTACTCCATTCTTCTTTCCTTGTGACCGAATAAGTCCCCGTGATACAGATATGCCATAATTTCTTTATCCATTCACCTGTTGACAAACATCTGGGTCATCCTCAACTTCTCGCTATTGTGGATCGCGCAGCTGTGAGCATGGTGTGTGAATATTTCCGTGAGATTTCTGCCGTCCGTTCTTTTGGATACGTGGGCAATCAGGACATTTTTATCTTAAAATTTTTAGTAGCCACCTTAAAAAAGCCAACACAGAGACAGATGGAAATAATGTTATAATAATGTATCCAACATACCCCGTTTCCCCGAAAGTAAGACATCCCCGAAAATAAGACCTACTTCCAGTTTTGCCTCTCGCTGTAATATAAGGCATTCCCTAGAAAATAAGACCTCCTCGATAATCAGGCCTCCCCTCAACATAAGGCCTCCCCGGATTATAAGGCCCCTGAAGCTACCATAAAGCGTCTGACTCCTGATTTAAAGAGACCTCGCCCTGCCTGAACAGCTCCGGCTGCGCTGCGGCCCATCAGCGAGCTGGTTGTGATGACAATGACTACCGTACCTTAGACAGGGAATAAATTTCCTTTTTTTTTTGTTGTTCAACAATAAATGTGTACAGTCTTCTTCTTCATGGAAAAATAAGACATCCCCTGAAAATAAGACTTAGCGTCTCTTTGGGAGCAAAAATTAATATAAGACACTGTCTTATTTTCGGGGAAACAGAGTAGTAACATTTCCCATGCAACCAATTACACATGTAAAGACATGGGCATTCTTTTTTTTCGCCTTGGAGACCCAGGGAGTATGTTGCACTTCCAGCACATCTCATTTCCAACTAGCTCATTCCGAGTGGTCAGTGCCCACCAGGGGTGGAAGGCGACCCCAGTGGTCAGCACAAGTCTAATCACGGAGGTGCTTGGGATTCAGGGGGAGCGGACTGTATCGTGACAGCTGCTTCTGAACTCCAGATTGTTCTCTTTCCTTCCTTGAGAAGTGCACACACGCACACAGAGACGCACATTCTGCTCTTGGCAAAAACAACCACCACCAGATCCACCTGACTAGATTCTGTAAGAAGGGCCGGGGGATCTGGTGCCTGAACTAAGCTCAGATTGGTTTTCTCCTAGGAAACGTTTGCTTCTGGGATACAAAATGTGACCCGGCGAGCGACAGGCCTTCAGGTATGATTGTGCTCGGTGGCTTTGAAAAAAAGTCAAGGAATGAATGACACCTTGCTGTTGCCACCTCTGTCAGCTGTCATGACTGTCCCATTGATAGCTGGTGACGATGCATTTTGTGGGGTGGGCCGGTCCAGATGGTGGGGGTTGATGTGAGAGGGCCGTCATCACAATTCCAGCCATGTATTTATGAGGCACGGTGTGCATTTTGCGTCAATGCCTGAAAAACCATAGAACACTGGGGATAGCTCAGAGGAAAAGAGAGCTTCTTTCAAGGCAGTCAATATGATGTGACAGTTATGAATATAGTGTTGTTCATTTTCATGTGAATTCTTTATTCGAACAGTTAAGAGAGGGTGAGGCCATAATGGATGCTTTTTTTTTTTTTTGAGTGTTTACTCCATGCCAGCCCCTGGCTGAGGATTTTATGTGTTTTATTTATTTATTTATTTATTTATTTATTTATTTATTTATTTATTTATTTTTATTGTGTTACATGTATACACCTGATATAAAGATATATATCTCCCCCTTGTCCCCCCCTCCCTCCCAGGCATACCCCAACCCCCCAGTGTCTGTGTTCATTGGTTATGCTTACGGATGCTTTCATCCATGCCCATTCTGTGTCCCTATCTTGAAATGCATCTTGTGCTGCTGAGGCCTTTACAGACAGTCTTCTGGAACAACAGAGGACGGTAAACGCGTAGCTTTGACGAGAATGAGGCTCGGGCAAGCTTGCTCAGACTCTGGGTCTCCGTGTTCTCATCTGCCACAGAAAGGGTTGGAGTGGGGTGAAATGCCTATGACAGTATCTAGCACTGCGCAGACACTCTGTAGGCTGGACTCCCTCCCCTCCTCTCCCCCTCCCCCCATTAGCCAAGGTGCTGGTGCACAGTTGTGTCCATCTCTGCTTAGAGTAGCGGTTCTCAACCTGTGGGTCGCGACCCCTTTAGGGGTCGAATGACCCTTTCACAGGGGTCGCCTAAGACCATCGGAAAATGCAGATATTTACATCACGATGCATCACAGTAGCAAAATTTCATGGTTGGGGTTCACCACCACATGAAGAACTGTATGCAAGGGTCGCGGCCTTAGGAAGGTTGAGAACCATTGGCTTAGAGGGAGGGGCATGGGGCCGCAATGAACATTTTAATTTTTTTATTATTATCTTTTTATTGTTTAAAGTATTACAAATAGGAGTACATATGCAATGAACATTTTTAGTACAGCAAGGAAAATGCCACCGAGATAAAGACATCTTCACATTCTTTTATAGACCCACTGGGGTCAACTGGACTTAAAATTCCCTGGGCGACACTTTGGTACTCTCTTAATTACCTTGACATTTTTTTAAAAAAATATATTTTATTGACTTTTTACCGAGAGGAAAGGAGAAGGATAGAGAGTTAGAAACATCGATGAGAGAGAAAAATTGATCAGCTGCCTCCTGCACGCCCCCTCCTGGAATGCGCCCGCAACCAAGATACATGCCCTTGACCGGAATGGAACCTGGGACCTTGCAGTCTGCAGGCCGATGCTCTATCCACTGAGCCACACCGGTTTCGGCTGCCTTGACATTCTAGAAGCATGCAATCTGGAGCTGCTGACATGGGGCCATCAGGTGTGAACACCGGACCGTCCAGCTCCCAGTCGTTCGTTGCTTTCCCTGTAGCCTGGCTCTTCCCAGCCGCTCTCTTCTGCTCCAAATGAAGTCATTTTCGCTGACACTGGGATGGGGCAAGCCGGCTTTGATGCCGAATTGCTGCAAAAACAACTCTTATGCACTGAAATTCTAGTTACTGAATTTCATTTTATGGTTAAAAAAAAAAAGACAAATAATAAGGCAATTTAGCAGTGGAAAGAGACATATGAAAATGATAAATTTAGCTGTGTATCTCTCTGACCTAATATCATAACATTGCAGTTTCAAAAGCTTAATTATTTCTCAGAGAAACTTTTCACTTTGCTTATATAGCTCAGTTAAAAAGAATTAAAATAGCCCCTTGGGCATACCCAAGATAGAGCAACATTATTAAGCATTGTTTATGAATTGCTTTTCGGGTTTTAAAAAAGTTTAACATTTTTAATAGTCATGAAAATAAAATAGAAGTTAACATTCACATACTAAATCACCTTTTTAAATTGTGGGACTTTTTTTTAATACATGAGATAAGTTGTCTGGAGTTTTCGAAACATCTTTAAACAGAAATTGCTTCCAGTTTATTTTTTTCAAAAAAAAAACTTTACTGGCAAGTGAGAAATAAAGTTCACTTACTTGGGGATATGTATGAATACTGAATGTTAAATGTTTATTTTGGAAAGATAGAAATGGCATTAATGCGTGAATTGCTGTTCCCTTCAACATTTTAAACCAATTATTCAAACATACCGTGATTTTCAATGTTATAGCAAAATTTTGTCATGTCTATATAACTCTCCTTATAAAATATTGATATACAGATTGTATATATTATAAAGTACTAGAGGCCTGGTGCATGAAATTCATGCACTGGGGCGGTGGGGGGAAGCACGGCCCAGCCTGCACCCTCTTAGTTCAGGACCCCTTGTTCCTTATTGCCTGCCTGCTCGCTGCTCCTTAATGCTGCCGAGGAGTGGGGAGAGGTTTCCATTACCACCACTGCAGTCGCCAGCTGTGAGCCGGCTTCTGGCTGAGCGGCACTCCCCCTGTGGGAGCACACTGACCACCAGGGGGCAGCTCCTGTATTGAGAATCAGCCCCTTGGTGGTCAGTGCACATCAAAGTGTCTGGTCATTCTGCCAAAAGAGTCACTTAGGCTTTATCATATAGACTAGAAGCCCGGTGCACGAAATTTGTGCATGGGGGGGAGGTGTCCCTCAGCCCAGCCTGTACCCTCTCCAATCTGGGACCCTTTGAAGGATGTCCTACTGCTGCTGGTTTACAGGGATCGGGCCTAAACCGTCAGTCGAACATCCCTCTTGCAATCTGGGACTGCTGGCTCCTAACCGCTTACCTTCCTGCCTGCCTGCTTGATTGCCCCTAACCACTCTGCCTGCCGGCCTGCTTGCCCCCAACTGCCCCCCTCCCAGCCTGATCATCCCCAATTGCCCCCCATGCCAGTGTGCTTGCCCCCAACTGCTTCCCCTGCTGGCCTGCTCACCCTTACCTTCCCTCCCTACTGGCCTGCTTACCCCCAATTTCCTCCCTGTTGGCCTGCTCACTCCAACCTGCCCCTCCCCTCCATGCTATCCTGATCACCTCCAACTGGCCCCACTGCTGGTCTGCTTACCCTCAAAGGCCCCAACCCCACCAGCCTGATCACCCACAACTGCTGTCCCATCCTGGCCTGATCACCCACAACTGCCCTCCCCTCTTGGCCTCTAACCACCCTTACCTTGGCCCTGCCACCATAGCTTTGTCCAGAAGAACATCCAGAAGGTCTCCTTGAAGGTCTCCCAGCTTAATTAGCACATTACCCTTTTATTAGTATAGATAGAGCCCAGCTGGTTTGCCCCAAAAGGGTGTCCCGGATCAGAGTGGGGGTTCCTTTGGGCCATGGGGCAGTCTGGGCGAGGGGCCTGTGGTGGTGTGCAGGCTGGCCATGCCTCCCAGATACCCAAGTGGAGGCTCTGGTATCTGGGGTTTATTATCTTTTATAATTGAAACTTTGTAGCCTTGAGCAGAGGCCAGGGCGGGCAGGAAACTTGGCTTCCTCCATCGCCAGGGGCAACCCAAGCCTCCTCCTCGCTCTGTGGCCACTGCCATCTTTTATTGAGTATATTCACTGCTGATTGGCTGATGGATATATTGGAATGATGGTCAATAATATATATTATGTCGTATTTTATATGGTTAAATATACACATGATTTTACAGGAACTGTGTTTTTTTTTTTTTCATTCAGAATGCCATGTTTTGTTGAGATTTTATATAAACTCTACTTTTTGACTAATATTTACCTGTAAGAAATAGCACTTCGGACAAACAAACATGGACACATTTTCCCTTTTGTTTTCTACCGAGCTGGTTTAGATACAAATATTCAGTTTTTGAAACCAACATAGATATTTTAGCATACATTTTATTTTGGTTTAGACCAAGTTGGGGTTTTGTCTGTTCTTTACTTTGGAGGTGGGAATTAAGCCTGAGGAATGACCTTGTCTAATTGGAAAAGCTGTCATAGGGAATAAAATGTGTCAGCAAGAATAAAACACCACCAGGGAGTATTTGGGGAGGGCGCTTAATCAACTGTGCATTGCCATCTAGGGAACATCCATGTGGTGGGACCATGGTAGACTGCAGGCTGGATCGCACCTAGCAATACCTGACTGCCGGAGACCAAACATTGACTCACTAAAGAAAGGTGTGAACAGGAGACCAGAAGGCTGGTCAACCTTCATTGCTCTGAAAGGTCAGAGCTAATCACTCACTGTTTAGTTGAAACATTGTTAGCTAAAGCAGCCTCTACCTGTTTGTTTCATGTAAACTTCTGTTCTTGTAATTTCCTGCCTAAAGGCTAGGGGTGTATCCCATAGTCTTAATAAAAGGGAGAAAAAGGCCAGAGCAAGGGGTAGAGGAAGGCTCCCACCTGGACCCCCAATATCGCCAAATTAATATTTTCTGGTCTCTCTTTTCATTTGCGTGCGGCCTCCTCCAGAACCTGAACCAGGAACCCTGAACCACAGCTGACGCTGAGTCGTCAACCTCAGTCAGAAAGAGAGAGAGCCAAGTACATTGGAGCGTCATGCTAAAATCTGCTGCACCTCGCTGGATGGAACATGCTGGCATCTCAGCCACTGCACTTACAGGTCAGTATCAGAAGGGGATGTTGGCCCCCCCTCTTTCTTTCCTGCTGGGACGGACTTGGCCTGCCCGCTCACTGTCTGGCAGAGATCTTGTCAGAGCCCACCCTCAGCACCAGGCTCTGTCTCTGGCATCTTCCCAGTCTGTCCGCCCACTTGCCTTCATGGTCTAATGCTTCTCTGGACCATCTACCGTCTGGATTATAGTGTAGAGTTAAGAATGCACACTTTAGCCGAAACCGGTTTGGCTCAGTGGATAGAGTGTCAGCCTGTGGACTGTAGGATCCCGGGTTCGATTCCGGTGAAGGGCATGTACTTTGGTTGCGGGCACATTCCCAGTAGGGCCGTGCAGGAGGCGGCTAATCGATGTTTCTCTATCCCTCTCCCTTCCTCTCTGTAAAAAAAATCATTAAATATATTAAAAAAAAAAAGAATACAGACTTTAGGTCATTGCTTCCATTTGGGTAAGCTCCTTACCCTCCCTCTACCTCAGCTCCTTCATCTTGGAAATAAGAGTAACTTATCATAGTAACTCACCAAAATGCCGACCCTTGATAAGAAAGCTTATAGATCACGGGTCTTTTATTTGCCAGAAGTGGGTAAGAGAAAAAAAAAGCAGAGAAAATTTGAAGGTAATGGGATAAAGTTAGAGGACTTGTTAGATGACAGTTATGTTGTGCTATTTGGAATTATTCATGTTATGCACTGATTTCACAAATGTTTACTATTCAACACCAGCTGTTTACTGGACACTGTGTTGGGCTCTGAATGTACAAAAATACTCAGGTCTGGGGGCTCCTATTTTTGTGGGGGTGGGGGGTATGAGAGATGAACAACTAGGTCTAAACTAAAGTTGTGAATTACGTGTCGGGCAGGGAGGAGACACCAGCATAGGGGAGCTCTACCTGTGGCACAGCCGGTGTCAGAGAGGGGGAGCTAATGGAAAGGAGGGTAATGTAGGGTTAAGGCTCAGACTGACCTGCTGGCAAAGCGGTAAACAAGTCCCCGCTTAGAGGGCACAGCCCTCTTAGCATAATTCAGCTTGGTCTTGTGACTGCTCCCTAGATCTTTCCTGGGGAGCTCATGGGCTGTGGGAGGGGCAGCAAGTGCTGCCAAAACAAGTGAAACTCACAAGAACATTGTAAATCACCTTGTTTACCTCTGGCTGTAACATAAAGCGTCAGCTGGCGGTCTGGATCTGTGCTGTGGTCTCAGTCACGCACAGAAGATCCACCCAGAACCAGCTTATTGTCTCTGTCTTTTCTCCATCCTTCGCGGGCCCTCCTGGTGCCACACAGGGTAAGTGTTCACTAGTGGCAAGAGCTTCTAGGCGTGTGCCGAACCGAAGAGGTTGGAGAGGGTCAGGCCTCTTTGGGAACCAGCAGGTGGCTGGAAAGCAAGGTGCACACGAAAGCCTTTGGGGTTCAGTGGTGGGCATGTAGGCCAGGCCTGGGAGTCAGCAGAGGATTTCAGACTCTATCCAGCAAGTACCTGGGATGATGCCAGTGATGTATTGGGGTCACAGAAACCAAGAGTGAATACAGTTTTGCCAGGTTTATCTTTGCTGCAAAAGAAAGCAGAGCGAGGAGAGATGGAAGCATCTGTAGGGATGTTCTGGCTGAGAGCTGTGTGCGATCTGCGCAGGAGCAGAGTGAGTGGAGCAAGCAGGCAGGTGGCAGAGCCTTGTGGGGCGGGCAGTGCGTTGGAAGGGGGGCGTTGGAACCGTTGCGTGTAGACACATGGCAGGAGGTTGGGCGGTCAAGTTTCGTGAGTGATGTCTGGAGCAAGGTCTCTGCACCCAGCAGTACTGACGGACGGGGCTGTGTAATGCCCGTGGGGCTGTCCCATGCACTGTGGGATGTTCAGCAGCAGCATCTCTGGCCTCTGCCCACGAGGTGCCAGCCGCCAGCAGTGCCCTAGTTATGTCTCTGGACATTGGCGAGTCTCCTGCCCGCAAGGAGCGGGGTGGAGAATCACCCTGCTGATCACCACTGGCCAAGACAGAGGCACAGGGCTGACCCAGGATAGTTTTCTCTCTTAGTTTGGAGGGATACCCTGTTTCCCCGAAAATAAGACAGTGTCTAATATTAATTTTTGTTCCCAAAGATGTGCTAGGTCTTATTTTCAGGGGCTGTCTTATTTTTCCATGAGGAAGAATACGGCGCATATTTATTGTTGAACAAACAAAAAAGGAAATGTATGACCTGTAGACGGTACGGTAGTCGTTGTCATCACAAACCAGCTCACTGATGGGCCGCAGCGCAGCCGGAGCTGTTCAGGCAGGGCAAGGTCTCTTTAAATCAGGAGTCAGACGCCTGATGGTAGCTTCTGGGGCCTTCTATTCCGGGGAGGCCTTATGTTCAGGGGAAGCCTGATTATCGGGGAGATCTTATTTTCAGGGGGATGCCTTCTATGACAGCGAGAGGCAAAACTGGAAGTAGGTCTTATTTTCGGGGGATGTCTTACTTTTGGGGAAACAGGGTAGAATCAATCTAGAGAACTATGAAGACCTGGTGGGGCGGGATGAAAATAAAGGGGAGAGGTGGAGCGTGATGGATATGGGGATGTCCGTGAAGGAATCCGGTGTCCAGTGAACGGGTCATGGGTCATCACGCTCTCAGTGTGGTGGCTCTGCTTAAACCTCCGAGCACAGGATGTGGGTGGGAAGGCGCTACCATCACCCGATGTGGTCAGAAGTCTCATTTTCCAGGCGTTGAAAGGCTAGCCACGCCACCTCTGGTTGCTGCTATGACCTGGGCCCTGCAGAGGGTCTGCAAAGCCCTTCTGTATCACGGTCACTGCCCTGACCTCACGCAGGGTGACAATTGTTTGAGGCTGGACGTGGTGGCTGCTGGGAAAGGCCCCTGGGAGTAGTGGGGCCCCAGGGGACAAAGGGGAGGGGATGGAGAGTTCCATGGGGAATTGGACAGGATGCAGCAAGGAGGATGCTGAAAGGAGATGTGCCTCCAGCAGCATTCTGGGTTACACTGGTTGGGGCTGCAGTAAGCCGTCCAATGAATGGATATCTGTCCTTTGCACCCCGTACCTGGGGCTGTTAGCTGCTGGCAGGGACATTTTCATAACTGCAGCCTCAGAACAGCTTTCAGAATCAAGATTTAAAATGCTTGCTTGTGTTTTGGCTTGTGCTTGAAACAATAAGAAAGATGAAAGGCTTCTCTGTGCTCTTGAGAATAGATGTGACAGGGAGGGTTAATTTTCCCACTTAATATTGATATTATATTGATATAGAGGAACTGAAAGCTTTTATTTGGACACTAATCATGCTTCATTCCTGTGGCATTTCAATTTTTTAAACTCTAGACCAGTGGTCGGCAAACCACAGCTGGCGAGCCACATGTAACTCTTTGGCCCCTTGAGTGTGGATCTTCCACAAAATCCCACGGCCTGGACGAGTCTATTTTGAAGAAGTGGTGTTAGAAGAGGTTTAAGGTGAAAAAATGTGACTCTCAAAAGAAATTTTAATCGTTGTCTTATTGCTATTTGGCTCTGTTGACGAATGAGTTTGCCGACCACTGGTCTAGACTGATCTCTGATCATTCCTTTGATGCATCAGATTTAAAAATAACGTGTTTGTGGGTTTTTTTTTGTCTGTAAGTGACCTAAAATTGTTTTTTACTTGTATTTCATGTCGTATGGGAATGTTAAAAAGGGCTTCAGAGGTTTGTTGGTTAGAGAGACATTTTAAGTTTCTCCTCTAGTTTTCAATGATGACTGTGTCTCCACCGCCACTGATGTCCCCACCAGGCATGGCTGGATGTGCAGACAGAGTCACATCATTCTAAGGGTTAATGAGAACATGGAGTAACTGGCATCTGGGAAATGTCAGGGTAGCAGATAATTGCTTATTCACCTTCCTGCTGGACAGGGGGAGTTTCTGGGCCCCCAAAATGAAACCAGATGAGCAAAGCCGGGGCCCTGGGTTCCGTAACTGATGCGTGCTAAGAGCAGCAGCAATAAAACCTGGAGGTTACAAGTGGAGAGCTGGAATCCCTCAATGAGCTGGCAGTTAATTGGTAACAAGGGGATGGAGGACATCTGCCGGGGAAACCTCAGCAAATGGCAAGATTTGAGGGAAAAAGCATCTTGCACAGGGAGAAATCTAACTGGTCAAATAATCAGAGTACATGTAAAATGTCTACTGAGGGAGATTTCCATAGTAGGAAACCAATGCACAAAACATGTTTTATGGTTTTGTATACAATTTTATTATTATTTTTAAAAAATATATCTGTATAGAGCATCAGCTGAAAGGTCCCAAGTTCGATTCCTGTCAAGGGTATGTATCTTGGTTGCAGGCACGTCCCCAGTAGGGGGCGTGCAGGAGACAGCTGATTGGTGTCTCTCTCTCATCGATGTTTCTAACTTTCTATCCCTCTCCCTTCCGCTCTGTAAAAAAAAAAAAAATCAATAAAATATATTAAAAATATATGTTTGTATTGATTTTTTTAGAGAGAGTGGAAGGGAAAGGGGGAGAAAAACATTGATGAGAGAGAAACATCAATGAGAGAGAAACATCATTGATCCGCTGCCTCTGACTTGGAATCGAACCAGTGACCTCTTGGTTCCTGGGTTGATGCTCAACCGCTGTGCTGCACTGGTCAGGTACCCAGTTTTATTTAAGCAGAAAGATCATGCATGATTTTTCCCACCCTCCTTATCTCTTGTAAGTGCTCTACTGCTACTCAAAGTGGTATAAACAGGAAAGCCTGGATCCTGTAGATTTCCATGCCCACCAATGTCCTTCGACTAAATTTAAAATAACTCAAGATTCTTCATTCCAGTCTGCTTTCTAAGTCACATTCCACGCCTGATTTCTTCACCTAATCTTTTTTTTATTTTTTAAATATATTTTTATTGATTTTTTACAGAGAGGAAGGGAGAGGGATAGAGAGTTTAGAAACATCGATGAGAGAGATACATCGATCAGCCACCTACTGCACACCCCCTACTGAGGATGTGCCCGCAACCAAGGTACATGCCCCTGACCGGAATCGAACCCAGGACCCTTCAGCCCACAGGCCAATGCTCTATCCACTGAGCCAAACCGGTTTCGGCTTCACCTAATCTTTTATCTCATTCTTATGTACCAACTTTTCTGAATTTAGGTCTCTAAATGTGTGTTTTCATATATCTGTCTGAATTTCCTTCACATCCTAATTTTCTTTCGTTCTTGCATAAAATAGATGAACTATAATTTCTGGTTTTTCAAGGCATAACACGTGCCTAAGCAGCAATGTGGTGGTTCTCCAGGGAGCCTTTCTTTCTAACTTGGCATTTTTGATCAGAAATGGTCACATGGAATCGGTCCCAGGCCCCTCCCTTTCCTCCCTCCTTCCTACCCTCTTTCCTTTCTTGAGCACTTACTATACCCTAGAGTCAGAGTGTCCAGGGCTGATATAGAGAGAGCTGGCCCCATCTGTGGAGCTTGAAGCTTTGTAGTTAGTGGGGAACTTAAGTAGCAACAGGGCCCCATAACTTATGGCTGGGGTTTCACTTAAAGCTCTTTGGTTTCAAACATTTGAAAAACAGCATTGAAGGAGCCTGGCCAGCAGATGTCAGTGGTTGTGGACCAACCTATGAACCAGGAGGTCGTGGTTTCATTCCAGGTCAGGGCACATGCCTGGGGTGTGGGCTCGATCCCCAGTGTGAGGCGTGCAAGAGGCAACAGATCCATGATTCTCTCTCATCATTCATGTTTCTCTCTCTCTCTCCCTCTCCATGAGATAAACAAAAATATATTTTGTAAAAAAGAAAATACCATGGAAGCAAAAAGGAAAGTATTGGAAAGAGCAGTGGCAGTAATGTGGGTGAGACTCAAACAATCAACTGGAAGCTGGAAAACCAGCCCTGGACAGGCAAAGAATGATGGGATCGCAGGGAACAGGGCCGTTGCATTTGTCTCTGAGCAGGAAGAGTCAGGTCAACACCCTGTCCCCGTGGTTGATATCCTGTGCCGCCTCCATCCTGGTACCACTGCCTCAGACTCCACGCCCTGAGGTGCCACCTCAGTGTGGCCAGCCACCTGCCCACTGGCTGCCCGGAGCTGGAAGAGAAACCTGTTTTGATTCAGGGCGAATTTCCTTCCTTTTTCTTTTCCTTGAATTTACCTTCCAAGGAGCCAATCATAAACGAGGGAACTGAATCAGGGCACTGTTAGGGAGAACAGCAGCATAAGGGAAACATCCTCTCCCACCCCAAACAAAAACAACTATTTGCTATCTGACTAGTATAAATTATAAGAGAATTAAGTCAATATATGGTAATGATCTCAAATTATATCTTCACTAGTGGCCCGGTTCACAAAATGTGTGCACATTAAAAGCCAATTAATTAGAGGAAATATTTTAATTTTGCTATTTGCCCTTTCTCTGTAATAGAAGTGTCAGAGAGGAAAGAAAATTAGTAAAATGTACATGAAAGTCTCCCTCCTGTCAGAGTTTGGGGTGCGCTGTGGGACCCAGAGTCAAGTCCCTGCCCACCCTCATGCATCTTGAAATTGTGCAAGGCCCAGACCTGACTGGCCCCACCCCATCAAGCCCCACAGAGTGGAGGGCACAGCCTCATGTCCCCTGGCCTGGCATGATGGCATGATGACCATTTGCATATTAGCTCTTTATTATGTAGGATTTCTACCATATCTGCCTCAGAAAGTATTTCAGAGGCTTATAACAGAATACAGAAATCAAATCAAATCAAATCATTGGACTGGTAGAGAAATAAGACTCAAATCCTATTTCTGCAGAGTTCTCAGACTTTTGTCTGTCTCAACAGGGATGGTAGTAGCTCCTAGAAGTTGGCCTGATGTGGAAGATGCTCATTATGTATTCACTGAGTGGATGCGGGGCAGACAATGGGGAATGGTGATTCCTTTATATAATTTCCTTCCATTTTGCTTGGCTGCCTGGGAGGGGACCAGATAAAAGTAGACAAAAAGGGAGACCTCAGGTCAGAGGCTGACAAGGAATTAGGGAGTTTTAAAGGGCAACACTGATGGTATTGATTTTCAACACCAAAGAGTAAGGCTCTTAGGATCCTGGAGGCGGTTTGAGAATGAAGTTCCGAATGGGAATATCAGTTGGTAGCCCCTACCTTGCAAGTTAAACACACTTCAGCAAGTTGCTAACCTCTTTCTAGCTCATTATTCAAATTGGGATGCACTTAGCTCACAATGCGGTTATTAAAATCAAATGAGATAATGAATTTGAAAGCATGTTGAAGACATCAAGGTAAAAACATTGTTATTCATGAAATCCACCGAAGGAGACACCTCTATTTGCTTTAGAAGAATAATTTTCAATGTGGACCCCAATCGCAAAATGAAGGGCTGCCCTTTTGAAAGAAGAAAAAAAGCTTTGATTTTTGTTTGAATCAGAAATAGCTCCAGGCAACCTTTCTTTAAAGCAGATCAGCAGGGATAATATTGGACAGAAAATAATTTCTCATGAAAAAAAAAAAAAACTGGGGTGAATTAATTAGCACAAATTTGGTGAGTTTTTTTTTGACAGAGTGTGGGTTCAACACAACAAAGCTGATAAATTGATTTACAGCTTATGTGAGAATATTCAATTTCTTATTAAAAATGTACACGGGTAGCCCAAAGTAGGTTTACAGTTGGAAGTGAAATCCAGAGGCTATTCTTGTATTATTGTTTAGTAATTACTAGAGGCCTGGTGCATGAAATTCATGCACTTGGTGGGGAGGGATTCCTTAGCCCTGCCTGCGCCCTCTCGGAGTCAGGAGCTCTGTCATGGAGGTGGGAGAAGCTCCTGCCACTGCTGCTGCACTCTCTAGCTTGAGTCCGGCTTCTGGCTGAGCAGCACTGACCACCAGGGGCAGCTCCTGCATGGAGCATCTACCCCCTAGTGGTCAGTGTGTGTCATAGCGACCGGTCGTTCCACCATTTGGTCGATTTGCCTATTAGGCTTTTATTATATGGGATTGTATTCTTTTCTGAACAAACAACTGTAGACCTCCTTTTGCCCACTTCTGTATTTTACCGCTCGATGGATAAAGACTGCTTCTCATGACAAACATCTTGTCTAACCTTTGTGGTTATCAGGGAGCCATATCTCTCAGGGCCCGGCCTCATGGTTAAATGTTACTTGACTGCTTTTTTTGAAAGATGAAAGCAGAAACAAAAAGGAAAAGAAACAAAGGACCAATAAAACAAGCCACACTCACTTCTTCTTCTTGGAATGAGAGTAGTCATAGAGAAGAATTGTAATTATAAGAAAAAATTGAGCCCGTACAGTGTTAAACTTAAAGCAGTTCTTCTCCAGTTGATGTCTAACAGTTCATTGTCTTAAATCACCCAAATAGAGTTTTCAACTTTCTCTCTTTTATCTTGCTGAGAAGGACTTTGCCCCAGACACCACTTGAATTTCCAAGAAATTATAGTCAGTCTCTATAAGGATATTCTTTTTAGTTTTCCCATCAAATATTGCGATACGTCATCTTCTTTTCACTTAACCCCAAAACATCAAATGATGGAAGCTTCTAATTCTCATGCCACACTTGTTAGTTTTTTTTTTTCACACTTTTACAATGAAAGTTCTGGCAGTACCGCGAACGCTTTGTGTATCTACTGTTGTTTGATAAATACTGTTTAATGGAATGTATAGTTAAATGGTGAAAGAAGAAACCTTGGTGGACTTATTTCTTTTACTGTTTGAAAACATCAATTTGCTGTATTTTTGGAGTTACTTTCCATCTGATTCTGTTTAATAATTAATATTAAACCCCTCCAGGACAGTCAGGACTTTTTTTTTATAGCATTATATAGGCTGGTAAAGATGTTTTGAAGCATCCATCTTATATAAAAACTGCTATTTGAAATTTTAACCTTGCTGTTGGCTTCTGTAAGTATTTGCTTGCTTAAATAATAAGGAAAATAAGACTATTCTCACTTCAGAGAGGCCATTAAACCTTTCCTGGTTATCAGTGCTGGCACCAGGCCAGGCCTTTGGTTGAGGTCTCAAGGCCTCAGCACATAGGGGCCCTTTATCAACTTGCAAAGGGGCGGAAACATTCCATATTTGGGAGACAAAGAAGGTCGAAACATATAAATAGGGAAAATTTCTGCATGTTGGGGCCCAGAATTTGAGAAACATTTTCATCTGGACCCGCGCGAAATAAATGTAACTCCAAACTCTCTGAGTATGGTTTGATTATTCCGGTTTCCTGTAACAGTTTGAGATACAGCTCTCTACTCCAGCAGCCTTCAGACTAATCGGTAAAAAGAAGCTTTCCATTTGAAAGAGGACTAGACTTGGTACAGACTATCAAGTCTGTGGAAACTCATAATAGGGGGTAACTTTAAAATCTGTGACAATAGCTGGTGCCAAATTCATTGACACCTTGCCAGCATTCTGAAAAGACTGTATTAATTAAAGAGATATATAAGGATCAATGACAACATTTTCCTTAGTAGATTAATACTTAAAGGAAGTTTAAAATAAAATACCCATGAATAGAATTTTTCAGTTAAAAAGATTCTTTGAGATCATATGGTCCAAAGCTTTAATGTGAAGTCAAAGACAAAGGCACAGAGAAGATTCATAACTCATCGAAGGTCACCTGGGACATCAGAGGCTCGGAAGCAAAGCTCTTTGTCTGCCCGCTGGTGTCCAGAAAGGTATCAGTGACATTGCTCCAGAAATAAATGAGAAGGGGTGTTGGTGGGATTTCCTCTCCTTGCCAAGGCAATAGGAACCCCCACCAGCTTTCGGGGAGTTCCACCCTGGGGATGCTAAATTGGTGTTTTCCTCTCAACTATCATTTGTCACATGTAGTTGCTTTTCATTTAGCTCAAGTTATAGTGAAAATCTTGAGATATTTTTGAGATTATGGGATGTATCTTATGGGGTACTAAATATAGCATACATAACACACATATGTTTATGTGGGGTAGTTGGCAGGATGGAGAGAACCCTCCTACGATGTATTTATCCCTGCTTTTAGGTCACAACACTGGTGTCCTTCAGAATGCTTTAGCTCAGCTGAGCACAGATATTAATGGACCATCAACTAGGCGCCATGCATGTGACCAATCAGAGCCCTCAGGACAGTCAGGGACAATTAAGGATTGTTGTGGGCTCTTAGTAGGTCACATTTGCCTTTCTCAGGATCAGTGCATGTACCTGACCTTCTTTTTCAATCTAACCATCTGTTGCATTTTGATAGAAGTAGGGAGATAGCTGTAAGTGGGGACAGCGAGCCGGACACCTCTGAGTCTCTCTCCTCTTCACCCACATTTTACAGGTGCAATCTGCAAACGCCTCACCCCAGTGGCACCAAGGCAGTCTCCCCGCCTGCCCTGAGGTTTCACTGAGGGAGGGTCCTGTGGGAACCTTCCCGGCACTCACACATGTACACATCTGGAAGTATAAGAACATTATCCCTGGGGTCCGTGGTTCTCGAGGAGGACACATGACAATCACTCAGGGATGATGAAACGTACAGATTTCTGGGTCCCACCTGAAGAGGTTCTGACTTCATTGCTCTGCTTTGTAGTCTGTATCCAGAGTTTCAAAAACACTCCATGTGATTCTGAACAGCAGCCAGAGTTGAGAATCGTCACATAGCGAGGGCCACTTGACCAATGGTGGACAGAGCTGGGTGGAAAAGCCTCAGCACATTCTACCCAAACAGCTTACAGTGTACAAATGCCTCAGGGTCCCAGTAGGATTGAGCATTAGCTCCCCACATTGCTTATCAGGTAGATAATGCACATTGAAGTGATTTTTCCTTGTTCCCTATTTCACTCTTCTAAAACTTCACCCCTATTCTCAGGGATTAATTACAAAATCAGCTTCCAGCACGCAGGCCTCATCTCAGGCTCTACTTTGGGAATGAATCCAAGGTAATGTAGGCAGAAAGCAGAGAGCGTGTGGCCCGTATGGGAGCAGATGGAAGAAGGAGGTGTTTATTCTCATGGCACGTAGATGCAAAAGAGCTTTTTGCCTTGCCTCATGTTTTTTTATTTTCTAATCTATATCTAAACACCTCAAAGGCAGGTATTCTGAGACAATCCTATATAATAAAAGCCCAATATGCTAATTGTCCCGTCATCCGGTCGGCAGTTCAACCAATCAAAGCGTAATATGCTAATGATATGCTAAGTCCACTCAACCGTTCACTATGATGTGCACTGACCACCAGGGGGCAGATACTCCGACCGGTAGGTTAGTTTGCTGCTGGGGTCCAGCTGATCAGGACTGAGCGAGATGGCCCTCATATGCCCTGGAGCCCTCCAGTGGTCCCTCCCTTGCTGGCCAACCTCTTGCGTTCCTTCCTGGCCCTGATCGTGCACCAGTTGGGTGCCTTGGCCTGACCTGTGCCCTTTCGCAATCCAGAACCCCTCGGGAGATGTCGGAGAGCCGGTTTTGGCCCAATCCCACAGGCCAGGCTGAGTGCCCCACTGGTGCACGAAATTGTGCACCGGGCCTCTAGTCAATTAATAAGGTCATAACCTCTAGAATTCTTTTTTGTTGTGGAGTCCTAGTCCCTTTAGGTAATCCATAGTGCTCTCCTAAATATTCCCTTCATTGAGGAACTCTTTTTAATGTATTTGTAGGTTGTAATTGGGTTGGAAGAATGCTTTGATATTAATTTTCCCTGTTTTAAATGTGCCAGTTCACACCTCTTCTTTCACATTGTCATACCCAATTATACCTCCCGGTAGCCTATTCTTCTCTTTTCCAGTCCTTCTTCTTGGGTTCCTTCTATTCATTTAGTCTAGGACAGTGGTCGGCAAACTCATTAGTCAACAGAGCCAAATAGCAACAGTACAATGATTGAAATTTCTTTTGAGAGCCAAAATTCTTAAACTTTTTCTAACACCACTTCTTCAAAATAGACTTACCCAGGCCGTGGTATTTTGTGGAAGAGCCACACTCAAGGGGCCAAAGAGCCGCATGTGGCTCGAGAGCCACAGATTACCGACCACTGGATTAGGAAATATATACTTAAGAATTATTTGCATTTCAATATGGTCTTAATTAAAAAATAAAGTTAAAATGTCTACAGTCCAGTGGTCAGCAAACTCACTAGTCAACAGAGCCAAATATCAAGAGTACAAGGATTGAAATTTCTTTTGAGAGCCACATTTTTTAAACTTAAACTTCTAACGCCACTTCTTCAAAATAGACTTGTGGTATTTTGTGGAAGAGCCACACTCCAGGGGACAAAGAGCCTCATGTGCTTGTGAGCTGCGGTTTGCCGACGACTGCTATAGTTAGTAATGTTGAGACAGTATATTAAAATATACCCATTTTAAAGGTATGGCTCCATGAGCTTTTATAAATGCATATATCTGGCTAACTGGCATGACATTCAAAGCGTAGAACATTTCCTGTTCTTCTAAAAGTTTCCCATGTTCCTTTGGAATTAATCACCTGGTCCCAGCCCCAGACCACCACTGACTTGTTTTATGTCAGTGTCAAGTGCTTTTGCCTATTATATAATTTAATATGTTTGGACTTCTACAATGTGTCTCTTTTATGTTTGGCTTCTTTTACTCAGCATAGGCTTTTGAGATTCATCCAAGTTATTTATTTTCTTTTATTGTTCCTTTTATTGCTGAGTAGCTGATGCACAATTCACCTGTTGATGGATATTTGGATTGTGTCCAGTTACTAGCTGTTATGAATATAGCTGAAGTGAACATTCTTATACTAATCTTTGTGTAGAGATGCTTTTATTTTCTTGGTCAAATCACTAAAGAACGGAGTTGCTGGGTCATATGGTGTTTTTTAGCTTAATGAGGAACTCTCAAACTGTGTTTCAAAGTAGTCCTCTGCCGCCTGCAAAGTATGAGTTTTTCAATTGCTCCATATCCTCACCCAAACTGAATATTTTTAGTCTTTATAATTTTAATTATTCTTGTCAGGGTGAAGTTGAATTTCCTCATAGTTTTAATGTAAATTTCCCTAAAGACTAATGATGTGGAGAATCTTTCATGTGGTGATTGGCCATTTGTATATCCCTTTTGGGATAGTAGTGTCTGTTCAAGTCCTTTGGACATGTTTTATTTATTTATTGTCTTTAAGGAATTTGTATCATCTAATTAGTTGCATTTATTGTCATAAAGTTGTTCATAACATTCCTTATTAGCTCATTAAAGTCTATAGCATCACTGATGATGTCCTATTTTTTGTTTTAAATCCTCACCCAAGGATATGTTTATTGATTTTAGAGAGAGAGAGATTGATTGGTTGCTTCTTGTACATGCACCAACTATTGATGGAACCTACAACCTAGGTATGTGCCCTAACCAGGAATCCAACCACAACCTTTTGGTGTATGGGACTGCGCTCCAACCAACTGAGCCATCCAGCCAGGGCTGATGTCCTATCTTTTATTCCTGAGTTGATAACTTGTGCCTTCTCTCTGTTTTTTCTTTTTTCTTGATTGGTCTGACTAAAGGTTTGCAATTTTATTGATCTTTTAAAAGAAGCAACCTTTGTTTTCATTTTTTCTCTCTTTCGTTTTCTATATAATTATTATTCCCCCCCCCCTTATCTTTATTCTCCTTTTTTCTACTTACTTTGGATTTAATTTGTTTCCTCTTTTTCTAGTTTTCTTTTTAAAGATGACAACTTAGATAGTTGATTTTAGACCTTTGTTTAAAAATGTATGTATCACATTTAGCATTTTACCAAACATTCCACAAATTTTGAAATATTCTGATTTTATTATTATAGGGCTAAGAATATTTTCTAGCTTATAATTTTTTTTTGCTCTGCCTCATGGATTATTTAAGAATTTGTTGCTTATTTTCCAAATATTTAGAAAATTTTGAATAATTAAAAAAATTTATTTAATTCTAGAGAACTAACTATATGATGCCAATTCTTTTGTTGTTGTTGTTATTAATCCTTACCTGAGGATATTATTCCATTGAGTTTTAAAGAAAGGGAGAGGCAGAGAGACAGAAACATCCATATAAGGAGACAAATCGATTGGGTTGCTTTCTGCACATCACCCGACCAGGGTCAGGGATCAAACTCACAACCAGGGCATGTGCCCTGGATCAGAATCGAACCCTAGTTCAGTCATTAGTCCAACTCTCTAGCCACTGAGCCAAACTATCTATGGCGTGATACCAATTCTTTGAAATTTATTGATATTTAAGTGCCAGCATTTGGCTCATCTTTGTGAATGTACCATGTGTAGTTGAAAAAAAAAAGTGTATTGTGCTGACAATTGATCAAGTTATTTTATAGCATTGAGTTTTCATTATTATTACTGATTTTCAGCCTACTTCTGTGAAAGGAGAAGTGTTGAAATTTCTATTTCTCCTTGCAGTTCTGTTAGTTTTTGCTTCATGTATTTTGAAGTTATTTTATTATATACATATTTAGGATTGTTAAGTCTTCTTAATGAATTGATCCTTTGTCATGAAATTTCCTTTTTTTGTCCCAGATACTTCTTTTCCTAAAGTCGACATTTTCTGATGTTAATAATGTAATTCCTATTTTTTATTATTAGTGTTTATATCATACATCTATTTTCATCCTTTTAACCTGCCTCATATTTAAAGTGTTTTTTTTTGCAGATAGTATATCATAGGTTCTTGCATCTTTGTCTAATCTGATCATCTCTAGTTTTTAGAGTTCATTATATTTAATATAAATTCAACAAAGTGGGCTTTAAGTCTGCCATTTGCTATTTGTTTTCTATTTACCCATCTGTTCTTGGTTGCTTTGTTCTTCCTCTCTTTTTGAGTTGTTTTAATATGACATTTTATAACAACTATTGGCTTATTAGCTGTAACTTTTTTAGTGATCGCTGAAGGTTTACAACATGTACCTTTAACTTTTCATAGTTTACCCTCAAGTAATATTATATTTTATAACAACTATTGGCTTTTTAGTTGTAACTTTTTTAGTGATCGCTGAAAGTTTACAATATATAGCTTTAACTTTTCATAGTTTACCCTCCAGCAATATTATACCACTTCACAAAGTAGGTAAAAATCTTGGAAAAATATGCAGGCAGTCCTACTTCTTTATGGTCCTGATATATAGGCATTTCAGTTATGGGTTAGTCAGACAACACCATTTCCTCAACAACACTGTTCAAATGTCAGTTACCGCAGTCTGTTAACTCTGAATAATTGTATGAAGTACTAATTTGGTGCTCATCTTTAGTACACAAGTCAACATAGTTAACAGATGTGCATCATGACTGCTTCAGATGTGCACATTGTTTCTTCCAAAGTCTGCTGGTGATTAGCCACTGAGCATCTGCTATTTCTTTCACACACAAACAGCCAGCGTATAGTTGTGTTGACTGCTCATCTCCCAGGTATAAGCCCATATAATTTTTTTAAAATAATATATTTTATTGATTTTCTACAGAGAGGAAAGGAAAGGGATAGAGAGTTAAAACCATCGATGAGAGAGAGACATCCATCAGCCACCTCCTGCACGCCCCCACCAGGGTTGTGCCCACAACTAAGATACATGCCCTTGACCGGAATCGAACCTGGGAACCCTCAGTCCACAGGCTGACCTAAGCCCATATAATTTAACTTTTAAAATGGTCCTGCTGTTGGATAATGATTCAGGTCTCCTTTATGCATTTGGAGACTTCCAAGAAAATGTGATCATTTGCTTTTTTCTAACATGCACATAATCTTCAATCCGCCCAATGGACCAAGGAATCATTTGAACTTTCAAAGCCTACTGTATTAGATTGACTTTTCCACAGACTATTTATGCTACAATGGAAGATCATCATACCTTTTTTTTTTTAGTTGAGTATGGAAGAAATAATACTGGAAGAATGCAATTGATTTAGGCATCATGGAAGGAAGGAACAATGCCTACTATGTATGTAATGTGGCAGAAACTTTTATTGAACTGTGAAAATAACATGCAGAATCCAAATAGGACGTTAATGGAGTTATTGGAGCAATAGCTGACCATGGAAATGTTGACCACCACCATCTGGGAGAAACTTAGTGAAAGGGAGCTTACTGACATAAATGAGGAAAAAAGATTCTCGCAAAAAGAAGTCAGATGTGCCTAAAGAAGTGATGTCAGCTAAAACTTTTACATGAGAGGAAATCTTGAAGATATTTCACAATATTAAAAGCACAAAAATAGAAATGTTGGAAGCTGATGCAGACTTATAAAAGGGTTTGACTGTTTTCCAATGCCTTGAAAAGATGCTTACTGCATATGGTAGGTTACACTTTGAGAAGATGATGGCAAGCAAGGTTCAATCTATTCTTGAGGTTTTCTTTGCAAAGAAATGAATCATTTTAATCCTTAATGTTTCTACTGTTTTAAGTTATAATGGACTAAATAGGTATTAGTTTCACTATCTTTTTTTTCATTTTTCTGTACATTTAGATGACAGACATTAAGAGAGGTGTAATTGTTTTGACAATGTTTGGAAGAGTCACCCAACAGTTATAATAATTTTCATTGATTAGAAAGATCAGTTTGCGTGTCTTTAGCTTGTACCATCACTTTAACAGTCTTACATGACCATACAAAGAGAGGACTTCCTATACTTCCCACTCTCCTCTTTCTCTGTGCCTGTCTTTGGCTGTTTCAATTGCTAAAACGAAAGGACACACACCAGGTAGATTATAAATAGCAGAAATACATTGCTAACAGTTCTGAAGTCTGAGTTTAGGGTAGCAGCTGGGTGAGGGTGCTGTTTGGGGTTGCAGACTTCTCATTGTATCCTCATAGGATGGAAGGGGCTAGGGAGCAATGTGGCATCTCATTCAAGAGCACCAAACCCACTCATGAGGGCTGTATCCTCATGACCCAATGACCTCCCCAACGTCGCAATTCCTAGGACCATTTTTGAGTTAGGATTTCAACGGATGAATTTGGGAAGGACACATATTTAGACCACAGCAGTGCTCTTGTCCAACATTCCACATCAGTATTTTAATTTTCATAATCCATTGGTGTTACTTTTGCCTGAAACACCCAATTACCTTTTGAATAAATTAAAAAATGTGAGAAAAATATTCTCATACTTATCTGCACATTTACCATTTCTGAGGTTCTATATTCCCTAGCATGGATTCAAGTTTCCATCTGGTATCATTTTCTTTCACCCTGAAGATATTCTATAACATTTCTTACAATGTAGGTCTGCTAGTGATGAATTCTCTCTAGCATTTTGTATGTGAACCTTCATTTTGAATGTAAATTTTATTGTTTATAGAATTCTAATATGACAGTTTTCTTTAGCACAATGTTTTCTTATAAATATGTTGTTTTATTGTCTTTGTCTTTCACTGTTTCTGGTGAGATGACTGCAGATCTATATTGGTATCAATAGAGATAGATATAGACATCGATTTAGACATGGATATGGATATAGACATAGCTATAGCATGGATAATATAGATATAGATATTGTTCCTTTGTGTACAATATGTGTTTTCTCTATGGTTGCTTTTAAGACTTTCTCATTATCAATATTTTAATTAATGTGATCATAATGTGCATTTTTCATATACACTTTTTATTAGAGTATAGTATACATACATAAAAATAAACAAGTCAAAACCTACGGATGGATGAATTATCACCAAGTGATCAGGTCCCTATCACCGCAATCCAGATCAAGATATAAAACTCACCTACAATATAGATGTTCATTGAAGGCCTCTTCTAGTCACTGCTCCTGCGACCCACCTCAAAGAAAGTGTTCTCCTGGCTTCATGCGCCGCTGATCGGTTTTGCCAGAGTTTAAATTTTACAAAACTGAAATTATATGGCACATTTTACTTGTGGCTAAATTATTTTACGCTACATGATGTTTGTGAGATTTGAATATGTAAATATGTTTTATTTTACATAATAAATATGTAAAAATAGGTTTTCGTATTTATTACTGTTGTACAAATATCCTCACACATATTTATCATTATATTGTTGATGGTTTTTCAGTTGCTTTCATTTTTTACTTCAAATGGAATCCAATCAGGCTATAAACATCCACATACATGACTTTGGGTACACATATATACTAATTTCTGTTGTATATGTTCTCAGAATAGAAATTGTTGGACCATCAGGGATGAAAAGGATCAATTTTAATATGGACAAAACATATTGAAAATGGTTGCACCAATTTGGTTTTCACCGGTGGTATATGACTATTCCCATTATTCCACATCCTTGCAACTACTTGGTATTTTCAGTAAGTTTTTGTGGGATGTAGACTGTTATCCTAATGATTCTTTGGACTTCTCTGAAGGCTACTGAGATTGAACCTCACTCTGCTCTTAGGAGTGCACATGCTTTTCTTAACTTTGAACCTCTATTCTTCCTGGACTATAGCTGGTCTCAGGAAGTGACCTTGGGTTACTCCTGAAATATTTTACAAAGTTGAAACCAGATATTAATGTCTCAATCACTGTTCTTTTTTCTTTCTTTTTTTTTTCTTTTTTCAAGGTAGATTTTCTTTATTTTATTTAAAAAATTGTTTTTATTAATGTGTTACATGTATACATATCTTCCCATTGGCCCCCCCCTCCCAGGCATACCCTAACTCCCCAGTGTCTTGTGTTCATTGGTTATGCTTATATGCATGCATACAAGTCCTGTGGTTGATCTCTTATCTACCTTTTTTCTATTTCTTTTTTTAAAAAAATATATTTTATTGTTTTTTTTTTTTACAGAGAGCAAGGGAGAGGGATAGAAAGTCAGAAACATCGATGAGAGAGAGACATCGATCAGCCGCCTTCTGCACGCCCCACACTGGGGATGTGCCCGCAACCAAGGTACATGCGCCCGACCGGAATCGAACCTGGGACCTTTCAGTCCACAGGCCAACACTCTATCCACTGAGCCAAACTGGTCTTGGCCTCTTTTCTATTTCTTGAAGGTTATTCCTAAGCTCCTATATGACTTTGTATGTTTTCATGTCCAGGAAGGGCAGGCAGCAGGGAAAGAGGGCAGTTTACTGATTGGGCGAGAGCATCCTGACAGTCAGGGGTGGTTGGGCAGCTGTTTCATTTTGATGCCACCAGCGACTCTGGAAGTGCAGGTAGGTAGCTCTGTGAGCCGCGGTGGACAGATTTCAGAGCATTCGGAAAGGTATAGCTCCGAGCTCCATCTCTCTCACCAGTAACAGGCGTTCCATCTATGTGTCCTCCAGAAAGTCCTCTGGCCTCACTGAAGCCCGTTGATGAGGGAGACTGATCTACTTCTCGTGTCCCAGATGTTTTCCGGGGCTGTTCTAGGCCCGCCAATGACCTGAGAGTCTCTGACACACCAACTTTTACTCTTTGGGATCCAGGCGTGATCCAAATTTCAAAGACCTTTTTTTTATTGTTTAAAATATTACATAGATTAGTACACATATCTCCTTTTTATTCCCCATTGACCTTCCCCCAGCCTCTCCTACCCCCTGTCACATGCCCTCATTACCTCCACCCCCTCCAGTGTCTTGTATCCATTGCTGTGCTTATACACATGCATACAAGTCCTTTGGATGATCTATTTCCCTCCCTCCCCCAACACTCCCCAGCCTTCCTGCTGTAATTTGACAGTCTGTTTGATGCTTTACTGCCTCTGTATCTATCTTTTTGTTCATCAGGTTATAATGTCCTTTATTTTCCATAAATGAATGAGATCATGTGTTATTTTTCTTTCATTGGCTGGTTTATCTCACTTAACATAATGCTCTCCAGTCCATCCATGCTGCTGCAAATGGTAAGAATTTCTTCTTTTTTATAGCAGTGTAGTATTCCATTGTGTAGATGTACCATGGTTTTTTGATCCACTCATTTGTTGATGGGCACTTAGGCTGTTTCCAACTCTTAGCTATGGTAATTGTGCTACTATGAACATAAGGGTACATATATCCTTTCTGATTGGTGTTTTTAGTTTCTTGGGGTATAATCCTAGAAGGGGATTGCTGGGTCAAATGGGAGCTCCATTTTTAGTTTTTTGAGGAATCTCCATACTGTTCTCCACAGTGGCTGCACCAGTCTGTCTGCATTCCCACCAGCGGTGCACAAGGGTTCCTTTTTCTCTGCATCCTCGCCAGCACTTACCTTTGTTGATTTGTTGATGATTGCCATTCTGACAGGTGTGCGATGGTATCACATTGTGCATTGTCATTTTGATTTGCATCTCTCAGATAATTAGTGACTTTGAGCATGTTTTCATGTCTCGTGGCCTTCCTTCTGTCTTTTTTTAAAAAGATTTTATTTAGATCCCTTGCCCACTTTTTTTATTGGATCATTTATCTTTCTTTTATTAAGTTGTATAAGTTCCCCATAGATGTTGGAGATTAAACTTTTATCAGTGGTAACATTTGCAAATATGTTCTCCAATACAGTGGGCTTTCTTGTTGTTTTGTTGATGGTTTCTTTTGCTGTGCAAAAGCTTTTTATTTTGATGTAGTCCCATTTGTTTATTTTCTCTTTAGCTTCCATTGCCCTAGGAGCGGTATTGGTGAAGAAATTGCTTCAGTATATGTCTGAGATTTCTCTGCCTGTGGATTCCTCTAGTATTTTTATGGTTTCCCGTCTTATGTTTAAGTCATGTATACATTTAGAGTTTATTTTGTGTGTATGGTGTAAGTTGGTGGTCTAGTTTCATTTTTTTGCATGTATCTGTCCAATTTTCCCAACACTGTTTATTGAAGAGACTGTCTTGATTCCATTGTATGTTCATGCCTTCTTCGTCAAATATTAATTGGGCATAGTGGTTTGGGTAGATATCTGGATTCTCTATTCTTTCCATTGGTCTATATGTCTGTTTTTGTGCCAGTACCAGGCTGTTTTGAGAACAGTGGCTTTGTAATACAGCTTGAAATCTGGTATTGAGATCCCACCTACTTTATTCTTCTTTCTCAGGATTGCTGCGGCTATTCAAGGTCTTTTTTTATTCCATATCAATTCTTGGAGAGTTCTTTCTAGGCCTGTGAAATATGCCATTGGTATTTTAATGGGTAGTGCATTGAATCTATAGATTGTTTTGGGTAGTATGGACATTTTAATAATGTTGATTCTACCAATCCATGAACACGGTATGTTCTTCCATCTATTACATCTTCCTCTATCTCTTTTTCAGTGTCCCATAGTTTTCGTGTATAGGTCTTTTACCTCCTTAGTTAAGTTTATTCCTAGGTATTTTAATTTTTTTGGTGCGATGGTAAATGGGATTGCATTTTTTGTCTCTCTTTCTGTAAGTTCACTGTTGGTATATATAAATGCCATAGTTTTCTTGGCATTAATTTTGAATTCTGCTACATTGCTGTATTCATTTATTAAGTCTGTTAGTTTTTTGATGGAGTCTTTTTTTTATGTACAATATCATGTCATCTGCAAATAAGGGCAGCTTTACTTGTTCTTTTCCAATTTGGATGCTTTTTATTTCTTCTTCTTGTCTAATTGCAATGGCTAATACTTCCAGTACTATGTCAAACAGGAGTGGTGAGAGTGGGCATCCCTATCTTGTTCCTGTTCTTAGGGGAAATGGTTTTAGTTTTTGCCCATTGAGTATGATGTTAGCTGTGGGTTTATCATATATGGCTTTTATGATGTTGAGGTATGATCCTTCTATTCCCGCCTTGCTGAGAGTTTTTATCAAGAAAGGGTGTTGGATTTTCTCAAATGCTTTTTCTGCATCAATTGATATGACTATGTGATTTTTATCTCTCAATTTTTTTTATGTGGTATATCACGTTTATTGATTTGTGGATATTGTACCATCCTTGCATCCTTGGGCTAAATCCTACTTGGCCATGGTGTATGATCTTTCTGATGTACTCCTGGATATGATTTGCTAGAATTTTGTTGAGGATTTTGGCATCTATGTTCATGAGAGATATTGGCCTGTAATTCTCTTTCATTGTGTTGTCTTTATCTGGCTTTATTATTAGGGTGATACTGGCTTCATAGAGTGAGTTTGGAAGTGTTCCTTCCTCTTGAATTTTTTAAAATAGTCTGAGGAGGATATGTTTTAGTTCTTTCTTGAATGTTTGGTAAAACTCCCCAAAGGGAAACCATCTGGCATTGGGCTTTTGTTTGCTGGAAGCTTTTGGATGACTGCTTCAATTTCTTCCATAGTTATTGGCCTATTAAGATGTTTAAATTCTTCCTGATTGAGTTTTGGAAGGTTATATTTTTCTAGGAATATGTCCATTTCCTCCAGGTTGTCCAGTTTGTTGGAATAGAGTTGTTCATAGTATTTTTTAACAATCCTTTGTATTTTGATGAGGTCTTTTGTTATTTTTCCTCTTTCATTTCTGATTTTGTTTATTTGGGTCTTCTCTCTTTGCTTCTTGGTAAGCCTGGCAAGAGGTTCATCCATCTTGTTTATCCTTTCAAAAAACCAGCTCTTGGTTTTGTTGATCTTTTGTATTGTCTTTTTGGTCTCTATGTCGTTTATCTCCACTTTGATCTTTGTTATTTTCTTCTCTCTGCTTACACTGGGCTTTTCTTGTTGCTTTCTTTCTAACTTCTTGAGTTATAGGGTTAGGTAATTTATTATCATTGTTTCTTGTTTTTTGCAGTAGGCTTGTAGAGCTATGAACTTCCCTCTTAAGAATGCTTTCGCTGTGTCCCATAGACATTTGTTGCCATGATTTTTTTTAATTTCTTCTTTGATCTCTCTGGTCACCCAGGCATTGTTTAATAGCATGCTGTTTAGTCTCAATGTGTTTGATATCTTTGGATTGTTTTTATTGTAGTTGATTTCCAGTTTTATGCCACTGTGATCTGAGAAGATGCTTGATATGATTTCTATCTTCTTGAATTTGAAGAGACTTTGACTATGACCCAACATATGGTCTATCTTTGAAAATGACCCATGTGCACTTGAGAAGAATGTATATTCTGTGGCTTTGGGATGAAATGTTCTGAAGATGTCAATTAATTCCATCTGGTCTAGTGAGTCATTTAGGATTCATATTTCTTTGCTGATTTTTTTTGTTTAGAGGATTTGTTCAATGCTGATAGTGGGGTATTAAAGTCTGCTACTATGATTGTATTGCTGTTAATCTCTCCCTCGATAGCTTCCAGGAGGTTTTTTTTTTAATATACTTTGGTGCTCCTGTATTGGATGCTTATATGTTTATCAGAGTTACTTCTTCTTGTTAGATTTCTCCCTTTAGTATTATGAAGTAGCCTTCCTTATCTCTTGTCATGTCCTTCACTTTGATATCTAATTTGTCAGATATAAGTATTACTAACCCAGTTTTTTTTTTTTCATTTCCATTTTCCATCCCTTCCCTCAGTGTCTGTGTGTCTTTTTTTCTGAGGTGGGTTTTTTGTAGACAGAAGATATATGGGTCATTTTTTTTTAAAGTTCAATCCATTATCCTATGTCTTTTGATTGGTGCATTTAATCCATTTATATTTAAAGTTATTTTTGTTGGATGCTTATTTGTCTCCATTCTTATTCTTTGCCTTTGTGTTCCTTCTTTGCTTCCTATTTCTTCTTTTTACAGCAGATCCTTTAGCATTTCTTTCATTGCTGGTTTGATGGTAATAAATTCCCTTAATCCTTTTTTGTCTGTGAAGTTCCTGATTCACCATCAATTTTGATTGATAGCCTTGGTGGGTACAGTATTCTTGGATTTGGACCCTTCCTTTGCATGACTTTGTATATTTCACTCCATTCATTCCCTTCTGGCCTGATGAGTTTCTGTTGAGAAATCAGTTGCTAGTCTGATGGAGGTTACTTGGTAGGTAACTTTCTGTCTCTCTCTGGCCACTTTTAAGATTATTACTTTGTCATTGGTGTTTGCCAATTTAATTATAATATGCTTTGGCATCAGTTTTTTGAGGTTCATTTTTGTTGAAAATAGAATGCAGAACACTAATCCCAAAGTGAAATAAAGAGAAAATAAAATGATACTTTTTTTAAAAAAAAGGTAAATTAGTAGTAGTAATAATACTGATTGAAAATAAAAATGTAATAATTAAAAAGGTAAAATGAAATGAGGAAAAAAGAAAAAAATTAGTTTCTTAAGTAAAGGCTGAAAAAAATGTGTAGTAGTGAAGGTCATTCACTTCCTCTACTGTTCTGTTTGGCACGCCTATTTCCTAGTCAGGACAATATTGCAGTTCCCTATGTTCCACTGTTCCTCAGTCCTGATTTTGAAGCAGGCAGTATGTCTTCATTTCTTGTATTCCTTTATTTATGTTTACAGAAGAGTTAATTTGTGATTCAACCCTTGTCTTGCAGTGTTTCTGGATTGACCTCCAGGTCTATAGGTCCTTTCTAGCCTGTGCTTACATGCTGCTTTCCCTGTGGCACTCAATACCAGTTTGTGGGAGTGGGTTGCCCCAGAGCTGGTTCTCCAATGGTTATTCTCGCTCTGATCCCCAGGTTCCAGAAAAACAACTTTCCCCTGCAGTCTCTTAAGGTGCCCCCAATTGGGTGATCCTATGTAATGGGCTTAGTAGAAGCAAGGATTTAAAAGGAAAAAGAAAAAAACAAAAACAAAGAAACAAACAAACAAAGAGAACCAGCATAAGTTCTCTTTGGGCTGCGCACAAGTCTGTGCAGTCTTTTCTTCCTCCTTGGGTCTAAGCAGCGGGCACACTTTTAAAAGTTTCAGGCTGTCCTTTTGCGTCAGATCAAAATGGGTTACTTTTTAGAGTTCCTTTCTGTTAGCAGCTCTGAGGATCCCCTTCCACATTCACAGGTCACACCAGCCCCAACAGCCACGGATTTTTCTAGGCACAGACTTCTCCCAGCCCTCCAGCTCTGGCAGTGCGTGCCTTTCTCTCTCCTGCCGGGAGCAGAGACCTCACCTTATCCCAGGCGAAATCTGACCTTTCCGTGGTGGGTGTAGAGCTCCTCTGAATCCATGTGTTTGTGCCAATTGGGGGCCGGTGCTCTGGGGTTCGCAGCTGTTTGGTGGGTGCTGCAGTTGTAGATTTTCACGCTTCCGATAACATCCACTTTCCCCTTTAAGATGGCGTGGTCTCCGTGTCCGAGCTGGCTGCTCTGGGAGGGAACCCAGCAGCAGTGGGGGCTGCCTGGTCAGGAGAGCCCCCTACCCAGCCACCCCCACTGTTTCCTGGAGGATAGCTGTCCCTCAACTCTTCAACAGACACTCCCCATGCGAACCTCAGCTGTTTTCTCTATCTGCTCTGGGAAAAGGCTTGGGACACATCTGTCTAGTCCACCACCATTTTATCCTCCTTCTTCTGATGATACCAAATTTTAATGGAAACAGGGAGAAAAGGAAGCTCTCATACCCTGATAATAGGAGTGCAAATTAGTGCAAATCCATGGTACAGCCTACTCTTATTCCTAGTATTGATTTCCTTTCTTCTACGAAGTTCAACCCTGATTCTGTAACCTGGCACATGGCTACTGAGAATAACTCTCCATTTCCCCTCAAAGACCTTTTTTTTTAAAAAAAATATATTTTATTGATTTTTTTTTAGAGAGGAAGAGAAAGAGATAGAGAGTCAGAAACATCTATGAGAGAGAAACATGGATCAGCTGCCTCTTGCACGCCTCCTACTGGGGATGTGCCCACAGTCAAGGCACATGCCCTTGACTGGAATCGAACCCAGGACCCTTCAGTCTGCAGACCGACGCTCTATCCACTGAGCCAAACCGGTTTCGGCTCAAAGACCTTTTGAGTGTGCTGGCCTTACACTCCCCACTTGTCATACCATCACACAAATGAAATGCAAGGTAAGAGGGCAATTTTCCGGCTTTCTGAATCCTCTCTTTCAATCTCTCCCTGTCCCTTATTATATATCTTTCTGTGGTGGGTGAACGTCTCAACCAATTCAGCCTGGCCCTGATATAGTGTGGGAGAGTCTGGCACTAGAAATATAGCCCTCTTTCAAGGAGGCAGCTAAAAGATCATCTCTTTGATCTAAGCTGTAAATCATCTCCCTGAAATTTCTCTTCCGTAGCTCAGCCCTGAGACGGGGGGTTGGAGGTGGGGTGACTAGAAGTTGCTCTGCACACTCTGGTGTGAACTTTGGCTCACTTTTGGTCCTTCCAAGTCTCTCTCTCTCTTTTTTTAATAATTTATTTTTATTTTTAAAATATATTTTATTGATTTTTTACAGAGAGGAAGAGAGAAAGAGAGAGAGAGTTAGAAACATCGATGAGAGAGAAACATTGATCAGCTGCCTCCTACACGCTCCCTACTGGGGATGTGTCCTCAACCACGGTACATGCCCTTGACCGGAATCGAACCTGGGACCCTTCAGTCCGCAGACCGACACTCTATCCACTGAGCCAAACCGGTTTTGGCCCAAGTCTCTTTCTAGTACCTAACTTCCCCACCTCGGCTCTATTGCCAGGTGCCTGATTTCTGTGTATCCCCCACTTCTATGGCCAAGGAAGAAACCTCCCTGGCTCATTTGGTGGCTGGTTGTGCAGAGCTTTTAATATCAGGTGATCGCCCAGGTGCTGGTGGCTCTGTGGATTGGCAGGTGTCCTGTGCTGGTGTGGCCGAAGTGAGGAGGGAGCCCACCGGTAGCCCAGGAAGAAATTAGAACCCAAAAGTCCTGTGACTGCTCTGACCTGTCATCTGGAGCACGTGTCTCCTGGGGAGTACAGTGGTACCTCGAGATACGAGTTTAATTCATTCCGTAACCTTGAGGCGTGGGAAACTGAGACGCTCGAGTCATGGTAAACTGGTGGGTCGTGTGCAGCCGGCCGATCCGCGCGGTGACTCCTATCTCAAATGTTGCTCGTATTTCAAAGCAAAAATCGCTCGCTTGACAGCTCGTATCTCAAAAATCTCGTATGTTAGGGCACTCGTATCTTGAGGTACCACTGTATTTCCTGTGACAGCGATGGGTTTGCACTGCCTTTTGCATCCTGTGACCAATCGCATGATATGCAAAATCCTGGGGCTAGGAATGCAGTGTGTGAGAGACGGTGACTGGGCATTTCCCTGCATGAAACGAAGAAAAACACAGCCCAGGAGACTGCATACTACTGCTTTTATTTTGGTTCCGCGTAAGTCTGCCTGGATGATCAGAACAGATGGGAGAGAGGCATGGGGATGCGCAATAATTCCGCTCCTTGACCTTGAGATGTGAGCCCTATAACGAGAGAGCGTTCATCTCACTATTCTTCCTCCAGTTTCCTCACACGGTGAGGTCAGGCAGAGTTCACCAGACGCGTTCATGAGTATATTGCCTATATATACATACTTTTTAAAAATATATTTTTATTGATTTCTGAGAGGAAAGGAGAGGGAGAGAGATAGAAACATCAAGGATAAGAGAGAATCATTGATCAGCTGCCTCCTGCACATCCCCTACTGGAGATTGAGGCAGCAACTCAGGCACGTACCTTGACTGGAATCGAACCCAGGTCCCTTTTGTCCACAGACTGATTCTCTATCCACTGAGCCAAACCAACTGGGGCATATCACCTATATTTTTGAATAAGCTTCTATCCTGGTTGCAGGCAAATTATAACTTTCAATTTTTAGCAGCTGGTTAAGAATTTTTTTTTACGAATTTGGTGTCTTTTCATAGCACTGTCAGAGATTACTTGTATTGCTTTTATCTTTTGATTATTTTTGGGCATCCTAGATATTTAGCACCATGGTTTGTGTTTTTTTTCCCCCCTTAGAATTGTTGGATAAGAATATTAAAGTTGACATTATTATGATCACAAGTATACACAGGTATATAAAGAAGTTGCCATGGATTATCGCAAGGTGGCTATTATTCGTGATGTGTAAACGAACGAGGGTGCAATTAATACTTGTGTAAAGAAATAGGATAGTGTCATCCCAGAAACTATACAGTTTAGAGAGATGTTTGGGTTATTGAAAGAAATAATTTTTCGTAAGTGGAACGGTTAATCATTTTCGTGCATCTTGGTGGAAAAATTAGGCTACTTTTCAGCATTATCCTCACAAGGTCTTTGAGATAACACAGCAGTCACAGTTGCTAATAGGCCTCGTGTTTACTAAATTGTTAGCAATTTATCTTGCTACACTGATAGAAAAAGCTTCAAGAATACTTAGCAAAGTGCATTAGTCTCCTGTGCTGGATTTAACTATTTATTAGACTTTGCAGTAGGCACACACCCATATTAAAATTGAAATTAGAGATCTAATCAGACTCCACATCGAGCTGATAAATGCCAGTATTGGGGGATGTTGGAGATGATCCACTTCATCCAATTTGGTAAAAAAGAAACGAGACTCAGGGGAAGGGAGTGACTTAGTGAAGGTTATTCAGCAGGTTTGAGGCAGAAATAATAGAATAATCGCAGTTCTCCTGCTTCTCAGTCCCAGGATTTTCCCACCACACTGGGCTATTCTGCTGCCAATGCCTTTATTTTGCTTTTTTATCCTATGTATTTTGCCATTGCAGTCTCATCACAATTCTGTCCTTCACCCCAAATGTTTACATTTCGGACCATTATTGTCTCTGTAAATAAATACATGCTGGTTGTTTTTGGAAGAAGAACTACTCTGCTCCTCCTGTGTGCTCCTCCTTTGTCTCACCTTGCTGTCACACTCACGACCTTTCTCACACCAGATGGGTGGGTTTTCCTGCCACACCAGGCGATTCTGTGACACCAGCTGTGTGTCCGTCTGCTCCCGTATATTCCATTCTAACACTGTGTACCTGGAGACTGTGTCAAATCCCACAGTCTAAGGACTTAATCCTATAAGACTCCTCACTCCCAGCCTTTTAGATGCCCATCGCCTGCCTGAATTGTCATCTGTGCTTCTGACGTCAGCTACCAATCGAGGTTC
>JAAGEH010000046.1:12597669-12616792 GCA_011751065.1 Lasiurus cinereus
AGCTGAGCTGAGTTACAAAGGATTACCTAAGTACTAAATGTAAACTTATTGATGCATACAGGAATCCATTTGCATTAATAAAATTGAGAGACCCTACCTAGCCCCGATGAAAGTAACAGAGGACAGAGTCCTTATTTTAAAGTAGATGAACTATTGGGAGCAATTACGATTAGTCAAACCATAATTGGATTTAATGAGACTGAATAGAAACCAATTAGACATAATTGGAAGTTAAGCAAAAGTCAATTAAATCCTTATAATTTTAACTTTATAAAAGTTATTGAATTAAATTATCAGGATTAATTAGCAAAAGAAATAAAGCCATGAAGTATATTTCCAGGAAAGTGGTATATTTTTTTGAGGGGAAAGATATTGTTTCACTTAAAGATTAGAGTTCAGTGAAAATCCTTTGAATCAATTCTGAAGCTTTAGTAGTTTAATAATTTCAAGTGAAGTAATTATGCTAATTTATAGTTTTATCTGAAGCTGTTGAAGCAATGAAGAAGTAGAACTTATTTGATAGACTAAAATAGCATGTCCATAAATCTCAGAGAATTCAGGAGGTTCGGAAGAAGGATATGGTTGCTTTGATTCAATGCTCCCTTCAGGGCATGTTGGATTGTATGCAAATTACAGTTGACCTGTTGTAGAAATGGGGGGACTGAAAACACAGTCACCACTGTAGACTTGCTCTGGGAAGCAGTCCTTATTCTTATTGTACTGTCACTCACCTTCCCCCCCATCCCCTCTGCCCCCCAATCCCCATCACACTAAAGGCCCCAGTCCACTTTTCTTCATAACGTAAGTGGGGTCTGTGCAACTGGTCACCTGGGAACTCAACACTAATGAACTGTCTCACACAACATAGCCAAGGTCATCAGAGGGTGGTGATGGCTGCTTCCTCCATGATGCTTCAATGACCTTCAAAAGGGTCTCTGAGCAGGGACTGACTCCACAATGTGATGGAATAAGATTGCAGTTTTGATTTGATGAATTAATTTTTTGTACTTTTGCGGGAAATTATCCATTTCAACAATGTTGTTAATTTTATTGCTGTAAAGTTATTCATTATATTACTTATTACCTTGTAAATCTCTATCTCTACATTCCTGCTATAGTTCATGTCTCCTCTCTTTTTCTTTTCTTGACCCAACTTACAGAGGATTGATTATTTTATTAATCTTTTCAAAGAAACAACATTGGATTTTGTTGGTCCTTTCCTTTGAATCTTTTTCTCTTCATTTGATTAATTTTTGCTCTTAGTTTTATTATTATCCTTCCTTCCCATTTCTTAGATTTCCTCTGTCTTTTCCCCCTCACTTCTTACCTTGGATGCTTCATTCATTATTATATTTTTTACTGAGGTAAAAAATGCATAACGTAAAAATTATCATCTTAACCATCTTTAAGTATAGTAGTGGCAACTGTATGCGCATGATTATACAACAGATCTCTAGGACTTTTCTTTCTAGCAAATTTGAAAGTTTACATCCATATAAGAAATCTTTTTTTCCTCCAGTCCAGTCCTTGAAAACTATCATTCTACTTTCTGTTTCTCTGACTACTAAAAAAAGTGTGACTACTTTAGATTACATATCCCATACTATCATTCACATAATATGACCTTTTTGTGAATGACATTTCACTTAGCATAATGTCTTCTAGTTTCATCCACACTGTAGCATAAGATAGGATATAAATATTTTTAAGATTGAATGATTATCTCTTGTATATAGATACCACATTTTCCCTACCCATTTATCTGTTGATATGTGTCTACCTTTAGGCTAGTGTGAATTCTGCTATGATGAACATGCTTTAAGATGCTGATTTAAATTCCTTTGGATATATATATTCGAAGTGGATTGCTGGATCATTACTTTTTAACTTTTAATTTTCTAATATGAAAGTAATAATTGATTTTTCCTAGACATTCATTATATTTCTAACTTCTGATATGTAGAATTTTTGTTATTTTTCTAAATACATTATATTTTCATTATTATTTATACTTTAACCTATTGATAATTTTAAGTTTGACAATTTCCAAATGTACTTTTTTTTATAAAAAACCTGTTACTAATTTGTAATGTAATTGAATTTGGTTAAACTACATTTTTCTATGTGATATTATTTGCAGTTTATTGAGATTAACTTGATAACCTCTTTTATAATTTTATGCTTAAGAAGCATATGCATTGCTACTTTTTGGTGCAAAGTTTTATATATGTTCAGTTTTATTAAATTCTTTTTCATTCCTACTAAATATTTATGTATTTGGTTGACCAATTATGAAGAGACATTGAAGTTTCATGTTATGATGCATGCATATATCCATTTTCCTCTTTAATTCTGTCAAGTTTTGTTCCTATATTTGAAACTATACTTTTTGTTGCATATAAGTTTATATATCTTTTTATATCTTTCTGGATAATTGGAACATTCATAATTAATTAGTGATCATTTTTATTGTTCATATTTTTACATTTGAATCTATTTTATCAGATGTTAACATTGTTATATGTTTTCTTCCAGTTAATATTAATATTTTTGTGGTAACTTTTTATCTTTTAGTTTACCTTTTAGTTTCAATCTTTCTCTATCATGTTTTTTTAAAGACTTAAAAAAATATTTTATTGACTTTACAGAGAGGAAAGGAGAGGCATAGAGAGTTAGAAATATCGATCAGCTGCCTCTTGCAGATGTGCCCGCAACCAAGGTACATGCCCTTGACCGGAATCAAACCTGGGACCTTTCAGTCCGCAGGCCGATCCTCTATCCTCTGAGCCAAACCGGCTTTGGCCCTAGGTTGGCTCTTTTAAACTCTGTATGGCTAGACTCAGCTTTTGAGTCTATTCTCATTATCTGTGTTTAAACGACTGGGTTCAGCCATTCAGATGGATGGTGATTACTGACAGATTTATTATACTCTCCTATTTAGGTGCTTTCTTTTGCCTCAATATGTATGCCTCTCCATGCCCCCCACCTCTCCTGACTTCTATTGGACTGGTGGAATTTTAAAAAATTCTTGATCTCTTTCTACTTCTATGTAAGGAAATAAGCCAACATGGGCCAGCGTCATCAGAACCAACAAATTCTGTGCTGCAATTCTGATTGGTGGGTGCTTCTCAGCTGTTCTGAACTGGTGAGGTGTCTGACATCCCCGTTGGGAGAGTGTCATTCAAGAGAAGCTTTATGCCGAGACCGGTTTGGCTCAGTGGATAGAGTGTCGGCTTGCGGAGTGAAAGGTCCCAGGTTCGATTAAGGCTGGAGGCATGTATCTTGCTTGCAGGCACATCTCCACTGTGGGGTGTGCAGGAGGCAGTTGATCAATGTCTCTCTCTCATCGATGTTTCTGATTTTCTATCTCTCTCCCTTCCTCTCTGTAAAAAAATCAATAAAATATATTTAAAAAAAAAAAAAGAGAGAGAAGCTTTATATTTGTTTCAACATGGTGTCCCCAACATTCCCTATCAGGAATTTCTCTGCCATTCTTTCCCGGCATAGGTTTTCTCACAGCCTGCTGAGGTGTAAGTTCCAAATCCCAATCTGTTTCAGGGAAGGCTTCTCCAGAGGAATTTTTTCTTTCTTTAGGGTTCAGACTGAGGGGGACAATCCCTCTTCTAGCCCTCTACTGTCATCAAAAGCTTTTACTTCCTGATCCATGAGTTCTGACTCTGTGCAGGAGTCACACTGCCAGTTGTCTATCTTGCAAGAATCCAATGCCTTGTCTTCTGTCCCCTGCACAGCCTTGGGATTTGAGTTTCTAGAGTCTTGGCATTAACAGTTGTTCTGAGAACAGTCATGGTTTTTGTGTTCATTGACCATCTGGGTTTTCTGCTTTGTCTTATTTTTGTTGCCCCTTGGATATTTCTCTCATTCTCATGGAAGCACAACTCTGCATCTAAATGGATGATGTTGTATTTTATCCGGTATTTCTATGTGTTTTCCAGGAAGGGCTTTACAAAATACCTAGCCAGCTGACTGTTGAAAGCAGAGGTTTGCTTTAAAGTACCTTAGAAATACCCATTTCCATACAAATACTATCTGTATAAAAGCCATTCTTGCCTTTAAAAAAACATACACATATTTTATTGATTTTTTACACAGAGGAAGGCAGAGGGATAGAGAGTTAGAAACATCAATGAGAGAGAGACATCGATCAGCCACCTTCTGCACGCTCTTTACTGGGGATGTGTCCCCAACCAAGATACACGCCCTTGACCAGAATCAAACCTGGGATCTTTCAGTCCGCAGAATGACGCTCTATCCACTGAGCCAAACCTATTTTGGCCCATTCTTGCTTTTTAACACTTGGAGCTCTCAAGAACTCCTGCCCAGCTACATGGTAATCTCTTCTAGGTGTACCATGTTCCCTTACACGGCTGTACTTTGCAGAGTGAGTTTTGTAGTTTTGATGGTTCCTGATGGAATATTCTATTACCATCAGCACACATCAGTGTGACCCTTGCTGTCATTTCTGTGGCATTGGAATCAGCCTTAAATTTATGCTTTAAGGTAAGACATAAAGATTGCTGAAACCTTCATGGCCTTAATTAGGTAACGGATCTAGTGTTCTGAAGCAATTCTACGTTCTGTGGACAACTTCTGCATGTCCAAAAGGCTCAGGAGAGCGACAGAAGCCAAGTTTCCTATGGTCGATTTATTTGACTCATTACCTCTCCTTATTTCTGTGGTTCAGTCCAGTTATTCTTCTGCAGGAACAACTTGTCTTCCCTCACTCCAATCATAAATCTCTGACCCTTTAAGGATAGGCACGTGAGTGAACATTGGCCAATGATGAAACGCCACATCCCTGGCCAAGGATGTGTCTGAGAGTGAGTGGGCGATTCAGTTTGGACCAAACACAGCAAAAAGCAAATTAAAAGAAGCATTTCCTCTCAGCTTAGAAAGATGCCAGCAGAGAGCCTCTGGATTTATGTTTCCTGCTGGAGGGAAGAAGTGGGTTTCCGGTTGAGATGATAAAGCCCATACCCCAAGGAAGTGGGAATGAAAGACCTAGAGCTACAAGTCCTCGCCCCTTGTCAGGCCCTGGCGCTAGCTCGAGGCCCAGCTTGGCCCACAGTTTTCCTGGAGTTTGGTGAGGGGAGCTGCCAACCCCTTTTTGGAGATGGCTGATGTTGGCTCTCTGTCTCTTCCAATCAAGAGTCCTGATTCCTTATCTTCTTCATCAAAAAAGTATTTTCTAAGTAGTACATCATTACTCATTGACATGGTTTTGGTGTTAAACCAAGTTATTTACAAAGATATTGTCTCTGGATTTTTGTGGTTTCCATTCTAGGAGTTGTGAGTTTGGCATTCTTTCTCTAGAATGGCAAAGCTCCATAAGTCTTTGAAACCTCACCTTAAGTACATAGTTGAAAGTTAAATTAATAATGAAAGCCATCCACTTTTCCAGGAGGTTCAGACCGATTCCACAGGAGTGTTAGGCATTTGTGTGTGCATAGCTCTCGGTGTCAAGGTGAAATCGTTCTCTTCTCTGACACATAGGAAAATGGATGCACAAAAACCCTCAGTGTAATTAGTTACCCTTCCAGGCCCCTGGGCATTGGAGATTTGGTTATCTTTTCACTCAGCTGACAATTGATCCATTGTTTGCACGAGATAATCTGGCTTTGTTCAAGCACAATGCTGTTTGTATTTTTAATTCCAAATCTTACTTCATTATGGGCCACTTTTTACCCTGCCCTCTGGGAAAATGTTAATGCTGCTTGTTTGGATAGAAAGGAGAGTTAAAGAGTCAGTGTTGACATTTTGGCTTGCTTTCACAGGTAAAAAAAATGAGTAGTAGTGTATTCATATGTTGAAGTTTCTTTTATTTCTCCTCTTTTCTTTTTCTTACTCTTTATTGATTAAAGTATTACATATGTCTCCTTTTCCCCTTATTGACCTCTCCCAGGCCACTCCTACCCCCAGCACACGCTCTCACCCCCTACTGTCTGTGTCCATTAGTTATGCTTATATGCATGATACAAGTCCTTTGGTTGATCTCTTACCTCCCCTCCCCCACCTTCCCTCTGAGGTTTCACTGTTCGTTCAATGCTTCTGTGTCTCTGGCTCTATTTTTGTTCATCAGTTTATGTTGTTCATTATATTCCACAAATGAGTAAGATCATGTGATAGGTATCTTTCTCTCCGAATGGCTTATTTCACTTAGCATAATGCTCTCCAGTCCCATTCATGCTGTTGCAAATGGTAAGAGTTCCTTTTTTACAGCAGCGTAGTATTGCATTGTGTAGATGTACCACAGTTTTCTAATCCACTCATCTGCTGATGGACACTTAGGCTGTTTCCAAATCTTAGCTATGGTGAATTGTGCTGCTTTGAACATAGGGGTGCATAAATCCTTTCTGATTGGTGTTTCTGTTTTCTTGGGATATAGTCCTAGAAGTGGAATTATTACTGGGTCAAATGTGAGTTCCTTTTTAATTTTTTGAGGAAAGTGTTCTTCAGTGATTTCAGGAGCTAAGTAGACTCACACTGTCCACTGAGAGCTGACCACGTGGGTACCTGACACTGTCACAGACACTGCCACTAGGCCATCAGGAGCGGCCACAGACAGGCAGCTGTTATGTTTTGAATGTGTTTCAATGAGCTGGAACCATTTCTTTTGCCTATTGATTTTTTTTTCATTGACTTATTTTATAGACTTTTATAGAAACAGTCCAGTTAAATTCACCTCATTGTCTCTTGGAAAGTTGTTGAGGATGCTTTTTTACATTCCACAGTGACTGTTTGAAGAGGAACTAAGGAAAAATTGCTCTCTGACTCATTATCTGAAAAACATATGCTTTATTGAGGCAATGGTTTTATTCACACTGAGTAGACAATATGAATTTTGCTACCTTTTTTGCACTGACTGCAGAGCATAAGACTAAATTTTTTACTCATCTCCAGGGTGGGGCAAAAGGAAGTTTACAGTTTTGAGTACACAAAACACAGAGTTCATTCTTCTATGATGTATTAATTGTATAATTTTTCCATATGAAAACTGTAACCCAAACCTACGTTTGCCCCACTCTGTATGTAGACTGGTTGGCATACATTGTTTGGTTCTGTCTTTTCTTTTCCTTTGCCTTATACTTCATAGTTTTCCTTTACTTAAAAATTTTTTAATCTTTTGATTTTTATATGAATTTTAATAAAATTCGTTTTACAGCCCTAATTGGTTTGGCTCAGTGGATAGAGCATCAGCCTGTAGACTGAAAGGTGCCAGGTTCGATTCTGGTCAGGGGCATGTACCTTGGTTGTGGGCACATCCCCACTAGGGAGTATGCAGGAAGCAGCTGATGTTTCTCTCTCATCGATGTTTCTAACTCTCTATCTCTCTTTTTTCCTCTCTAGAAAAAATCAATAAAATATATTTAAAAAATTCATTTTACACAAAAGAAACGTATAGGTAAAATAGAATAGGCATTTCTTTGCAAAGTGATGCCTAATCTAGCCCAAATTCATGTGTGAGCACATTCTTCTAATAGATGTAGCCCAAACAGTTGGCACAAAACCCTGTGCACAGCCAGAGCAGACATTTCTAAGTGCTTGCCTTACCATCTCAGGCAGGCCCATGAATTCTGAGTTTCTCTTAGATCAGTGGTTCTCAACCTGTGGGTCGCGACCCCTTTGGGGTCGAACCACACTTTCGTAGGGGTTGCCTAAGGCCATCGGAAAACAGATACTTATATTATGATTCATAATAGTAGCAAAATTACAGTTATGAAGTAGCAATAATTTTATGGTTGGGGGTCACCACAACATGAGGAACTGTATTAAAGGGTCGCGGCATTAGTAAGGTTGAGAACCACTATCTTAGATCTTCTTTCAGAGGCTAATTTTAGGGTACATAGTATTTAAAGAAGCTTTAATATATGATTTCCATGTCAACAATAGATGCAAAATGAGAAAATTAGTCCTAAGACAAACTGCTGCTCTCTGGGGGCACTAACAGCAATGAAGTGGAAAGAAAATTATAAAATAGGTACAAAAGCTAAGCAATGCAAATAACCCAACCCTTTAACAGGACTTTTAATATCTTTATGTGTATATTTATAAAATATCTATTATCTCATATATAGATATAATCTACTATTCATAATGATGCCTGACTCAATTATCTAGAATTTTTGCCTATCCAGAAGTTTGTTCCAAAGATTTTAGGTAATTGAATTGTATATTATACTATAGGCCCGGTGCATGAAATTTGTGCATGAGAGGGTGTGTCCCTCAGCCCAGCCTGCACCCTCTTCAATCGGGGACTCCTCAATGGATGTTCCATTGCCCAGGTAGGATCAGGCCTAAACAGGCAGTCGGCCGTCCCTCTCACAGTCAGGGACTGTTGGCTCCCACCTGCTTGCCTGCTTGCCTTCCTGATTGCCCCTAACTGCTTCTGCCTGCCAGCCTGATCACCTCCTAACCACTCCCCTACCAGCCTGATGGATGCCTAACTGCTTTCCTGCCAGCCTGATTGCCCCTAACTGTCCTCCCCTCAGGTCTGGTCACCCTTAACTGCCCTCCCCTAAAGGCCTGGCCACCCCTAATTGCCCTCCCCTGCAGACCTGGTCCACACCCCCCTTCCCCTAACTGTCCTTCCCTGCAGGCCTGGGTCCCTCAAGGGGTCCCAGATTGGAGAGGGTGCAGACTGGGCTGAGGGATACCCCACCTCTGTTCATGAATTTCATGCACCGGGCCTATAATTTATGCATATCCATAAGTTCTCACTTTTTACATACATTGTTTTAAACCTTGCATTTTCTCTAAACATTATTCCATATCAGTCAGTACATACAGTTTATGGACATTTTTATGATTACTTAGCATTCCGTTGAATAGACATACTATAATCAGTCCCCTACTGAAAAATACTAAGGTTAATGTTAACAATGCTTTGATAAAGACAGTTATATGTGCATCATTTGCACATATTTAAGTACTTATATCTGTATAAACCTACAGGGAAATTGCTTTGTCAAAGATTATATGTATTTATAACTTTGATAGGTGCTTTTGCCCTCCACAGAGATAGTAACATTTTACATTACACAGCCCTATGATGGCATATATTAAAAAACTGATTTTTTGCCAATCTAAAGGTGAACGAAAAACGGTATGTCAGGGAAACTTAATTTGCATTTCTCATTTTATAACTGGAATTTACATTTGTCAAAGAGTCACTTGAATTTTTCTGAAAACTTTCTGTTTATATTTTTGGACCCTTTTGTTTATTGTTGTACCTTACTGATTTTGAAAAGTGTCCTATAATAGAGACCTTAATCCTTTAACTGTGATATAGTTACAAACGTGGCTCTCCAATTTGATTTATGTCTTTTCATTTTGCTTATTATTTTTTTACCATATAGAAATTTTATCTTTATGTAGTAAATTGTTAATATGTCATGGATTCTGGGTTTTCAGAAATAGAAAGACTGTACTACTTTCAGGTTTTAAAAATATTTCTCCATATTTTTCTACGCTACTTCTATGGTTTTACTTTTACTTATATTAATTTTTTTTTCTTATTTGGAACTTATTCTGGTATGTAGTGTCAGATATGAATCTAACTAAATCTTTTTATATATTAACTTATTTGTCCAAACCCCATTTTTTTACATATGTCATCTCCCCCCCTCCATCTGAGATACCATATTAAACTCCTTGACTTGGAGACTGGTGACTGGGATTGGGTGTGTTGGCAACTTGCCTCTGCTGGGATGAAATCGGATCTCCAATTCCTTGGCCTCAATGTGAGTAGACGTTCTGTAATATCCAAGGACAGAGTGGGAGGAGGTTCTGGCTCAAAAGTCACAGACTCCCACTGTTCTTTTAGATATCAAGGAGATTTTCTTGAATAATTGCTTATTGATTTGCTTTATGCCCTTAGGTCAACTTACAGAGATTTTAAATGTTTTAGTTTTGTAATTTTTACCGGTTCAGTGGTTGTTCCAGTGGGACGGGGAGGGTATCACGTTCCCCACACAGATATATTGGGAGCCTGATAACATGCTCTTGTGTCCTTTGGCAATGTCTGAGTGATGTATTTATAAATGCAGCACTAGAGGCCCGGTGCATGAAAATTCATGCACTGGAGGAAGGGGTCCCTCAGTCTGGCCTGCCCCCTCTCACAGTCCAGGAGCCCTCAGGGGTGGGAGGTGACCAGGTGATCAGGAGAAGGTGATTCCCCCACCATACCTCTGCTGCTGTCACTGCTGGCAGGGCAAGCGTCGGCCAGCCATGCTTACTTGAGCCTTGGGCAGCCCTCGGCAGCTGGGGAGCTAGGCAGCTGCCATCTGAGGCTTGCCTGCACCTTGGGCTGACCCTGGGTGGCTGGAGGGCTGAGGAGACTTGGGGACTCTGGAGGGGTGGAGGGGACTGAGTGCCATCATCTTATGGCTGTGAGCGCTGCCATCTTTGAGGATGTGGCAATCAGTTAGTATATTCTCTCCTTATTGGCTGTTGGAGCCACCATCTTGTGAGGTAGTGACAGTCAATTAGCATACCCCCACTTTATTAGATAGGATATATGTAACTTTTGTTATATCACATTTACCCTTATTAATATAATAGTTCCGTTTGGCCTTTTCTCTGTCTTGTGTTAGATTTTATATGTTTATGAATTTTCAGAAGTTTTTACACTGGTCTGATTTATTTGTTTGCAAACAGGTTGTTTTTTTTTCCTGGCAGCTATGTTTGGATGATTGCTCAACATTTACCTTTTAAATGATAACTTTATAGAATAGTTTTAAATTATGCATTAGTGTACACAGTATTTTATTACTTTTCCTATGTTAAAAAATTAGGCTCTCCCCGCTCCCTGATTCTTCAGCACTGGAATTTAAGCAATAACATCAATGTTTCAGTATTTTGTATTTGCCATTTGCCCGTTAAACATGCTTATGTTTTTAAAACTTGATTTATTGCTTTAAATGTTATGTTTTGAGCACCACTTGTTACAGATAAGCTGAATGAGGTCAGTCTCCCTGGGCCTGCTGCCTGTGTTTGTGCACACATGTGTACAGAGCTATAGGAGTTGCCTTTCATGTCAGAGTCAAGGTGATGATGCCCCTCCCAACTATGAGTTGTACAAACTGGGTGGTTGTGTGCAGATGTCTTAATCTACTCTGTGCACTACATTCTTTCAGTTTTTATTGGCTGTCATGTTTGTATATTCCAGAGCATATGACATTTACATTCATTTTATTACCCTGATTCCTATGTGTATTTTTGTCTTAGTAACAGTTCTTTATCCATAGTTTCCCTACTCAGCTCTTGGCTGACTGAAGTTTATACTCTCGTAATTTCCCCAAGAAGGAAAATATTCCTTGAGTTATTGTATATTTGAAACTGCTTGATGTCTATAGTAGAAAGCCGATTTGGCTGGGTATAAAAACTTGGTTCTAAGTTTGTCTTTTAGTATATCTTATAATTGTTGTTCCACCGTATTTTGGCATTGAATGTTGCCATTGAATGTTGAAAAAAGATGAGGCCAGTCAACTACATTTTAAAAAATTTGTTCATATAGTTTCTTATTGATTTCAGTAAGGAAGGGGAGATGGAGAGATAGAAACATCAACAAGGAGAGAGAATCATTGGTTGGCTATCTCCTGCACTCTCCCTACTGGGGACTGAGCCTGCAATCTGGGCATGTGCCCTTGACTGAAATCGAACCTGGGACTCTTCAGTCCGCAGGCTGATGCTCTATCCACTGAACAAAACCAGCTAGGGTGACAGACAGTTTTTTTTTTTTTAATGAGAGACTTGATCATTTTTCCTGAAAGACTAAAATACTTTAAAATTTTTTTCTAGGTTATTCTTAGGGTTTCCCTTTTGGGGAATCTAATTTTATTTTTGAGAAGTTTTCTTTTTTAATTGGTTCATAAAGTTGATTATGCTATTTTAATGCTTTAATTTTATTCTTTCAGTACTGTTTTGGGGGATATAGTTTAGATTGTTAATGAAAAAAAGTATATGGGATATTTATTGCAAAGATAGTAAGATAGTCACAAAGCTGAGTAGAGTTTTGTGCCTCAGTGTCAGAGCTGCTATTACATCACTGATCCTGTTGCTAAACTCAGCTCAAGGCTGAACCATAAATATCCTGGAACAACGGCTACATGGACACAAGAAGCCTTGACCAACTCCTTGTAGTTTTCTCACCCTCGTTTGCATATTGGAATTTACCAATCCCTGTTAACCTAGCTAGCAATCCTTCATTTGTATGAAGAATTATCTTTTGCACTTTTTGCCTTTATTAATCTCACCTGTTTTTGTTCTTCCTGGAGCATAGTCTGGGTTGCTACCTGAATCTGTGTCTCTCGAATGGCAATCTTTTTGCTTAAATAAATGTATTTTGTTCTTTATTACAGCTTGAGCTTCTCCTTTGGTTAACGAGATCATTTTTGCTTACCATCTGTAGCCACCATTTTTTCTGTAATCCTTTTTAAACTCCTTTTACTTCAATTTCATTTTATTTACTTTTAAAATCTCTATCCCCTGTTTCTTAGTGTGTTTTCTAGTCTCTTTTTTATCTCTGAACTTCTTCCATGTTTACCCTCATTTCTATAAAGATTTTGTTTTTTCTTCTTTCCAGGTATTTTGTCAGCATACATTTTTACCTTTTTTTTTTTTAATTTCATCCCTTCTCCCTTGAATTCTTTTATTTTTGCTTCATGGTCTTTTAATTTTGACATAATGGCATCACTGATTTTTTAATTTTTTTTTTTTTTTAGAATTTTTAAGGAGAGAGGAAGGGAGAGGGAGAGAGAGAGAAACATTGATGTGAGGGCGGAACATTGATTGGCTGCCTCCTGCATGCACCTCTGCTGGGGATGGAGCCTGCAACCTAGGCCGATGCCCTGACCAGGAATCAAGCCAGCAGCCTTTCGGTGCACAGGATGACAGCCAATCAACTGAGCCATTCCTGCCAGGGCTTCACTATGCTTTTTTATTTCATGGTAAAATATTTGTACAAAATTTTCATTTTGTCTTGCAACAATTTTTGGTATGAACTTCATAATCTGTAGATAAATTTTGCTTTTCTATATGATTTTTTCCTCTAGTATTTTAAAAAAATATTAAAAAATATATTTTATTGATTTTTTACAGAGAGAAAAGGGGGGGATAGGGAGTCAGAAACATCGATGAGAGAGAAACATTGATCAGCTGCCTCCTGCACACCTCCCACTGGGGATGTGCCCACAACCAAGATACATGCCCCTGACCAGAATCGAACCTGGGACCTTTCAGTCTGCAGGCCAACGCTCTTTCCACTGAGCCCAACTGGTTTTAGCCTCTAGTATTTTTATATAAATCAGTAATTATTTGTTATTGAACTAATTGAATTTGTTTGAATCAGCAAGTTTCTACGGAAGGCAGTGAAGGGGTTAAGGTTATTTTGCAGGCATAACACTCCAAAGCTTCTCTTCTCTGTTTCTATAGTGAGACACTCCTTCTGCAAAAATGGCTAATTGGTGTGATTCTTCTCCTAGCCCCACATTCTCTGAATCAAACTGAGTAAAGGAATCCTTCTGGTGACATTTTGTCCATCTCAGTATCTAAAGCCATCATTGCAAAGAAGATACTATTATTGCATTTCATAATGGGTCTTTGGTTTTCAGGAAGTATAAGTTTTTACTAGAACTTTCTGAAATCATCCACCATTGTGCCTAGCTACCATTTTTCCCCATGGTCCTTTCACATGACTTGCTTTTCTAAATATTTTGACTCTCTACACAGACTTTTGGAGTTTACAGTTCATCTCTGTTTTCTCCTAGTTTTGCCTAAAATGCAATTTATAGTTTAAAAAAATTCTTTTGGCTGCTTTTAGTGTTATTTCCAGAAAAAATGGTAAGAGATGCCTTTTATGCAATGATGCTCATATTATTGGCATGGTGCTTAATGGTACTCTGGTCACACATCTCTAATGGAACTCTTAGATTTTCCCCAAGGCTTGGAAATAATTTCACATGTTTGTTAATGCTCACTATAGTTTCTGCTTTTACGTATGTTTTATTTATGGTGTTTCAGTGGGAGACTCCAGTGTTTGGCAAAAAACTAGTTATCCCTTCAATGGTATAACATTTCCTTTCCCCTGCCTCCACCAGTTGCAATAGACCTTTCTCCTACTGGAACAATTAATTTTCTTTAGAAACTTGTTGGTCAATAGTTGAGTAGCTGTAATGGATCAGAGTGGGTGCTTAGGTGGAATCTGGAAACTGAGTTGTTAACAGACATTATTTATACTCTCAAATGAGAGTTGACAAAAATTGACCAGTGTCACAGGACTTGTGGATGACCTGGGATATTCCTATGTTCAACCTTCAGGAAAAATGTGGAGAGAACTAAGCCTCTCTTATACTGAAAGTGGAGGTAATTTTGAGAAAAAAGGCATCAGATCACTGATTTATTTAATCTTTAGAATCATGTGCTGTAAATATGGACTGATATAAAGCAGAATACAAAAATGAAAAGTAGTGACATAAGGAGTGCTGGAAACCAAACGTTGTTCTCACTAAATGGATGTAAACAGGAGGCCAGAAGGCTGGTCAACCTTAATTGCTCTGAAAGGTCAGAGCTAATCACTCACTGTTTAGATGAAAACATTGTTAGCTGAAGCAGCCTCTACCTGTTTGTTTCCTGTTAATTTCTGTTTTGTTATTTCCTGCCTAAAGGCTAGGGGTGTGTCCCAAAGCCTTAATAAAAGGGAGAAAAAGGCCAGAGCAAGTGGCAGTCCTTTTCACTAAAGGAAGGCTCCCACCTGGCCCCCCAATATCACCAAATTAATGTTTTCTGGTCTCTCATTTTGTTTGCGTGCGGCCTCCTTCAGAACCTGAACCCTGAACTGGGAACCTTGAACTACGTGGGATGTGGAAAGAGGTTCCCACAAGGAGGAAAAAATTATTTCATCTGGGAGGCTATCAGGAAAACGTCCCCAGAAGAGGTACTATTGGAAGGTTGCATAGTGTGTGTTGATTTCAAGGAAATCTGTGAGTTTTTCTTAACAAAAAGATTATTCAAAGAGAAAGCATGTTACTGGACCTTCATTGCCAAGTTCTTAAGTCTCAGTGTCATGGAAATGAGCCGGAACTCAGTACCGGATCAGGCAGACAGAGTTTATTGAAGAGAGCTTGTGCACAGGGAGTCGACCAGCAAAGAGAAGTGGAGCTCCCCGCGGGGTTCTTGTGGGCGGCACATTGGGGGTGAAGATGGGGCCAGTTGTCCCACAATTGTCATCTGGGGGTGGTTGACTCTGGGGCCCTCACAAGCTGCTTTCCATGGTGAGCGGACCACCCGAAGGGCCTGTGAGCTAATGCTTGTGCAAACACTCTGGTTACCGCTTAATTGACGAAACAACTATTTTGCAGAACATGATGTTAAGAAAGATGTTATCATCATACATTCTTTCCTTTAAGGATGTGGTTAGGTTCATGTTAACGATGGAATTTTACTGAAAGCAAGGAGGCATAGGCAAATAAGATGGAGTTTTTTTCCATCAAGATGGAGTCCAGATGTTACCCTGGTACTGTCTCAAGCAGGATAATATGCAGAACAGATAAAGTGAAATCAATGACCCCACCGACTAGCACCTTCCACAGAGCATGGGAACGTGTCAAGTAACATTCTAGATTTAGCTTTTCTGTGCAATAAAAAATTATCAGGGTAATATTTTCATCAGGTATCAGTATGTTAAGGTAAATATTCAGGCATATTACAGTTTTTAAAAACTGGGATAAAAAATAGACTTAATGATCACTATTCAACTAGATTGCCCATGTCAGGAGAAAGATGGAAATGAACAAGAGTATACATTACCAAGAACAGGCTTTACAGTAACACCTGGTCAGACTTTTAATTGCCAGACACATACACCCACACACATGCCCATGTGTACACAGGCGCGCGCACACACACACACACACACGCACACACACACACACGGGTATTTAGGTAGAGCAGACTTGTGAATGATCTTTCACTTAGAGTAAACGAAACAAGTGTGGACTGATGATTTGCGTGGTGATCATCACGCCTTTGGTGCTGGAAGAAGCCAATTAGGAAGATTCTATTGGTCCTTCCCTTGTATCGACCAGCACTGCACACCATAGGAAGCACCAGGAATGAAACAATCACATCCTTATGTTCTGAAAGCACATCGGTCCCATGCAGAAAGATCATATTTGCTTCATCCCTTGTTTTAAAAGTTCTTAATTAGGTTATAAGCAATAAGAATGCTTTTCCCTTTGCTTACCAAACAATGAGGCATGTATAACTGTAAGTCACCAGAGCACAGCATCAGCCAATGATAATAAGTTAAAAGTACCAGCGGGACGAGAGGAGAATTGGCAGGGGTTGCTTGCTTTGTTTACCCTGCCAGTTATTTTTTTCTTCTCCTGCTAGGTTCATTTCTAGATAGTCAGTCTCTTTTTGTTGCTTGCCTGCTCATCTGTGTAGATTTAAAATGCCTTAGTGGTGGCAGAGTAATTAGCTTGGAAACTCAACTTTTATATTTTATTAATGAGCTGAGTTCCCCTTTCTCTTTTAACTGACCCCAAGAGCATTAGGGAAAAGTATCTAAATATGAACACACATGTAGTAATAAAGGAGAGTTATCAGTCACCCTTCCTGTAATTGGTGTCACCTTGGCTGTTAGGAAGGTAATAGGAGAGCACTGTCACCTGCAATCATTCAAGGCTACTTTGCTCACTAATTACCTCACTTAAACAATTAAATGCCCTTTCAAAAGCCAGTTCAATAGGAGCTGGCAAGAGCCACTAAAATATGCATTGGTGAAATATCATTGGCAGAATATTTCATCACAGAATTTCAGGGTTCTGGGGGGGCCTTAGTGGTTCATTTTAGGCAACCTCTGCCCATGAGTCACTTTTCTAAGCCTCCGCTAACTGCAGGTTATTCCACTTGGTTTGACAGCCAAGGTCTTCCGCACAGTGTCATTCATTCTTCAAATCTCCGTACGTGAACTACCCCGGAGAGCTAGTGTTATGACTAGGAAGGGTACTTCGCTCTTTTAGATGAAGGTGAAATTTATTCAACCAGCATTCATTGTGGGTACACTGAACTCCATTATGAGTACTTTCGTGGCAAGTAGAGAAATATAAAGGATGGTTTTGCTGCCCTTGAAGAGCTTGCGTTCTGGGATCTAGGAAAAGACATACAAAGAATGACTTCAGGAAAACATTGAATAGTGCATCACACATAAACACATTTGCTGAGAATTAAAAGTAACTGCATCATCAACAAGAGTAGATGTAACTTCACGTCAAGGCAGTGGGCTTCACTTGTTTCTTAAGAAAATGTTCTCCGTCAAAGAAGCCTTCAAAATAGCATTTTTACTTAGGGGACACAGATCATGTTATTTAGGAGACATTCACTGCCTCTATCATAAACTAGAGACCCATGGCAGGAAGATTCCTTCAAGAATAGGACTTCCTGGGGTGGTCTCCGCTGCCCCTCCCTTCTCCACAGCCCTGCCTGCTTCTCGCCATGCCTGCTTCTCTCCTATCTCCGCCACCCTGCCTGCTTCCCACCCCTCCTACTACCCTCCCTTCTGCAGTGCTTGGCTTCCTTCTATCTGTCTTTAGTCTTTCCTCTGCACCGGGATATGCAAATTAACCACCACCTTGGTTTGGTTAATTTGCATGCTCACTCCTGATGGGCTTGTGGGCATGGCTTGTGGACATAGCGGAGGTACGGTCAATTTGCATGTTTCTCTTTTATTAGATTGGATGTTCGTTAAAGTGCTTTAACAATGCTTGGGATTTTGATGGTTATTTGTCATAGAGAAATAAGTCCAAGCCTGCACTTTAATGAGCACGAAGCAACATTTATTAGCATTCAGTGCTTCCTCCAAGCAGTAATCCACAGCATGTTTGCCCATAATGAAGGTGGCTCCTTCTCCTCTCACAGACAATTCTTCTCTAAATGAGGAGAGAGAGCCTGGTTAAGTTTCTGATTGGTTCAAGTTTTCTGAGTGCTTTTCTAACATATATTTGAGATCTCCATAGCCATTCACTAGATTTGATGCTAAACATTATAACTGATATTTCCATGATTGGACCTGACCACTTGCTAGCTCATATCAAGCTGTTTCTCTATATAAACTCCCCACTGTAGCAAATAATAATAATTGTTATCATTGCATATATTAATTTATCTCTTATTATTTGTTAGAAAGTGTGCTAAGAACTTTATATTCATTTATTTCATTTTATCTTTGCCACAATACGACAGGTTTTATTCTTATTCCCATTTTGTGAAACAAATTGAGGCAGAGAGGTAAATTTCCTGATAGAAGGCGAAGATGTGATTCAGGCTCAGATCTCTTGGACCCCAGAGCCAAAGCTGTTGGTGGCATTTGCTCACCTAAAACATGTCTAGTGATTTTCCATTTCTGTATTTGCTTATGTAGCTTCGTCTAGACCGAATGTGCTGCACTGCCCATTGAACTACACGTCTTCAGATGCTGATTTGGGTGCCTATCTTACTTGGGTGCCGTCAGTAGGAGCTATTCCAGAGTTCCAGAAATGGAATGGTGCTATGAAGCATTCAGGGTCAAAGTACAGTCCCCTCTTTTTCATGATTAGCATAAATCTTAAAACTTAAAATTTTATATTGAAAGAGTAAAGGACGATTCCAGGAATATATTCTTAAAGAATCTCCGAAACAGGCCTCAGTTGAAGAGAAGCCTCAACCTCCAAATGCTCTTTTCTTTTAGTTTGATGAGCTTAATTCCATCTGGCTAGCACTTTGGGATTCCGCAAATGCAAGGAACAATAGCATTCCAGGATACATGTATTGGGGTTGAGAGTCTGTATATTCCAGCTGTTATCAAAATGAATTCATGGACATTGATTAGGGAGTAGGCATACTTTTTTACTTTTACATTGAATGGTTTTTCATTTATAACTTGCTTCTGTAGAATTTACGCAAAAAGACTAAGATATCTATTCTTTCTTTAAACTAGAGTATTCTTGGTCTGAAATGTATTGAGTGTGTATATTAGAACATGTCTGAGATGAGAACAGTCTTTCATATTCCACTTAGTATCAGAGATACAGATGCTTTAAAGCAGTGGTTCTCAACCTTCCTAATGCCA
>JAAGEH010000046.1:12617192-12691366 GCA_011751065.1 Lasiurus cinereus
TGTTGGACACATTTGCCAGCCAATCCCTGATTGATTAATTGACATTACTGAAGTATTGAGTTGGACCGGGAGTCTGGAGACCTGCTCTTTCTCTGTTATCCATTCGCTAAAGATCTAGGGGGAGCTAGAGCCACATTACTTTTCTCTCCTATAAAAACAGTGAGCTGTGCGTGATGGTCTGTAAGCCATTTTCTAGCAGTTAAGTTTTAGGATTGTAGGAGGTGTCTTGTTCTTGTGTCCACTGGATTATTTTATTTTAAATAAACTGGATCTGGATGACCATTCCCATTTCCTACTGACCTTAAAGAGGTTTGAATAGGCCATCCCAAAATACGTCACTTTTGGATTATTTTGAGCAGAAGGCAATTGGAGATCAATAGATGTAGAAAGGAACCTACTCAGAACTTCCTTTATCTGATTAAATGCAAAACATTCTGAGAAGTGGTACCAGTCATAAATCTCTTTCCTGGGGGAATTTTATAGCTATGAAGAAGATGAAGAGTTGGCACTAAGAATCTGCACAAATAATCCTATCTTCTATTAGTTTTGTAACAGAAGAGTAAGAAGCTAGAAAAATGATTGGGCAAGTGGAATAGGGAAACTGAGACAAGTAAATTAAAGAAATAAAAAAAAATAAAGAATTAAAAAATTAAAAAATTTGGGGAGCTTTCAGCTAGCTTGTGAATCGAAAAGACCTTATCATCCCCCACCAAGGACACTGGAGAGCAAATGGTTAATATCTCCCCTCCCTAACCATAACATACATAGCTAAAATCACCCCAGAACTACTAAGGCCGGAGGGGGGAAGGGAGAAGGAAAAAAGGGCAGTTTTATCTCACTCACTGAACCAAGAAGTCAGCAATCTTGGGACTTAACCAGATGTTCTCATAAATTTTGAGAAAATCACAACAAAGTAGGAGGGGAACCTTGAAATCTTGTCTGTGCCCAAGATATCTGGTGGAGGAATCTTGAAATCTGTAGACAGAGGGGTATAAAACCTCTTGACCCCACACCGGGCATGTGCTCAGATTAGCTGACTGACCACTTGTGCTATATGCCAAGTGTATAAATTTGCTTGCTTACTTCCTTAATGAACTTGCTTACTGAAATGTGGCTCTCTGTCACTCATTGGAATTCTTTTTCATGAGTATGACAAGGGCCGAGGAAGGGATGGCCCTGTCCCTCTGACTTAGGGAGCTGACCAATAACATCTTTCCTGCTGTCTGATACCATCTTGACTGGTGCCTGTAACAGTTTTCTAATACATTTTTCTTCCCCCAATTTACTGCTCCTAGAAGCCTAACACCCCTTTTTCTTTGCCTAGTCACTTCTCCATAATTTATCATCTTTTGTTAAAATAGTACATAAGCTTCTGAGTTTAAAATAGTCAATTACACTTATATGGGTTTTTCTTCTATAAATTTGACTTGTGTCAGGCTAATTTACAGGCCCCAGACACAGAATAGAAGGTAGAGAAAAGTTCTTTCCTACGGTACAAAATGCTGAAGGTAAATATATTTCTGTTTATAGCAGTAATGTTGAATTTGATGATTTTGTTTCTTTCTTCGCCACTGCTAAAATTTGAGGGTTTTGTAGCTTAAAGAACTCCCAAGCTTATAAGCATCCTGACACTTCTAGCTCTGGAATGCAGCCAGCACTGTAGGGTTTGAATACTTGCACACTATTCACACTGTCATAAAGTAGGTAAGGTGGAAATTATATTATCTCCTACCGTGAATATAGATACAGCCTGGTATGGCTTGTTGCCAGTCTTCTATCACATCTCTCTTCTGGGCTAATGTTTTATACACAAGGTCATACAGTTAATTCCAGACACATTAAAAACCAGCCTATATCTATATTACTAAATGATTCACAAGGAGCCATAGTCTTTTAAGTCACTCTGGGACAGTATGGTAGGCTTTCTGAGGACACAGAATTATTACTCTTCCAGTGAAAAGCATTTAGGTAGGAATCAGAAAATTTACATTTTAATTCAAGCTCTGGTACGAATTTGTGGGGTGACTTTAGGAGGATCACTGAATGTCTCTGAGCCACAATATCCTGGGCTCCAAAACCACAACTTTGAAGTTTATGGTTTCTTAGACCGAACCAGAATATAAAGTTTTCTCTATGCTCGAAGGCCTTGATTTAGCTTACTACTCTGGTAATTACATACTTTCAGGCAGTAACTCAGAATAAAATTCAAATTTTTTTTAAATAAAATCTTCAGCTAACTGGAGGAGAGAATTTTATTTCAGCATTGTTGTTCCTCAGATTGAAATATTTCTCAGGCCACATCATAAATCTTGAAGCATTATAAAATATCATGAGTCTAAAGTAATATGGCTAGCCAACAACCAAGACGGTAGTCCTGTCTCAGAAGAAACCCGGTATCTCTTTCTAGAACCAGGTAGAGATTTTGCAAGCATTTCTGCATTTTGGGCCAAGGTACCTGTGAAGGTAGAAATACAGTTTACGTAAAAACTATTCACTCAGTTCTGCCCACAGATGAATTTTTGTTCATTCTTTAGTATATAAAACACTCTGGGCTTGCTGGTCCCTCCCTCTTGATTTAGAAAGAAGCCTTTTATTTACTCAATATGAAGGAGCCTCAGGGAAGTCTCATCTCATCTATCAGATCCCGAGAGCTTTGTAATGCAAATCATACTGCTCCTTTCTTTCTACCGGCAACTTAATTTGAACCAGGATTGATTGACTAGAATGTTTGCTAATCAGTTTGAAACCAAGCTAGGCTGGGGGCCAATGGAAGTTTGCCAGAACCTCCCTTCCATGGGCCAGGCCCACAGCTGGTCTCATTTTGGAGAAATGCTTTTGCCCATTTTCTTATCATTTTGGTTCATTTTATATGGTCCAGGTCTCAAGTTACAATAGTTATTCTGAAGGCACTGAGAAAAGACAAGAAAAGAAAAAGAAAAGACATGACATACAACTTAGAGACACTGATTTCAGAATACTTGGAAAATGAGGTTACCTGTTGTAAATTTAAACCCTTCCCACTCACCCCACTTCTTTTTTGCAAGAGTTGCTAGGTCTATTGACAGCCGTGAATTACTGCTGAGCTCTAGACTCTGGATGTAGCTAATGCGCCAACATTTGTTAGTGAAGTAGGGAAAACTTTTTTTAAAAAAATATATATTTTATTGATTTTTCACAGAGAGGAAGGGAGAGGGATAGAAAGTTAGAAACATCGATGAGAGAGAGACATCGATCAGCCGCCTCCTGCACAACCCCTACTGGGGATGTGCCCGCAACCAATGTACATGCCCTTGACCGGAATCGAACCTGGGACCTTTCAGTCATCAGGCCAACGCTCTATTCACTGAGCCAAACCGGTTTCGGCGGGAAAACTTTAGATTTGGCCATCAGAACACATGGGTTCTTTGTGCCCCTCTTCAAACTCTTCTTGGTATCATCCTCCACAATTTAAAAAATAAAGTTAAATAACTGTGTCCTAACCAAAATGTTATAAAATCATCAAGTTTACAGAATCTTTGGATACATTCATTCATTGCAGAGGCTGAAATGTCAAACCTTGCAGGGTCATGTGAATGTGTAAATTAGACAAAAATGTAGGACAATAGAGAATGGTGGATATTGTGAAAAACTAAAAGTAAATCTTTCTCCTAATATTTCAGGTTTAGAATTAAAAAAAAATAAATGCAATTTCCATAAAACTATGATAACAAGAGCCCTGGTAGAAATGATCAGCTTTGAATAAATTAGCATTTGAAGGATTATATTAATTCTTTTTTTTGTTGTTGCTGCTAATCTTTACCCAAGGATATTTTTTTCCATTGATCTTAGAGAGAGAGGGGAAGAGAGGGGGAAAAACAGTGAGAAACATTGTGTGTGAGGCCTTTGCTCCCTGTGCTAACGTTCCTGCCTCATCATTGCCTACTCTACTACCGCCTGGCGCAAGTCGCCATCATTTTGCACCTGGATTGCTGCAATAGTCTCTTAACTGGTTCTCTATCTGTCCTTCTTGGCAGTCCATTCTTCACATGGGGGTCCTGTTCAAAGACGGGTCTAGGAATATCACCCCTTGGTGCAAATCTTCAAAGGCTTTCTTTGCACTTAGTAAAGGCCAAAGACCCTACAGTAGCCTCTAAGGTCCACACCATCTCATTGCCCCCACTCCACCTTCACCAAGTGTGTTCTCCCCTTGTTCACCTGCTCGATAGCCCTTGCCACTCTTTCAGCTTGCCAGGTTATGCCCCTTCCTGTGGGCCTTGGCCTGGAACATGATTTCTCTAGATATCCTGGGGATTGACCCCTCACTTCTGTATGTCTGGCTCAGAGGGAGGCCTCCCCTGATCCCCGTGTTCCAAATGGCAAACTAGCACTTTCTGTCTCCACACTGCTTTATTTTTCTTCACCAAGTCAGGCATTTTTGTTTATTTACTGCTTTATGCTCAGAGCCTAGGAGTGTTAGGCATTCAGTATAGATTTGTTAGCTGAGTGAATAAATAGCGCTTATGAATCAGAATGAGAGGAATATATATATCTCCAGGACGTGGTGATGAACAAATCCTGTTAAAAACATCAAAGTTGTGTGGTTCTTGGAAACTTATTTTCATATCTTTCCATGGAGATTTCAGGGTATAAAAGGTATCCATCCATTCAACCTAGCAATGCACTGATTAGCTCGCCATGATGTCACCAAATGGTATGAAGGAATGAAGACTGGTGACATTGTGACTTCAATGCTCAGGGTCCTGGTGGCTGGGACTGCATAAGCCAGCAGGCCCTGGAGACCATGGAATGCATGCTCAACATGAACAGAGCTTTTCTGCAGGAAGCTGGAGCAAGTCTATCATACAACCAAGATGCTATTGTGTCAAGAAGTAGCTCATATGCTCTACGCAGTGCTTGAAAGAGCACCACGGGCTGTAGGGTAGAAAACCATTCACTTCTGTCCAGCAGAACGTGAAATCACCTTACTACCTTTCCCAGGTTACTTACAGAAACGGGTTGTGCCTATTAATAAAAATCACGCATCCTGTTCTCTCCAAGGGAAAAACTGTCGTTTTCCTGTCCCCGCCTACTTGTGTGGGCTGCTGCGTGAGTTGGCCTCGTTTGTCTGGATGACTGTGGAGTTGGCATTCTTATACTGAGGCTTTATTCAATGTGTATGTCATAGACCAGTGGTTCTCAACCTTTCTAATGCCGCGACCCTTTAATACAGTTCCTCATGTGGTGGTGACCCCCAACCATACTTCATAACTGTAATTTTGCTATTGTTATGAATTATAATGTAAATACCTGTGTTTTCCGATGGTCTTAGGCGACCCCTGTGAAAGTGTCATTCGACCCCCAAAGGGGTCGTGACCCACAGGTTGAGAACCACTGTCATAGACTCTTTCGTTTGTGATCTGTTTCTTTGTCACGTCTCACCTGGAGAAAAGGAAATGCAGAGACTCTCACATCACGTTCGCCACACGTTAATTTTGCTGATGTCATATATCACATATTATTTCCGTTGCTTTCCTGGGATAGAATTTGTTCTATGGATGCTTCATTTTCCTATCAGGTTATGCTTATCTCCTGGCTGAGTCACACCCACTCAGTGACTTTATTGTAATTTCTGCCCTTCTGCTCACTCAGTGAAAGCTTTGCAAGACCCATTTTATTATCCAAAAATGTGAATGTCCCATTTAGTGTCTGACGTTCATTTTTTAAAAAAATCTTTACCCTAGGAGTGAGGATTTTTTGTTCTTATTATTTTTTAGAGAGAGAGGAAGGGAAAAGGGAAGGAAGAGAGACAGGAGGAGAGAGAAACATTGATGTAAGCAAAACACATCCATTCATTGCCTCCTACACACACCCCTCCAAACACATCCATTCATTGCCTCCTACACACACCCCTCCTAGGGCTGGGGATCAACTTGTAACCCAGGTATGTGCCCTTGACCAGAATAAAGTAGGAGACCCTCTGGTGTGCAGGTTGGTGCTCTAACCACGCAGAAACACTGACCAGGGCTCACATTCAATTTTTAAAGTGAGACTTCTTGCCCAGGACTTCTACAAAGCCACTAATATAGACATTAATTATAATAAAAAAAATAGCAGTCAGTTAGATGGGTTGCCTTGACATAATATTCCAAAATGCCTCCATGGGTATACAAAAATCCTAAAAATGTCATGAGGGCTTAAAACTAGAGCACCATCCCACAGAGATTGGTTTTACTCAAACATGTGGGCCCAAATCCACATTTTTTATTTTTCTGAACAGTGTAATATAGGCAGCCCTCATATGGTACATTCATACAATGAAATATTGCACAGCATTTAACACTATGTTAAAAGGGTTTTTAATAGCATGTCAAATACTGATTCTAAAACAGTAGGAGAAAATAATGGCATGTAATTATATTCACATATAATCACAACTATAGGGTGGCCCCCAAAATGTATGCACACTTTGAATAATTATTAATTTCACCCACTGATAATTATTAATTATTAATTACCAGTGGGTTAAATCTGAAAAGAAAACAACATCAATGGAGCTGTCCGCTGCTAAAGTGTGAACACATTTTTGGGGGCACCCTGTATATGATAGTTGTGATAGGAAAAAATGCTAGCACAAAATACATTAAAATGTTGATGTCTGCCCCTGTGTGGCAAGATTGGCTGATGTTTCACCTTCAATCTATATTTTTGTCGACACATAGGAAATTCTTGTCATGGGTCAGAAGAGATTTAAAGGTTATCTTGAAGGCAGAGGCCAGTGTCTGAGGGGTCAGCCAGGGGAAGTAGGTAACAGATGAATGGGGCAGGAAAGATGGAAGTCAGGGAGCAAGGAGGCCTATGGGAGAAGGGAGTCCGTGCCCTGTGGAGAGGGACAGGGCCCCTCAGTGCCAGCCAGCTATGGCCACGCAGGTCTTTGATACCTTGTCTTACCAGTTGTTTTCAGTTTTCAAGACAAACTGGAAATCCAGATTTTTACATAAAACTTTCTGAATCTAACTGTTGGCAATTAATTCTTTTTTGTTTTTGGAAAGCAATGGGTAGGCCAAACAAGAGATGTCTTAAGGGCAAATCTAATTATAACATGTTCAGTAAACAAACACAGGTCAACTTTATATGATGAATATCCCAGAGTAGTCTCTGTATGTGAAATGTGAATAGTAAGTGCAGCTGATTATTGACTATGAACATGGTAGGTACTGAATCAACAATTGTAGTGCACATCCCTGCACATAGTTTATTAGGTTTCCTGTACTTCCTTTATCTCTTCTATCGTTCCTTACTTCCTCCTTTCTTTATGTTCCCTCCTTCTCTTCCTTACTGGCCTCTTTGAATATGGAATACAGTTTTGATGGATGTTATTTGACTCAAAGATCCTCCAAAAGTATTAAACATGGATTGCACAGGACTGGCAAGATCCAAGCAAGGATTTCTAGTTCAGTGGTCCTTAAATGTCTTGGTTTTAGAACTTCTTTACGCTCTTTAAAATTATTGAGGGTCCCAAGAGCTTTTGTTTATATAGGATATATATTTAAAAATGTATACAAAAGAAATATATAGCTACATTTATATACTTGTACAGAAGTATGTAAATATATACTTATAATTTAAAATGGAGAAATTTAGAAATATTAATCTATACTAATAAAAGAGTAGTATTCTAATGAGATCAGACATCCTTTCGGACAAAGCCATGGTGGTGGGGGCCGAGGCAGAGTGGTTAAGGTTGATCAAGAAGGCAAGAGAAATCAGTTAGGGGGAAATCAGGCCGGCAGGGGAGAGCACTTAGAGGCAATCAGGCCAGAAGGGGAGAGCAGTTAGGGGGCGATCAGGCCAGTAGGCAGAGGCATTTAGGGGCAATCAGGCTGGTAGGCAGGCGAGTGGTTAGGAGCCAATGGTCCTGGATTGCGAGAGGAATGTCTGACTGCTGGTGTAAGTCTAATCCCTGTGGGACATCCCCCAAAGTGTCCTGGATTGGAGAGGGTGCAGGCCAGGCTGAAGGACCCCTTCCCATGCACAAATTTCATGCACTGTTGCCTCTAGTTTAAAATAACAATAATAACCAATATATGGAATTAAACACTTACTAAATTTTTTTTCAATTAAATATATTAATTTTAATTTATTTGAACTTAATTTACTTACTTTTAAGTTTTAATTTAATTTTTATTCTTTGTTTTTAACGTTTTAAAATGTATTTTTATTCTAAAATTTCCCCCAATTGATAAAAGAATTGTTTTACATTTTTTGCAGATGTCCCTGATGCGTGACTTAATGGCTGTCCGGAGTCTCCTGTTACTGCGTTCGCTCTGTCGTGCTTCTCCTTGCCATCGAGCCTCTGGAAAGCACCACTCATTCGTGAGAGAACAAGAGCTCAAACGGTAAGTGACTTCTTAGGGTTATCATGCAAGTGGTTTTGACCTCCTGTAACCACTGAGCGACTCTCAGGGTCCCCTGGGGACTCCCTGGCCCTCAGTGGAAGCACTGATGGTCCAGATCCTTTCTGAGCTGATGTTATAATCCAGCCCAGTGAGCAACATGCGCTTGAGCATCCGCCCCTCCCCAACCCTCAGCTCTCCCACCAGCCTCCCCAAACCATCCATCCTTTTGGGTTCAGCATTCTTTTCTGTCAAAGAGAAAATACTAGCAGGAGACAGAACACAGTAAGCCGTTAACAGTTATCAGTTCCTCTGTTGGAACAAATCTAATTCATTTCAACCTGAGCGTCCATGAGGACGGAGTGAAAGAGGAACAGGCCCCAGGCAGGGTCCGGAAACACCCCTCTCCTCAGTAGAGCATGAACTTGACCTGTTGGGCAGCAGGGCCTGGCCGGGGAGCCATCTGGTTTGCAGATCCAGGTCCCAGTTCTCGGAGCATTGCCCTGAAAAGAGGCCCTTCCCTCTGTTTTAATTGCGGATCCCCAAGAGCCGCCTGAGTTATAGCCCCTCAGTGGCTCCTAATGTCCAGTTTAGGACTTACTGATCTAAGAAACGCAGAGCTATGACTGCTAAGAAGCCAGTTGAAACGAGACTCACTAATTTCTATGCAAAAAGATAATGATGCCGGAAGTTCTTCATTGATCTGTCTTCATCTCATTTTATCTCTCAACTTCCTTTAAACCTAGGAATGCTTGTCTAAGCCCTTCTTAAATGGGTTTTTGCTCTCATTATAATTTACTTATCCTCAGGGACATGCATTGCCGTTCCTTCATTCCTAAGAAAGTAACCACTCCATTTGAGCATCTGTGCAGAGATGTCTTTGGAGATTAAATTCTAATCTCTGTAAATAGGGCAAAATGGAACTGTGGTGTCAGGTAATGCATGACAATTCAGCTTACGGGTCGCTTTTGCAGGTGGGATGACAAATATATTTAATTGGTAGGAAAAAACACACACCCCATAGGCCTTAGCCACTGCGTATTCGTGTGTCGGTATGGTAAGTGATGATTTCTTCCCACGTGGAGGGAAGAAGTGATTTCTGTGTGTGGATGCATCTGAGGGGACTGTGGACCTTTGAATTAAAAAAAATAAATTTTCGTTATTGATGAAAGTCTTACAGATATCGACTCCCACGTCCCCCACCCCCATTGATCCTCTTCACCTCGATCCCACGCCCTCCCCAGGCCTTTGCCACACTGTTATCTGTATCTGGGGGTTACGTACATATGCCTATAAGTTCTCTGGTTAATCTCTTCCAGCCCCACCCTCTCCTTCTGGAATCCTGCCAGTCTGTGGCATGCTTCAGTGTCTCTGGATCTGTTTTGTTAGTCAGTTTGGCCTTTGAATCGTGAGAGATTGGCTGCAATAACTCGAGGGGTGAACTGAAATTATAGTTCTGGTGAAATGCCTGAGCTTAATCAGGAGAAGTAATATACAGTGGTACCTTGAGATACGAGTTTAATTCGTTCCGTAACCTTGAGGCGTGGGAAACTATGAGACGCTCGAGTCGCAGTAAACTGGTGGGTCGTGTGCAGCCGGCCGATCCGCGCGATGACTCCTATCTCAACTGTTGCTCGTATTTCAAAGCAAAAATCGCTCGCTCGATGGCTCGTATCTCAAAAATCTCGTATCTCGAGGTACCACTGTATGCGGGGGCAGGGATGGGGGTTGGCGGGTGGGGGGGTTGTATGCACAATGCAAGAGGGCAAGAAGAGCTTCAGAAACTAGAAGCAGGGAAGTTGGAGGCAGAATTACTTAAGCTGCAGCTGATGAATGAAGGGCAGAGTGAGGGTCAAGTGCAGACAAGGGAGACCTACGGGGGTAAAGGTCTGGACTGAAAGGGACTGAGGAAGGTGCTTTGCAAGCAGACGGTCTTGGGTGCCGCGGGAGAACCAACTGGTGTGGGTGGCGAGTTAATTCTGAGTAAGCAGTGCAACCTATTTTCTGAGTCACCCGTTCAAACAGATGTTTCTTTGCCAACGACTGTCGTATCAGCCATGTCGTTTTTCATTTTTCAGTTACGACATAAAAATCTAATAAAAATGCCTCGTAGGCCCTGGCTAGTTTGGCTCAGTGGGTAGAGCGTCAGCCCCAGCCCGGGGACTGAAGCATCCCAGGTTCAGTTCGGGTCAAGGGCACATACCTCTATTGCAGACTTGGTCTCTGGCCAGGTCGGGCTGTGTGTGAAAGGCAACCGGTTGATGCGTCTCTCTCACATCGATGTTTCTCTCTGCCTCTCATCCTTCCTTTCACTCTCTCTAACAATCAATGGAAAAATATTCCCCGGTGAGGATTCACACACACACACACACACACACACACACACACACACACAAGCCCGTTAGCAAGGAATATAAGCCAAAGAAAGATACATGGCATGTCAGGGAAGACAACACCAATGACATTACTGGACTGGTGTTTGGTTCTTACCAGTCTTGGCAGGCACTAACATTTATTTATCGGGTAATCCCTGTGCACCTGGCTTCCCCGCCAGCATTGGAGGCAAGGCATTTCCTCCCAGCCGCACGCGCAGAAGCCCTGGCTGGCTTTATCAGCCTCCTCCTCCCAGGGGCTGTGGCTTGGGGGGGGGGGTCCCCTGACCCCCGGGGTCAGAGCTGCTGGTGACAGAGACCGGTTTGGAGCCACCCCGTGCGAAGGACATGTTAGGTCTCCTGGAGACCCCCTCTCTCATACGGGAGGTTAAAGGCGTCAGTGAAGAAAATGCCCAGCTGCCTCAACACTAATGGCTTTTTGCAGAAATCTCTGCTGATGGCATCCTGTGCTTAGGAAGCGAGTCCTGTTCTGCAATGCCGTGCCTGCCTCTCATGAGAACGGATCTCCCTCTCCATCTTTGCCTCTAGTCAAACGCGTCCTCTTGTAGACCAGACCTGTCCCCTCCTGCCAGAGGGGATGCCTGTCCTGCTCCTGTGCCAGGACTTTGTACCCCTCTACTTGTTCTGGACCTCACACTCACATCCTTTTATCCAGAGTCCCCCCCCCCCCGCCCCCCGACTCTGTAAAGGTTTCTTCCCCCTAAAGCACTCTGTTCTTTCCGACACAGCACCAGGGCGGTGTCATGTGCTTTGGCATACGTGGTTATTTGGGTAATGTTTCCTGTCCCCTAGACTGGGAGCGGGTCTGTTTCTGCTCAGCGCTGCATCCTCAGTGTCTGCTACAGTGTCTGTCACCGAGGGAGCGTTCAATAGACGCGAATGCATGAATGATCACATGAGCAAACAAGCCTTTAGCGGGTGCCCACGATGTCCTACACAGCAATTTCCATCTCATGGCACACTAAAACTACAATTATCTGGTGCACTGAAAAACATCGTATATATTGTGCCAATCTGACAAAATATAGGTATAATTTTGATTAGTTATACAAATAATAATAATAATAATAATTACCTATCATTTTTGCTCCAAAGTGACTTTAAACAAAAATCAGGTGCCACCGAAACCGGTTTGGCTCAGTGGATAGAGCGTCGGCCTGCAGACTGAAAGGTCCCGGGTTCGATTCCGGTCAAGGGCATGTATCCTGGTTGCGGGCACATCCCCAGTGGGGGGCGTGCAGGAGGCGGCTGATCAATGTCTCTCTTTCTCTCATCAATGTTTCTAGCTCTCTGTCCCTCTCCCTTTCTCTCTATAAGAAATCAATAAAATATATTAAAAAAAAAATCAGGTGCCTAAGCTTGTACAGAAGAGATTCTGGCACCAACAATTAACCAAGCAGACCTTGTTATGTAACACTGGAGTCCAGTGCATGAAATTCGTGCACTCAGGGAGGGGTGGTGAGGGGTTCTCTCAGCCTGGCCTGTGCCCTCTTGCAGTCTAGGAGCCCTTGGGGGATGTCCGACTGACGGCTTAGGGGAGCAGGCCTAAGCCATCAGTCGGACATCCTTAGCGTTGCCATAGAGATGGGAGAGGCTCCTGCCACTGCCACTGTGTTTACCAGTGAGGATCCAGCTCAGAGCTTCCCACAGGGGGTGCACACTGACCACCAGGGGCAGCTCCTGTGTGGAGTGTTTGCCCCCTGGTGTTCAGTACCTGTCAACAGTGCATTCGGTCAATTTGCATATTAGCCTTTTATTATATAGGATGACCAATAAGACGCAAGTTTATAATATGGCCTATATATGTATCATTCAAGACAGGGTATTCACACCAGGCAGTTATTGTTGTGGTTGGCTGTTGTCATTTTAATTTTATTCTATTAATTTTAGAGAGAGAGGAGGAAGGAAGAGCCAGAGAGAGAAAAACATCGATGTGAGAGTGAAACATGGATCAGCCTCCTGCCTGCCCCCTATCAGGGATTCAGCCTGCAACCCAGGCATGTGTCCTGAGTGGGAATCAAACCAGCAATGTTTTGGTGCCCGGGACGACATCCAACCAACTGAGCCACACCGGCCAGGCATGTTGTCATTGTTTTTTTTTGTCAATCTAAGGGACAAGAGGTCAGTGCCCCTGACTAAATAGGTAGTACGTGATTTAAAAGTTCTTGTGGCCCAAGGGTTGAAAATTGCTGCTCTAGACACTGTTCAGTGAGGAGAATACACCAATAAGATGTTTCCTGCCTTCAAGGAGCTGGAGCTCACGTGAAAAGAGATAAACTACCCCACGTCTCTATAGTAAGAACGGCTATAGAGATGTAAAAACCAAAAATGAAGATACCACAAACATCACCACCAAGCAATCAAACAGAAACAGGGTGGGAACGTAGAGTGTGGAGCAACTGATGCTGTGAGTGGGCATTAGGGAGTGGGGGCAGAGGTGGGGTGAAAAGAACCAGGCCTTGGTAAGACAGATCTAAGTTCTAGAACTTACTGAGCCTCTCTGATTCTGTTTCCCTTCTGTGAAATCTGAGTAATGACTCTAATACAGTGGTACCTCGAGATATGAATGCCCTAACATACAAGATTTTTGAGATACGAGCCATCGAGTGAGCGATTTTTGCTTTGAAATACGAGCGACAGTTGAGATACAAGTAATCGCGCGTTGATCAGTTGGCTGCACACAACCCACCAGTTTACCACGACTCGAGCTTCTCATAGTTTCCCACACGTCAAGGTTACGGAACGAATTAAACTCATATCTCGAGGTACCACTGTACTTACTGGTCAGGGGATTATGAGACTCACCTCAAACAGACCCAATCTTGTTGCCAGTTGCAGTTACTCTGTTCATAAGGCCTGGCTAAGAGTTGTATTTTTCTCTGTTCTCCACAGTGCCAAGTCCAAAATCCTTCTCCAAATGTGTGCAAATTTGCACAGGCTCACGTTCTGACGATCACCTCCAACCCTGACTGCTTCCTCCACTGAATTCTTGCTCTGCTGGCTCTTGGTTCTCTTAGGGTTGATCTTTCCTCTGCTCTGGTCCCACTCAGACTTGGAGCTTATATCTTGCAACACATTCCATACAGAGGTGCTGATCTAGGCATCTGGGGGGGCAGCAAACCTTGCCAGAGTTTTAAGCACAGAGAGGAGCTAAATAGTGGAGCAATGCAAAGAGATGAAGGTGGCTTGTTAGATATTCTTTATCTTAAATCTTAGTCTCTTCTGTGATGCTATGGATATATCTGCTGTCACCCTTCTTTGCTCTGTCCTTTTGGGAGCAAAAAGCAATCAAATACCCAACAGCGCCAAGAATAAAAGCTTTTCCTTTTCTTTCCTTCTACCTCTTCCCTATCTGTGACTTACTTGTAATCAGTAGAATGCAGAGAAAGTGATGCTGAGTGAGTTTGGAGGCCAGACCAGGGAGGGCGAGACAGCTTCTATTTCTCTTGCTGAGACCTCTCTTTTGAAGCCCTGAGCCACCATGTGAAAGCTCTGAATCACTCGAGACCCCTGTGTCATGAGGAAGCCCAGGCCACATGGAAAGGCCACGTGAGGATTCTCCACTCAAAAGCCCCAGCTGAGATTCTAGCCAACCTCCAACATGAACCACTAGACAGGAGCATGAGGATGTGGCCAGGTGGTTCTGCTTCTGAGCCATTGAGTCATTTTCAGCTTTCGAACGTTTGCATCTGAAATCCCAGAATGATGGAAGAGAATAAGCCATTTCTGCTCCTCCCTGTACAAGTTCCTGGCCAACAGAATCTGTGGTTGATTTAAGCTTCAGGGTTTGGGAGCTATTTGTTACGCAGCCACATTAACTGTCACAATGGCTAGATCTTGAGAGATGAATGGAATATTTTGCCAGGCAGAACTTTGGAAAAGGCTTAATTTTTTTTTTTGGGGGGGGAGGGGAGCAGACTAAGGAATTCATGTGGTAAAAAATAAATAAAAATAGATTGTGGGAAAGAATCAGGAAGTCAGTGAAAAAATGTGCTATATGGTTTAGTGAAAGCCATAATGTATCTGCTTGTTAATATAGGAAATTTTCTTCTAGATCAGTGGCTTTTAAAAGAGTATGTATTTTTTAAATTGAAAAAGCTTATTTCATAGAGTTTCCGGAGATTTTTGAAATGTCAAATGGACATAAAACATGAGTTTTGAATGTTTTAAAATTCTTCACGAGTTAGCACCATTCTCTGAACTTAACTAAAATTTAACTTGGCATAAATTACAAGCTATGGTTTAATTGATGAGTAATTTTACTTTGATTGCTAGTTGGAAAAAAGCAGACCCACTGTAACTCCACATGACTACTCACATCTAATTTTATTGCAGAGTATGTGTGTTTGTGTGTGTGTGTGTGTGGGGTGGGGGGGAGGGGGTGGGGTAAGAATAGAATTGAGAAGCGTTCTTATCAGAGTCTCCTGGATGCTAATACCTTTTGTTTGTAATGTTCCACAGGTGTAGTGATTTTAATCAACGTTTACGCTGCAGCACGACATTTGTCACAGCAGAAGACCCAAATATGCAATTTTTGTTGTTGTTCGTAGAAAACTGGCCATAATGAATGAGCCAAAAGACATTAGTTATCTATTAACCTCCACACGCAAGAAAGCACTAGCTGATTAGTTGGCCGGTGATAAACCGGTGGTTATCTGGCCACTGCAAGGAAAGCTGACCCAGCAGAACCAGTGGCCTGTGAGGATGGCGGTTGTGAGCAATGCCTGGCTGAGTGTGAACCAGCAGAATTATTAAATGACTGCATATGATGCATATGAATGATGCACAGCATAATTATACCACTTACGGCAGGAAAACATCACCGTTTTGTCCAGTGGTGTACTGGGTACATCAGAATTCATGGGCTCATCTATCGCAGGGATTCTGTGTGACTTTTTACAATTCTGGAAGGGTTGAAAGTCAAGTTTTGATTAATTTGGGTGGTTTTATTTGGTTATTGAAGTGTAGCTTGATTGTGTGTGTGGGGGGGTTTCCCCCCCTTTTCTTTTCAGCTCTGACAATCTTGATTAAATTTCCCCTTGAGGAGTAGGAAGAAAACAGCAAAATACTTGTCACCACTTCTTGGAGATGAATGGCTTTAAGGAGTTTTTTGAACAGACCATCCCTGAGTAATGGCTCCGGAAGATGAGTGGAAGGATCGGGGTCCCTGCTAGCTGTGGATTTTTGAACAATAGATTGCAAGAGTTTTCATGGAAGGTCAGATGCAGGGTTTATTTCTGTGTTTCTCACGCTGCTTCTTATCTCATAATCAAAAGCTGTCATACCATTGGCATAGCTGGCTGCAGTGGGCAGTATTTAAATTGCACGGGCGAGGGGTTCAATTTTTTGATGCTGCTTGAAATTTCTATGGCAAGGCACTTCAACCAAGATCTAGATGAGATAAGGCTTTATGCAAGCAAGCGTGGAGAAGAGACTGCTGATGGCTTATACTCATGTGGGCTATGATGAGTATTGTATTTTCCGGTGTACAAGATGACTGGGCGTATAAGACGACCCCCATCTTTTCCAGTAAAAATATAGAGTTTGGGATATCCTCGTCCTATAAGATGACACCCGGCATATAAGATGACCCCCGACTTCTGAGAAGATTTTCCTGGGTTAAAAAGTCATCGTATACGCCGGAAAATATGGTAGATTTTCACTCCTGATGGCTTGTATCCATGTTGTGGAATAGGGTAAGTAGAATTTTACTCACAACTGCCAAGAAGTCTACATGGTCTTTGAATGACTGATTTACCTCCACATCTTTTGCAAATTACTTGCCATCCTATGTTTTTACAATTGTGTTCTTTCTAATTACAAAGTACAGCCTGGAGTTAGCTCTGGTGATTTATTGGATGAGTACTTGATTTATTTTATAAGCAGTCCATGAGCACCAATTATGTCCCAGGACTAAGGCCGCACACTGGGCTCCAGGAAGCAGAAGATTTGTGCACAAGGGTCTCATAGTCTAGTGCCGTGGTCGGCAAACTCATTAGTCAACAGAGCCAAATATCAATAGTACAATGATTGAAATTTCTTTTGAGAGCCAAATTTAAAATTATTCTAATGCCACTTCTTTAAAATAGAAGTGGTGTTTTGTGGAAGAGCCACACTCAAGGGGCCAAAGAACCGCATGTGGCTTTTGAGCTGCTGTCTGCCGACTTGTCTAGTGAGGCAGAAACATGAGCATCCTGGACCCACAGCAGGGAGGACACAGCAATGTGTAGGTCCAAGGGATGACACAGGCCATAAAAGCCTGGTGTCTGGGAGCATGCTTCTTTGTCTTTATATATGAAAACTAGAGGCCTTGTGCACAGAATTCATGCATGGGATGAGCTGGGGGGGAAGGGGGTGGGCCTGCACCGTCTCACAATCTAGGACCTCTCAGGGGATATCCGACTTCCGGTTTAGGCTAGATCCTGTGGGATTGGGCTTAAACCGGTAGCCACATCCCTCTGGCAATCCAGGACCACTGGCTTCTAACTGCTCACCTGCCTGCTTGGTTACCCCTAACCAATCGCCTGCCTGCCTGATCATTTCTAACCACTCGCCTGCCTGCCTGATCGCCCCTACCACCTCTGCCTTGTCCCCCACCACCATGGCTTCATCCAGAAGGACGTCCAGAATGATGTTCGGAAGGTCATTTGCCTGTCTGGTCTAATTAGCATATTATGCTTTTATTATCATAGATTCTTCATGAAGCAATACAATCTTCAGGATTGAAAGGCATTTTTATTTTAGCAAATTGGCCACCTTTTTTTCTTTGAGCTTACTAATGTGATTGACTGGAAAGTTAGTGGGAAAATAGAAGAAAAAATATAGAAGAGAGACTTTTATTGTGTTAAAATGACCAAATGACACAAAGAAAGATGCAAAGTAAAGTTTAATTTTTAGGTTGCATTTACAATTTAAGTGAAGTAATATATATAAAACCAAAGGTTGGAAAAGTCTTTTTAGGAGATTTTTATTTTTTTTATTTTTTACTACACTTGATCTTAGCCAAAAGGCTGGGAAGCAATTATTTTTTATTTTTTATCTTTAGGTCAGAACACAGAGCAAGAATGTGAAGCAGTAAAGTTAAACCACACTGAACTGCGCTAATGCTTACTATTAGTCTGACGGACACACCACACAGACACATACACACGCATGTGTATGTGTGCAAACAGGCACACATATGGTTTCCCAGGGATGCGGTAACAAACTTGATGGCTTAAAACAACAGAAATTTATTCTCTCACAGTTCTGAAAGCTAGAAGTCTGCCATCCAGGTGCTAGTGGGGCCCTCTTGTCTATGAAGTCTCTAGGGACGAATCCTGAAATTCCTAGTTTTTTTGCCTCTGTCTAGCTTTTGGTCTTGCAACCATACTTCTAGGAATCCAGATAATTAGAAGTGGGTAAATAGTTACAGCCTTTAATTAAGAAATTAATTATTTATATAACATACATAGTATAGTAGACTCATAATTATTTTAATGAATACATCAATGACACTATTAATTATAATGGCAGAGCACACATTATACAAGCAAATAGTATATTGCCATTCAAGTCATGTTTTGGAAGAATATTTAATGACATTAAAAATGTTCTTCATGTCCCTGTTAACTTGAAATGCACGGCAAATACAAACTGGATGTGCAGTATGATCTCCATTTTGTAAGATAAATCCATATAGCTAAAAATATATACACATTCAAAGACTAGAAACAGGCTGTGAAAATAGGACCAGTCATAGTCTCAAGGTGATAGAAGTACAGGTGATTTAATTTTCTTTATTATTTATTGAACCTTATAAGTTCTTCAGACAGAAAAGAATTATTTGGTTGTTTGATACTGCAGTGGAAAATGCGAACAGCTACCTACAACTATCATATTTGAGTTGTTATCTCTCTTAAGCATATTCCGCATTTGATATGATTGCGAAGATCGGTCAGAGGTGTTGAAATAATGGAATTGTGGCTTTTTGCAGTTGGATGAGATCCCTGCAAGTTCTGCTCCAACTTCCTCATTTATAGACAAGAAAATGACCCCCAAAGGGACTGCCTTTCTTGACCAAGAAAAGCACAGCTCCTGAGAGACGTTTGTGCTGGAGTTCATGAAAAGCTGCCTGTATTAGTCATCTCCTGTTATGGAACAATTACGACAACTTAATTGCTTGGAACAACACACATTTATCATCTCCCAGTCTCTGTGGTCAGGAATCTGGCCACGGCTTGCCTGGGTCCTCTGCTTCTGTCTCTCCGGAGGCTTCTGTCAAGGTGCTGACCAGGCCTGGGGTCTTATTGGAAGACCTTTGGGGAAAGGTGTGTTTCCAATCTCCTATGGTTTCTGGCAGGACTCAGTTCCCATAGGCTGTTGGAAGAGGTCCCCGCTTTCTAGCTGACTGTTGGCTGGAGTCTGCGTTTAGTTAGTTCCTTGCCATCTGGGCCTCTCCATTATGGCTTCTTGCTTCATCAAAGCCAGCAAGAGAAGTTAACTGGCAAGATGGAAGCCACCATCTTATGTAGCCCACCACTAAAATGACACCTCACCACCTTGGACAGGCACAGTCAATACACCAGCCTACAATTAAGGGAAGGAATGAAACAAAGGTGTGGATGCCAGGGGATAGATGGGGAACATTGACAGCATCTGAAAGTCTGTCTACCACACTGGCTCTCTAACAATCTTCTAGAACTACTAGAGGCCCCGTGCATGAAATTTGTGCAAGGAAGGGAGGGGGTTCCCTCAGTCCAGCCTGCACCCTCTCACAGTCCTGGACCACTGAATCCTAATTGCTCACCTGCCTACCTTCCTGGTCCCCCCCAACTGCCTCCCCCACTGGCCTAGTCACCCCTCACTGCCCCCACCCCTCTGGCAACCTAATCATCCCCAACTGCTCCCCTGCTGGCCTGGTCTCCCCCAACTGTCCACCCACCCATCAGCCTGGTCACCTCTTACTTCCCCCCCTACTGGCCTCATCACTCCCAGCTACGCCCCCTTGCTGGCCTGGTTGCCCCTCACAACCCCCACCAGCCTGGTTGCTCCATGCAGCCTGCTGTTCAGTCGTTTGGTCATCCCCACTAACCTCCCCTGCTGGCCTGGTCATAAGCAGCCATCTTGTGAAGGCGTGAGGGTTAATTTGCATATTACCTCTTTATTATTATAAGATCGCAAAATACCATGTTTGTTAGGAACATATCTATTATGAAATGAAAGCATGCAGTCTATAATCTTACATTTATATCCTTGCATAATCATTGCTTAGTACATAGCATTAAAGCTCAATATATGCGTGCTTGTTTTAGTTTTTCATTAATTTAACAAATATTTAGCATGTCAATGAACAGAACAAAGCCCTTCCTTCGTGGAGCTTACAGTCTGTGGAGGGAGACAATATGCTACATCAGTAAATATACAGTGGTACCTCGAGATACGAGTATAATTCGTTCCATAACCTTGAGGCGTGGGAAACTATGAGACGCTCAAGTTGCGGTAAACTGGTGGGTCGTGTGCAGCCGGCCGATCCGCGCGATTACTCCTATCTCAACTGTTGCTCGTATTTCAAAGCAAAAATCGCCCGCTTGACGGCTCGTATCTCAAAAATCTCGTATGTTAGGGCACTCGTATCTCGAGGTACCACTGTATTGTCTATCTGATATGGAGAATAAACAGAGCAGAGAAGGGTGACTAAGAAGTGGAATGAGGTGCGTGAAGGGGTGAGGGTTGGATGGAGTGGTCAGTGAAGACCACACTGAGGGGAAATCTGAGCAGAAACTCAAGGATGTACGGGAACATCTAGAGAACGAGAGAGAGCTTGTGAGAATGTCCTTCTCCTAGCTTTGACGGCTGCTGCAGGCGTAAGTGACCAATAGCCACCCGTGACTCTGAAGCCCGCCACTGTTTGCCAGTGACTGAGTGTGGCAAAGAAATGAAGGACTCGCCCTGACCGGTTTGGCCCTGTGGATGGAGCATTGGCCTGCGGACTGGAGGGTCCCAGGTTCAATTCCAGTCAAGAGCATGTACCTTGGTTGCAGGCACATCACCAGTAGGGGGCGTGCAAGAGGCAGCTGATGTTTCTCTCTCATCAATATTTCTGGCTCTCGAAATCACTCTCCCTTCCTCTCTGTAAAAAAAAAAATAAAAAAATATATTAAAAAAAAAAAGAATAAAAGAAATGAAGGACCCATCTGAAGGGCAACCGGGCTGGAGGGCTCTCCTCCAGACCTGCCCAGTATTTCTTAGCATGTGCTGCATTTCAAGGCTTGTTCTAGCCAGCCTTCCTTCCTTTTCTTCACAGCAATCAGACCTGCCGGTGGTCTGGCTGCTCTCCCGCCTCCTTCCTGTGTCTCCTCACACGCATCTCTCCGCACATACTCTTGCATGGCCAGCGTATCTCTTGCTGCTGTGGGACCCGGACTTCCATTGCTCCAGGCAGAGACACAGAGGTGCAAAAGCCCTGAGGAGCTTGGCATTTTCAAGGAACATCAAGGAGGTGCATGTTTTTTTTTCTTTTTTAAGTATATTTTATTGATTTTGTGTAGAGAGGAAGGGAAAGGGATAGAGAATTAGAAACATCGATGAGAGAGAGACATCGATCAGCTGCCTCTTGCATGCCCCCTACTGGGGATGTGCTCTCAACCAAGGTACATGCCCTTGACTGGAATCAAACCTGGGACCTCTCAGTCCGCAGGCTGACACTCTATCCACTGAGCCAAACCGGTTTCGGCAAGGAGGTGCATGGCTTTCTTGAAGTGAAGAAGGGAAAGGGTGGTAGAGATGAGGTCAGTGGTACATCCGAAGTCCTTGCAGAAGAAAAATAGTTGGTTTGGTTAATATAAAATCCCTTTTAAAGAAAGGCATACAAAAAATCTTAATGACCTGAGTGTCCATGGCAGAATTTAAGAGAAGGGCATTACAAATCCAGCATCTGATTCTCTTTTCATCAGCAGCTCTCGGCATCTGTCTGGGTAGTAAATGTAAGTGGCCGAGTTCTGGGCCATTAAAATTTTGATGTAAACCATTAAGGCAACGTACGGACCTTGGTTCAAAGGGTTTTGCCATGGTATCTGTGAGAGTGGCAGCAATGGAGTGTATATATGCAAATCTAATCGATTGGTAATGAATAATCCTGCCTAATCAGCTAGTTAGACCATTTGGTCATTCACTCGAGAGTGATCATAAATGTCTTTTTCTAAAATGGTTTTAGAGTGCTAATCATTTAACTGTAACAGCACTTCATGCTAAGCACACGGCAAGCACTAAGTTATTTTGTTATCGATGATGAGGATGAACAACATGGTTCTTAAAGGTGTCAGTCAGCCACTCAAAGGAACTGCCAAATGCTGCTGAATGATCCAGATAAAAACAAACAAAAACAGGTTTTCAAATAGGTTTTCAATAGGTTTTCAGAAAACCTATTTAAAGAAATAATGACTGAAAACTTCCCACATCTGGTAAAAGAAATAGACTTACAAGTCCAAGAAGCACACAGAACCCCATATAAAAGGAATCCAAAGAGGACCACACCAAGACACATCATAATTAAAATACCAAGAGCAAAAGACAAAGAGAGAATATTAAAAGCAGCAAGAGAAAAACAGTTCATTACCTACAAGGGAGCACCCATACGACTGTCAGCTGATTTCTCAACAGAAACGATGCAGGCCAGACGGGAGTGGCAAGAACCTACAACCAAGAATAATCTATCCAGCAAAGCTATCATTCAGAATTGAAGGGCAGATAAAGACCTTCACAGAGAAGAAAAAGCTAAAGGAGTTCATCAACTCCAAACCAGTATTATATGAAATGCTGAAAGGTACTCTTTTAGAAGAGGAAGAAGAAAAAGGTAAAAGACAAAAAATTATGAACAACAAATACATATCTATCAACAAGTGAATCTAAAAATTAAGTGAATTAAAAATTTGCTCAACAGAATAAACTGGTGAATATAATAGAATCAGGAGCACAGAAAGGGAGTGGACTGATAATTCTCAGGGGGGAAGGGGTGAGGGGTATACAGGGAGAGACTGGACAAAAATCATATACCTGTGGATGCAGACAATGGGAGGGAGGTAAGGGCAGAGGGAGGGGTGGGAGCTGGGTGGAGGGGTGCTATGGAAGGGGAAAAAGATAAACAAATGTAATCTGAATAATAAAGATTTAATTAAAAAAAAAACCCAAACAAAAACTAAAACCTCTGGAAACTTCCTTTCTGGAGATGTGTGTCTGAAATTCCTGTTTCTTGAGGACATAAACTTGACTTCACAGCGCTTTTCATGGGGCACTCAGACATTTTTACCTCCTCTCTCACCTCCATAACCCATGAGAGGACTTCCGCTTAGCTTCTGAGAAGCCGAGATTGCAAGATCCTTTTACATTTCAGCAACAGGGTCATGTTCAGTCCGGGGGTAAAAGCTTCGGAAATGAGCCTCGAATATTATCGCCATGTACCCACTGAAGTCAGATGAAGAGCTCTGCCTTGGTCCAGAGTTCCCTTTCATCCTAATTAGATCCTCTTCAAAGGTGTAATTACCATTTAAAAATTACTCTGGAGTGCAGAACAAACAATAGATATTTAATGTATTTGAATGTCTTTGCGTGTTTCTCATATTTCATTGGCATTTTCCTATTTCGCCCGCGATTCGGAGGACTTTCAAGGACTTCTACTCCCCATCCCTCCCCCACAAGTTAAAATTCTAAACTGAAACTCGGTTCACATGAAAAACTAGACTCAATTACCAGGGACGGTCTGGAATAATTAGACACTCGATTGCATGGATTGTCAGTCTGCCCCATACTCCTCCTTCCGCTGCCACAGAGAGAATTATTTCTGGCCCCAAAGGTGGAACTTCCTTGCACACAGGGGAAGTAAAATATGGAGCTTGGGCCGAGACCAGTTTGGCTCAGTGGATAGAGCATCAGCCTGCAGACTGAAAGGTCCCAGGTTCGATTCCCATCAGGGGCATGCACCTTGGTTGCGGGCACATCTCTAGTGCGGGGCGTGCGGGAGGCGGCTGATCGATGTCTCTCTCTCATCACTGTTTCTGACTTTCTATCCCTCTCCCTTCCTCTCTGTAAAAAATCAATAAGATATATTTAAAAAAAATATGGAGCTTGAGAATGCACTGTTTGCCACAGATCCTGGCAGAGCTGAGATTCGGACTACAGCAGAGGCAGCCAGACATGTGTACCAACTTATACTTATATGTCACTTGTTCTCTAGACCCTGCCTACGCCCTCTGCCCCCAAATGACCCTATCCTGCTTTGCTCCCATTGGGGCAATGTACCCCAGCAGAGGGAGGGTATGTCTGAAGGGAAATCGCCTGCTTTGAGAAAGGAGAGGGTTTCAGGAACAGTGAATGGAGAGTTGAATACCTAATTCAGAAACAGGTTAAGATGCAGGGGAGCCAAATTAGAAAGTTCATTGTTACCCTCCTGGACTCTGGGCTAGTTAGTTCCCCACACGGAAGCTTGCCTTACACCAGTGGTTCTCAACCTGTGGGTCTCGACCCCTTTGGGATCGAACGACCTTTTCACAGGGATCGCCTAAGACCATCAGAAAACACCTATTTCCCATGGTCTTAGGAACCAACACACCGCTCCTCGGTGTAGCAAAGTGTAGCCATGTAGTTTACTGTTGTCATATGAAGACTGTTGCCCATGCTACACCACGATTCAAGACAAAATTCCATTTATTTGTAATTAGAAATAAATATTTCACAATATATAATTACATATTGTTTTTGTGATTAATCCCTATGCTTTAATTATGTTTAATTTATAACAATGAAAATACATCCTGCATATCAGATATTTACATTACAGTTCATACAGTAGCAAAATGACAGTGATGAAGCAGCAACGGAAATCATTTTATGGGTGGGGGTCACCACCCCATGAGGAGCTGTCTTAAAGGGTCGCAGCCTTAGGAAGGTTGAGAACCACTGCCTTACACTGCACATCTCTCCCATTGCATCCGCTTACAGACACCTGTCTGGCGTAGAGACCAGAAAGGGAAAGGGTGACACACTCAGATCCATCTCTCTGCTTGTGTCTGTGGAGGGGGTTGAACTTGAGTATTTCGGCATTGTTCTGCAGCAAGGCCATCCTAGTGAGGAGAGGCTAGGATTTACTGTGTAATGAACAACCCTCATATCGTGATGCCGTAACCCCAAAGCGATTTCCTGCTCATGCTATCCATCCAGCATTAGTCACGGGATCTCTACTCAGGAATGCAGGTGGATGCAGGCACCATCTCAACACCCTTTCATGACACTGTGGCACGGGGAGAGGATGTGGCGATGCCCGCTCTGGCCCTTTGCCTGGAAGTGACATGTGTCCATTTTACTCCCGATTCATGCCTAACTTGTTGCACAGACAACCTGGCTTCCCAGGGGCGCATCGTCTAGTCAACCGTTTCTGATTTTGTGATAGATTATTTGATATCTATTAATCACTGGGCTGAACTAATGACTAGAATTGCATAAACTCCTCTGTAGTCTGGCTTTTGCTTGAAAATCAGATATGAACCCACCAATCACAAACTTCAGCATCTGTCTTTGGCTTCCCGATAGAGGGCAATTCCTACCTAACAACTAGCCACCGCTGTCATCATAAAGGCTTTGCCAATGCTTCCCTCGCCCCTCCCCCATGACCATGTGGCCTGGCATGGTGTGGCAGGCCCCTGTTCTTGGGAACTGGAGGTAATCAACTCTTCTTTCAAAGATCGTTGTCTCTGTATCTGTCACCTGGCCATACTTGACCAAAACAAATCTGAGGTGCCGATCTTGAAACGTGGAGATGCAACCTGAATGCATGATAAAGGACTGTTTGTGCACAGCCGATGGCTAGCACGCTGGGGTAGCACCATCGTCCAGGCTCAGGAACTGATCTTGCTTCACGTTTGCTTTAGTCCATGACCTCAGTTTGCCACGCTGCCTGATAGAGCTTATGGTTACGTTGGGAGAAGTGGCTCCTGGAGCACTCTGACATTTTGACCTTTTCTTGTCACTGGAGAGCACTGTATTTATATATCTATTACGGATGGGTGTTCTGTGAAATGGGGTAGGAGGCCGGATATTATTTCTCAGTCTCTGGAAAGGGAAAAACTCAGACACAGAGATGACCCTGCTCTCCAATCCCATGGCTCTCTGATGCCAGGTAGGTCTGCAGACCCAGGTCACATGCTGGCATCTTCACAAAGCCACGGTGCCAGGAATGTACCTTCTCATTTTAATATAAAAGGAGAAATATTCAGACTCCCAGTGGCTAATGACCGAAAGTCCAGGGTTTTTTCTATATGGTTGAGATAACACTGGCAAATACTGAATTTATAAAAATATATATTTTATTGATTCTTCACAGAGAGGAAGGGAGAGGGATAGAGAGTTAGAAACATCAATGAGAGAGAAACATCAATCAGTCACCTCCTGCTTGTCCCTCACCGGGGATGTGCCCACAACCAGGATATATGCCCTTGACTGGAATCGAACCTGGGACCTTTCAGTCCACAGGCTGACACTCTATCCACTGAGCCAAACCGGTTTCGGCTGAATTTGTATTGAAGCAAAAATTCATGATGCAAAAGTGTGACAGTTCTCTACGCTTAAAGCCAGAATGAGAAATCTGCACAGCTGATTCTGAGTTTGAAACTTAGGGGAGATATTCACAGGTTTATTCCAGAACCCTCACCCCAGTGGAGATCACAGAACCCCTCGGGACACGCATTCCCAAAAGCAGAGCAATGAGCCAGCCGGAGGTGTGCCCGCAGAAGAGAGCGCTCTCAGCTATTGGACCACGCTGCCCGCCGGGCGGTGGGCACGCATCTTGACATTGAAGATGTCACCAGCGGTGAGCTGGGCCATGCAGGGCTCTTTCTCTTCCCAACTCCCACAGCTTGGCTGATGTGCCCCAGAGCCCCCCACAACCCCGGCATCTGGCTTCCTTCTGAGAACAGGAGGCTGGGAAGGAAGAGAGAGAATTGGATCCAGAGGCCCTATTCTCAGGGGGACAGCAACATGACATTGGCTGCTCTTGAGAGGCGGGAGCAGAGACCCCTGGCTTTCTCTAAGAAGTTCGGACACACCGTGATGAAGCTGTTGGAAGAAAACCCTCTGAACGCTGTGGAAAGCCACATTGCAAACAAAGGCCTTTTGTATGCCCCCTGCCAAGTGGACACAATAAATAACTACACGCTGTCCTGCTCTCCCACAATGAAATGAGTGGGACTTTTAACGCCACTGCCGAGACTTCCTGTTTGGGGGGATGCACACTTTCTGCTGAGTCCAAAAGCACCATTTCCCTCTAATCGTTTTAATATTCCTTCGTATCGTTAGCGCCTCTCAGAAGAGCATTGGCAGCTCGCATTCCTGAGAGGGAACGGAAAAGAATAACATTTCGTGATTTCATCTTTAAAAAGATAAGAAACAGCCGAGACCGGTTTGGCTCAGTGGATAGAGCGTCGGCCTGCAGACTGAAAGGTCCCAGGTTCGATTCCGGTCGGGGGCATGTACCTTGGTTGCGGGCACATCCCCAGTGTGGGGCGTGCAGGAGGCGGCTGATCGATGTCTCTCTCTCATCAATGTTTCTGACTTTCTATCTCTCTCCCTTCCTCTCTGTAAAAAAAATCAATAGAATATATTAAAAAAAAAAAGATAAGAAACAGGTCAAAACCTCTTAATTCAGTGATTGCTTTCTCTAGTTAACACAGGTTAACATTGATATCTAATTAATGTCCAGAAGTATGCTGTCTTATGGTTATAACCCTGGATTATAAATTAAGAACTTTTAAAAAAATATATATTTTATTGATTTTTCACAGAGAGGAAGGAAGAGGGATGGAGAGTTAGAAACATCGATGAGAGAGAGACATCGATCAGCTGCCTCCTGCACACCCCCTATTGGGAATGTGCCCGCAACCAAGGTACATGCCCCTGACCGGACTCGAACCTGAGACCTTTCAGTCCACAGGCCGACGCTCTATCCACTAAGCCAAACCGGTTTCGGCAAGAACTTTTTTTATTTTATTCTTGTTGCTGGTGCTCTTAGAAACACTTGATATGAAATTTCTGGTCTTCTTTAGAGCAGAGTTTGCAAATTATCTGGAATCCAAAAATCGGGCTACCAATTCCTAGTTCAGTTAGAATCTTCAGAGGAAGGACACAGCCTGGCTGAGGAGGAGAATATAAGGGTTTTGTGTGTGTGTTGGAAGCTCTTGCCATTTATTGTGTCCTGTTAGGGACTGACGGTTTGCATCCCTCCCCAAATTTCGTATGTTGCAGCCCTGTCCCTCAGTGTGATGGCCTTTGGATACGGAGGCCTTTGGGAGGTAACTAACTTTGGATGAGGCCTTGAGGATGGTGCCCTCGTCATAGAGTTGGTGCCCTTCTGAGAAGAGAGACATGAGAGTCTTTTCTCTGCACAAGTGCACAAAGAAGAGATCATGTGAACATACAGCGAGGTGGCAGCTGTCCTCAGGCCAGGAAGAGGTCCCTCAGCAAGAACCAAGCACCTTGATCTTGGACTTCCCAGTGACTCGCCCTGTGGGAAATAAAAGTGTATTGTTTGAGCCACACCGTCTATGGTATTTAGTTGTAGGAGTCTGAGCTCACTGAGAAAGAGCCTAACCTGGAGAGTTTCCACTTCATGACAGTGAAATGTGAGCTTCATCACATCCCCAAGAAAAAAATACAGGGGCATCTGGAGACCTGGGACATCTCTCTCAAAGTCCTAACAGTTCCAGAAGCAGTCATCTTTCTCTGGCTCGTAGCAGAGAAATAAAGTATCGGAAAAAGCTCTTAAGACAGATATTTTTCTCTGATGCCTCATCTCCAGCGTCCTCCTCACAGGTGGCTGCCCTTCTTAAGAAATAGCCGCTGCTAAAACGTTCCTGCTTCACGAGGGGGCTGTGGCGGTCTCTCGATGCTTTCGGAATCAAGCCCCCACTTCTGCTTTGCTGTAAAGCTCGTCTCTGACCTTGCCAGGTGACCTTCTTTTTCGTTGTACTCCTAGTCTTCAAATCATGACCTGTTCTTCGGGTCGGGTCCCTCTGTTTCAAGCCAGGCAGCATACGATGGTGGAATATGGGTTGGCCTGGGAGATAGGACAATCAGTTTCTTGTCTCAACTTAGAAAGATACCGGGGTGTATGGCTTTGGGAAAGTGACTGCAGCCCTTTGGGGTAGAAGCTATTTCTAGCCATCATCGTGGAGAGACTTCAGATCAATTAACAAAAGCGATTGGACATGAACACAAAGTGGGAACTGGAGGCCCAGAGCCTCTAAGCCCGTCTTTTCTAGGGAACTGTCTCCTCAGGAAGAAGGTATGTTAGTCCTACAGTCTCTGGTCTGGCTGCTGGTGCAATGGTTGGTGGTGGCTGCTCGGTGGATTCTCTATATGCGACCCAGATATCAACTGGGATTTCTCTGTTCCTCTGCTCTAGATGAGAGAACTAACAAGCCTGCCACTTCCTGCGGATGCCCAGTTTGTGGTTTGTAACACTTCCTGATGTGCGCTCTGTTCCACATGGCATCAACCCAGATATCCAATTCCTCCTCTTCCTTGGTTTCCACAAAAAAACATGCTCCCCAAGGCAAGATGCATGCAGTTTGAAGGAGATAGAAGGACCGATTGCAGAATTGCAAACAACTTCTAGGTGAATATTTCATGCTCTAATCTTACATTTTCTTCTACCCAAGCCCACCCTCCCCAGGCTATATGTTCTACATCTCTGATCAAAGGGGCTGTTTTTCTCCATGAATGGAACTCATAAAATGAAATTATGAAAATATTTCAGTATTGCTACCTTCTCCCCATCCCCACAAAACACACAGATGAAGGAGTTCCCTAAATAACTGTGCTAAACTAGTATGCTCCTTCTAAAGTCAGAAAGTAGCTCGTCAATGAAGACGAAGATCCAAACCACACAAAACAAACCCTACAGTTTATAAGAATGTTCTGAAGCTCTGCAAGATCGGCTTTGGTTTTTCCAATAAGTATTAACTGAAGACAGGGCCATCCGAAGGAGACTCCAAAACCCGGAGAGGAAGCCCCTTTCTGCCAGCGAGACGGTTCAATATCCCCGCACCTGGAATATTGCTTGCAAATGTGATCTTTGGAACAGCCCAGATCAGCTAGCGACTAGGATATAAACTAGGACACACACAAATAGCTGACTCCTTTTATCCATTTCCATGTTTGTCTATTTATTTAATAAACTCTTTACAGTTCTGGACACCAGTTTTTCCTCTCCCTCCCCTCTCTTCCATGCAATGCTCAGACACCAGCTGGATCCTCCAATTCAACTCAACTGGGAGACTCTCTCCCTGGGGGTAGCATTAAATCCCACGGTTAACTATCCTCCTAGCGTTCACTAGTGTTTCTGGTCTGAGAAGAGTCCGTCCTCTCTCCTGTTCTGGCTGTTTTCTTGTTCGTGCTGTCTTCTTATCTTCACCTTTGGTCTCTCCGGGAAATTCAGTGAAGAATTCTTCCCTCTTTAGCCCTGAGAGACCTTTCCATGTGCACCCTGCCATTCTCCATCAATCTTCTTTTGGCCAATTTTTATTTCTTATTGTTCTTGTCAATGCTCATTTGTTTTCTTTTTCTTTTGTTTCTCTCATTAGAAAATAAATAATGAGAGTGCAGGTGTGCGTTTGGCTTATTCATTATTGTATCTCCAGCATCCTACCTGGAAGGCTATTAAAAATATGAATAAAAATATTAAATATTATGAATTATAATACACTAGAGGTCCAGTGCATGAAATTCATGCATGAGAGGGGGTCCCCTCAACCGAGCTCGCACCCTTTCCACTCCAGGACCCCTCAGGGGATGTTTAACTACCAGTTTAGACCTGATCCCAGGGGTTGGGCCTAAACCAGCAGTTGGACATCCCTCTCAACAGTCTCATCTGGGATTGTTGGCTCCTAACTGATCACCTGCCTGCCTGCTGGATCACCCTGACATCCCCCCGACCAGCCTGATCACTCCTAACCACCTCTGCCTGCCTGTCTGACCACTCCTAACTGCCCCCCCCACCAGCCAACCTAGTTGCCCCCAACTGCCTCCCTTTGCTAGCATGGTTGTCCCCAGCTGCCTCCCTCTGTCCATAACTGTCCCCCTGTGCCAGTCTGGTCATTTCTTACTGACCCCCTGCCAGCCTGGTCACCTCCAACTGCCCCCTCTGCTTGTCTGGTCACTCCAATTCCCCTCCCTCCCCCGCCCCCTTGCTGGGCTGGTTGCCCCATGCAGCTGGCTGTTCAGTGTTTGGTCATCCTTACTAATCCCCCTGCTGGCCTTGTCACCCAAAGCAGCCAGCTGTTCGGTGTTCACTGTTACTGTGATGGCGTCTCAGACAATTTGCATATTCCTCTATCATTAGTGTCGATTTAGTTGTTACCTTATACAGTTATGTAGTTTTATCACAGAATTGGCAGAGGGTATATACAGTGTGTGTGTGTGTGTGTGTGTGTGTGTGTGTGGTGCATGTGGGTGGTTTGCTTAGGTTACCTTTTCATAGCAATACCATGAGATGAATAATTTGGACAGGGTATTACTCAGGGCTCTCCAGAGAAACAGTACCAAGAAGTTGTTTAGAAGGATTCTAGCAGTTAAAGCGATAGGGAAGTGGATCAGCTGGCTGTGGAGCTGCAGATAAGTGTTCCCAATGTGCTGTCCTGATCCTATAGCTCTGTGCCCCTGAGAAACGAAGGCAAGCTCGGGCAGTCCTAGTCGTGTTCCCAGCCACTGCTCAGGGCCCTCTGGACTGGTTTCCCACCTGCCCTGGTTATACTCAGTTTCTATTGCTGCTCACCTTGGATTCCCCTGCCATCTGTGGCTCTGACACAGCCTTAGCTCACCAGGCATGACTTGGATGCAGCCACCCTGGCGTTGTCTCCCCGAGACCACCGTGAATAGAAGTCTCTGCTCCAGTTCTAGTTCTTGGCTGGACCTGCTCAGTGTCCTCCACAACTCAGCCTGGCACAGCTCCTTTTTGGGGGTATGCCAGGGTGTGCGCATCTACTAAATACTTCCCACAGAGGAGGCTGAAAGGAAGGCTGAGTGACACTCATGCCAGTCTATGCTTTTCTAGGCAAGTTGTTGTTCTTCCATATTGTGTTGAATATAGAGAAGGGAAGTGCTTGCTTCATGCCAGGCCCTGTGTTAAGTGCTTTATACGGATCCCCTACATGGCATCCACTCTTCTGAGAGTAATAGTTGACTCTCACACCTACAGAGCCATTTCGCCGTGTGATACTCACCACCCATGGAGACAATATTTGGAGTCAGTGAGAAGAAAAGTGTGGCAAATGTCTTAGGAGATATATTAGCTACAGCGTGAGAGACCAATTTGCATTGTGCCTCACTTGTGTGTGATAGGCTTTCTCTAAGTTGATTTCATTACAGTGCTGAATTAGGAAATAAGCCTAAGGCACAAATTGCTGTTAAAAAGTTTTCTTTCCTTGAGTGTTTTGGAATTTGGTTGCTTAGCAAGATTTTATGAAATTGTGTAGCCTTCTTTCCTTCTTTCCTTCCTTCCTTCCTTCCTTCCTTCCTTCCTTCCTTCCTTCCTTCCCTCCCTCCCTCCCTCCCTCCCTCCCTCCCTCCCTCTCTCTCTCCCTCCCTCCCTCCCTCTCTCCTTCCTTCCTTCCTTCCTTCCTTCCTTCCTTCCTTCCTTCCTCCCTTCCTTCCTTCCTCCCTTCCTCCTTCTTTTGCATTTTGTTTACCTTGCCTGGCTTCTGCCTTTTTCCTTTGATTTTATTTTCAACCCTGAGGTCCAGACCAGACCACCCAGCTCTGTCCTTAACTAGAATTTCCAGGAGCCAATGACTCCATGAGAGAAATTTGTCTGTCCTGCCCTGAGGACACTAGTCTGTCCTGGTAATCCCATGTGCAGAATGAGATTCCCTCCATGCCCACCATTCCCCCTAGCCCAGCCCTGGAGTTGTTAAAAGCAAAGGGAATAAAGCAGACAGCCAGCGAGAGAGGAGAATCTGCAGGTCTGCACCCACCCACACGGGACAACACCCAAGGAAGGTGGGTGGCCTCGGGAGGTGATGGGAAGGGAGAGTCTGAGAGTCTCCTGGGGCTGTACAAAGCTCCAAGGATTGGAGCTGAGGCCGAGCTGTGCCCTGTTGAGCTCATCACATAAACAGAAATGTTCTGCTTGAGGAAAGGCCTGAGGCCCAATTTGGTTTTCTGATTCTCAAGTAGTTTTGGACCCTTGCTGTTCCTTTCATTGGTCCACAGTTTTCCTGGTTTCTTCCTATGCTCATATTCACTTAGATTTTTAATTCTTATGTGTATTTAGAAAAGAAGTGGACCAGTAAATCCATGTACAGACAATTTGATTCTCATTTAAACCCAGGTTAATTAGAAATTCTGAAAGGGATTGCAGTCTATTTCTTTTATGGTTCTACACTCTTCATGTGAATTGACCCGACACTGAATTTCAGTGGCAGCTGCTTCTAGAACTGTCTCTTGCTTTCTGCAGGACGTACTTGCCTCAGCTCAGTTTGATTTCTCAAAATTGTTTTTCTCATTAAGTGCCCCCCTCCCCACTATCTAACATCTTCCAGTGATACCACCATTCTGCTAACGAGGTTATATGGTTCCCTCTGCCTGAATTACCCTCTTCCTCCTCCTGAGTCCCTCATTTTTCATACAGCGCTCCTCCTACTCATCTGGGTCATGTGCTGTTTTGTAGCATGGAAGACAGAGATTCACTAGATGCTCTCTCGTTGGTTTCTTCCTCTTAGAAACATGCAGACACTTCATTCCCAGCCTCCTCATGCTCATTAGGGAGCACATGGCTCGTTTCTGGCTTTGTAGGAGAAATTGATATATGCCACTTCCAGGGTGGACCATAAATACCACTTTCTTGTCCTTCTGTGGTGACCTGGGAAGCCAAGTGTTTCAGATGCCGTAGTTATGGAAGCAGCTTAGATCTCCGAGTCACCACCACCTGGAAGAGAGCCACTGAAGAGACCATGACTTTGCAAGAAAAAGACTTACTGTGTTTTCCGGCGTATAAGACGACCCCCAACTTTTCCAGTTAAAATATAGAGTTTGGGATATATTCACCCTATAAGATGACACTCGGCATATAAGACGACCCCTGACTTTTGAGAAGATTTTTCTGGGTTAAAAAAGTCGTCCTATATGCCGGAAAATACGGTACTTTTATTGTGATGAGTCACTGAGATTGTGGGGTTGTTTGTTACAGCAGCCGGGGAGCATTGCGCTGACTTTGCCACATTGTTTGTGACACTCACAAAGCATCACTGCTTACTAATTAGCAGCTGCTTGCCTGGTCTGGTTTTTGCACGTGCCTGCTTTGATGGACATATATGTATTTTGATATCCCCATCCAGATTTTAGAGTCGAGGGGAGGGATGCCATTTATTCCTTCCCCTTTCTCCACATGCCATTTCTTTCATCTTTCCTTTCTCTTCCTACTTTCCTTCATCCCCATGTAATCTTAATGGAGATTCAACTAGGAAGTAGATGATGGTGATTTACAGAGATTTCATAAAATCTGATTTGGCGTCTCAAGACATAAACTGTTCAGTAAAGCTCTTGCCATCTAGGAGTTGCTTACATGTTAAGCTTTTTACTTCCCAGTGAAACTTAACTCAGTTTTCTAGGCATAACACGTTCTTCTTCTTCTTCTTCTTCTTCTTCTTCTTCTTCTTCTTCTTCTTCTTCTTCTTCTTCTTTTAAATATATTTTATTGATTGTTTACAGAGAGGGATAGAGAGTTCGAAACATCAATGAGAGAGAGAAACATCGATCAGCTGCCTCCTGCATGCCCCTCCTGGGGATATGCCCACAACTAGGATACATGCCCGTGACCGAAATCGAACCTGGGACCTTTCAGTCTGCAGGCTGACACTCTATCCACTGAGCCAAACTGGTTTCTCTCATTCACAGTTTCTCCAGACTGATCTTGAATGATATTGTAGGGATGCTGAGTCAGGGACACAATTTACTTTATGCTCAAATAGTCCCAGGCGGCCATTAGTTGGGCAATGTGATTAAACTTCTATAGTCCTATAGGCTACAACACAGAGAAATGACAGGTCATCTTGATTTAAGGAGTGAGCATGATGGGAATTGCACCTGATTTGCACAGCAAGGGGCCATTTTGGGGTTCCTGACTCTGTGATCTGTGAGCTCCTGATTCGCTGGCTCTCAGTTGGTGTGTATCCCCCTGTTTTCATCAATTGCCGATTGTACTTTTCCACAGCACCACGTGATTCGGCATTTGGCCACTCTTTGAGTTTGCAGACATTTGCTCTGGACTGATTTTCCATCATTATGATGTCAGCCTCCATTTCTGCCCTGATGATACACTTCTGTCTGCCTTTGATTTCGGGCCTCTTTTGTCTTTCTTGGTCTGGCAGGCATTAAATCATTAATGTTTCAAAAATCACATACAGCTGAAACTCTGTAAAACAGAATTCCTCGTGACGAGCTCCTTACAATTACAGGCACAATCCACTTTTCTCTTCTTGCCGTGGCCTCTGCTGACCTCCAATTGCACTTCAAAGGCACATCAAGGGGGTTATCTTTGACGGAAAACGGTTGGTCCTGATCTCATCTGTATGGAAACCTGTCTTGTGTCATGGAAACCTTGCTGGAATGGGGGTGTTTCTCTCTCTCCAGGACTGAGGCTGGCAGCTTTTCAGTTGTGATTTAAATGCTTCAGATGAAATTACGGGGAAACACGGCCCTTCCTGAGCGCTGGGCCACTCCACAGCAGACAGAGTCCTGCTTGGGCTACTTTCTCCGTGATGCTCACACTACATCATGGCGCTGCTTGCTTGCTAACGAGCAGCTGCTGGCCTGCTCCTGTGTTTCCACTGTCACTGTGGGGAGTTTTGCACAGCCTTCTCTCTCTCTCTCTCTCTCTCTCTCTCTCTCTCTCTCTCTCTCTCTCTCTCACCTTCCCAGGCTCCTCACTGCTGAAATCAGTGCATCTTTCACAGAGGAGACAGCACCCAAACCCCTCAGGAATATCAGAGGGGCTCCTTTATTGCATTTAGGGGAGCCCACCCCTAAAATATAGGGGAAAGAAGCTAGCCATTGTGATTTCTATAGATGCCAGCACACAGGCACACTGCTGTCCTTCGATGATCTCATTTAATTAAAAAAAATATATTTTATTGATTTTTCACAGAGACGAAGGGAGAGGGATAGAGAGTTAGAAACATCGACAAGAGAGAGTCATCGATCAGCCGCCTTCTGCACGCCCCCCACTGGGGATGTGCCCGCAATCAAGGTACATGCCCTTGACCAGAATCGAACCTGGGACCCTTCAGTCCACAGGCCCGCGCTTTATCCACTGAGCCAAACCGGTTTCGGCTCATTTAATTCTTACATCTACTGGGTGAGCCCAAGTCAGATGAGAAAGCTGATGAATAAGGAGGGAGCTAAGTAACTTGCCCAAGTCCACGCAGCTAAGAAAGCAGTAGAACAGAATACGCACTCTGAAACCCTGGCGCCAGTCACTATAAGGAAATTCTCCTGGAAATGCTGACATGATTTCTAATACGAACCCAAATACTCATGGACATGGTGGAAAGAACATTGGAAACAGCTTATAACGAGGATAAGGCAGATGTAGCTTATATGATAAAGATAATTTGGGAAGCTGCTCCTGATAATATCTTATTCAGGATGGGTATAAGATTTGTGTGACTATAAGTACATGGTTACATTATTTATTGGTACACAGAGTGTAACGCATAATGCAGTGGGCTTGGTTCTAATAAATCTGTGAGGATGTGCCCAGCCTGTGGTTGGTGATGGGTGGTGAGGATGTGAACATGAGAGAATAAGAGTTAGAGAAAGAGAGAGAAGTTGGAGAGAGAGAGAGAGAGAGAGAGAGAGAGAGAGAGAGAGAGAGAGAGGAGTTGGAGAGAGGGAGAAGGAGAGGAAGTGGCTACTATTTTTGCCCTCCTGCCCCGCTGGTCCCCTGAGCCATGCAGAACAGGGAAGCAGAGATGTCCTAAGAGAACACCAAGAATGGAAAGTGTACACAACGCCTGCTGCTGACCGGTTTAAATAGCATGGGAAGTAACACTTCATTATGTATGTGAGGAGTTCCTCTTTCGTGCAAATTTGCATCCTTTCCAATTTAGGTAACACATACAGCTTTTGAATGACTATCCCTTAATGTTTCCTACCATTAAAATCTTTTGTGAGGAAGATAAATGACCCAATAAGAGAATGGGCAAGGGACCTAAAGAGAATCTTTTCAAAAGAAGACAGAGGAAGGCCAAGAGACACATGCAAACATGCTCAAAGTCACTAATTGCCCAAGAAATGCAAATCAAAACGACAATGCGATACCATCTCACACCTGTCAGAATGGCAATCATCAACAAATCAACAAACGACAAGTGCTGGCGAGGATGAGGAGAAAAAGGGACCCTCGTGCACTGCTGGTGGGCATGCAGACTGGTGCAGCCCCTGTGGAGAACAGTATGGAGTTTCCCCAAAAAACTAAAAATGGAACTCCCATTTGACCCAGCAATCCCACTCTTAGGACTATATCCTAAGAAACTAGAAAAACCAATCAGAAAGGATTTCTGCACCCCTATGTTTATAGCAGCACAATTTACAGTAGCTAAGATTTGGAAACAGCCTAGGTGCCCGTCAGCAGATGAGTGGATCAGAAAACTATGGTTCACCTACACAATGGAATTCTATGCTTCTATAAAAAAGAAGGAATTCTCACCATTTGCAGCAACCTGGACGGAATTGGAGAGCTTTATGCTAAGTGAAATAAGCCAGTCAATGAAAGAAAAACACCACATGATCTCACTCATTTGTGGATAATAAAGAACATTATAAACTGATGAACAAAAGGATTGATACAGAGGCAGTAAAGCATCAAACAGACTGTCAAATTACAGTGGGAAGGTTAGGGAGAGGTGGGGGAGATAAGAGATCAACCGAAGGACTTGTATGCATGCAGATAAGCATAACCAATGGACACAAGACACTGGGGGGGGGGGGGTTAGGGTATGCATGGGAGTGTGTGTGTGGGGCAATGGGAAGATATGTACCCATGTAACACATTAATAAAAATTTTTTAAAAATAAAATCTTCTGTCAGAGTGATTGTCACTACTCTCCCTGATGGCCACACTCTCCAGCCTCTCCCCCAACTGCCAGTGGGGTCCCTTGGTTAAGTAATGGAAGTTTTTGCATTTATGCCTTCCTCCTGTTTTATAGGACTCCTACGTAAGGCATGATCCATGTAAAGTAATTGCACTCAGACATATACATATCATAGTCAATATAAAAAGCAACTTGACTGAATAAATGGAAAACACGCCACTAGAATACAGAGTTTCTCACAGAGTTCACGTGCCTGCAGCATGTGGGTGAACATATTTTTCCCCGATTTCATCTTAAATCTCAGAACTTTTTTTAAAAAAAACTATTTTTGATTGACATTTAAAAAATTACATTTCATAGCTTTGTACCTTGGTAAACAAGGTAATCCAAACTTTTCTTGATATTTTAGGATCAGCATTATTCATTCTTCTGTTCGTTATTTAAAAAAAATTTTTTTTTAATTAAAAAATTTTAATGTTGCCGAAGCCGGTTTGGCTCAGTGGGCAGCTGATTGATGTTTCTCTCTCATTGATGTTTCAGACTCTCTCTCTCTCACTTCCTCTCTGTAAAAAATCAATAAAATATATTAAAAAAAATTTTAATGTTGACACGATTGCACATGTCCCACATTCCTCCACCCCCTTGGCCTCGCCCTTCCTGGGCCTTCACCATCCTATGATCCCTGTCCCTGGGGTGTGCATATAGGTATGTTTTTTTAGCTGATCCCTTCACCCTCTTTACCCAGTCCCCCCCACCCCTCCCTCGAGCATCTCCCAGTCCTCCAATGCTGTAGATGTAGATTTTTGGCTGCTGTAACATGTGCCTTTGAATAACTAACTTAATTTCTTTTTTCATTTACCTCTTTCTCTTAAAGGAGAATGTAGAGTGAGCAGCTGTGTGGCTTCCTGGGTATTACAATAGGACTTCTTTAGCCACCACAGTAACTATGGACTCAGAGGGTGAAGCCGTCTTCTAAATGGTCTCCTTGTGCTAACTTCTGAGCGTTTCCCTCTTTGTTAGCACCCCCTGTGCCTGGGCAGCCTTCACGGCCTCCTCGTTTCAGTGTTGGTACCGTCGCTGTGCTGTGGTACTTGCCCTCTTTCCCCATGCCTTGTCCTGGCTAACTTTCCTCCTCTCTGTATTCTTTAAACACATGTTTTGCTTCTCATTTTAATCCTCATAACTTCTCTCCTGAGTCCACATGTACTCTTCTGTTTTGTACTTTTATTTATGTACATCTTTGGTAAAGAATTCCTTCTGGAGCCGTGTTCATTATCATTGTCTTACATAGCGCAGTCTCTTTCTTCATTGATGGAGAAAATGCTAGCTCACTGGAGTCGCTTTTGGATCCCATCTGCCTGTAGGACATGGTTATCTAGAAGCCGACTTCAAGGATGGGAGTCAGAGAGGGTTTTTGCTTTTCCCTGTTCTCACTGCCTTTTATAATAGAGAGGGATTTTCTTTGTTTGTCAAAAGAATTTGAGAATAGGTCTCTCTCTCTCATTCTTCCCCCCACCCCTCTCTCTCTCTCTCTCTCTCTCTCTCTCTCTCTCTATGTCCCACCCTGCTCCCAGCCGCTCGACACCTGCGTATGCAAATTAAGCTGCCATCTTTATTGGGTTAATTTGCGTACTCACTCCTGATTGGCTAGTGGGCGATGCGAAGGTACGGTCAATTAGCATGTTACTCTTTAATGAGGTAGAGATATATGTAGTTTTGTTTTTTACCTGCAGTTCCTTCACTCATTTCCAGGTTCCCTTTGGCTAGAACCCCCATCTAATTGATCTGAGTTGATATAAGCTGCATTAGTGGCTACATGAGCATCTCACCTTAGATATTCCTATTATGGGCATTTGAGAAATCTCCATTTTTCAGAGAGACCACTTGCCATAGGGGAGCTTTTGCAACTCCAGCCTTAAGTTGCTGTGTTCCATTGGGGAGCCGTTCATTGAACCATTAATAGAGGCGTGTTAGACCCACGCTGCAGCTTCTGTGTTACATCTGTTAGACTCATGAGGCTTTCAACAGCTTGATGGTGTCGCTCATGATGCTCAAGCACATGTTGAGCTGTGATATCTCTGCGCTCTCTTCTACTCCTATTCCCCTTGATAAAGCCTTTCTGTGACTTTGTTCTCAAAGATGCTAGGCCACAAAGAGTACCTTTCCCACGGAGTAATCCACCACAGCAAGCCATTGCAGAGTTTGGAGGGAACTCTGTCTCTTTCCCTGCTTTTTCTTTCTTCTTCTTTTTTTTAGGGTTGTGAATTTATTTATATATATATTTTAAATTAAATCTTTATTATTCGGATTATTACATTTGTTTCTCTTTTTCCCCCTCCATAGCTCCCCTCCACCTGGCTCCCACCTCTCCCTCTACTCTTACCTCCCCCCCATTGACCTCATCCATAGGTGTACGATTTTTGTCCAGTCTCTCCCTGCTTTTTAATTTTTTTAAAAAATATATTTTATTGACTTTTTACAGAGAGGAAGGGAGAGGGATAGAAAGTCAGAAACATCGATGAGAGAGAGACATCAATCAGCCGCCTTCTGCACGCCTCACCCTGGAGATGTGCCCACAACCAAGGTACATGCCCCCGACCGGAATCGAACCTGGGACCTTTCAGTCTGCAGGCCGATGCTCTATCCACTGAGCCAAACCGGTTCTGGCCCTGCTTTTTAATATGATCTTTTACAAGAGAAGCAGGTAGAGTCTCCCACCCCATTTCTTAAGTGATTGCACAGGAAAGCGCCAAAGGACAGAATGGACCATCCAACCCTGGCATCGTTGCTTCCTTTCCTCCTGTTCTTCCCTAAGTGTCTCTGTGCCCAGAGAATTCGGGGCTCTGAGGCAGATGAATGCAGCAAGACCCTCACCGCGCTCACGGACACTGATTGTTTCCTTGTGTTCTCTCTGGTCGTGGGAAGCATCTCCGATGAAGCCTCCAGTTTGAAAGGAAGCAGGGCCGGGTCTGTCTCCACCACCTGGCTGTCTCTGGGCTAACACACATTGTTAGTATTGAGATGACATATTTCTAACCTTCACTTTTATTTTCTGCCTCCTCGTATTGCCAAGTCATTAAAAGTGTGTGTGTGTGTGTGTGTGTGTGTGTGTGTGTGTAGGAGGTTAGGGAAGAGAAGGGAATCCAAACACCAAAGACACATACCTGGCTTTGAATTTACGACTCAAAAGAATGTTTGGGGTAAAAAGTGCCTTTTTTTGCCAAAGGAAATATTTGATGGTTTGAAGTTTTCTCCTTTTTACATACTCTGTGTTCTTCTTGTTTAAGCATCCAGGAAAGTTTGGCAGTTCTGCTCAGCCAAGGAACATGAATCCAAACAGCCTGTGGTATAACTACACTAGAGCTAGGGGGAAGAAAAAAGAGGGAGGGATGGAAGAAGTCAACTGGAGTGTGCTTCTGATCGACTCATAATACTTGATCAAAGTAAGTATCAGGTGGATTACCAAATGATGAAGATATCTTAATATGTCACAAAAGTGATGGTGGTCAGAGGTATAGGTGCTACCTTGTAAGTGCCGATCACTCTTTATATCATTGGTCAGCCAGAGAATTGATTTTCATTGGTGTTATGGAACGAAAATCATTTCTCTGAGGAAGGAAAGCACAATCCAGAGTATTCCTACGCAAGACTGGATCGAATCTTCTGGTCTGTCCAATAGACCACTTTCAGAGTGATGCTATTTCCAGAACTTTAGTTTCTAAGGCCATCATTGAGGCTGATTATTTCCTTTAGTTTCCTTCGTCTGTAGTTTGGCTAAGTTGCCACGGGTAAGCAATGGTATTTTGGTTTTTACAGTATTTGGTTCATTTGCAAAGGCATATTCTTCTAAGGTCCAAGTTCTAATCTCTGTACCAATCAAACATAGGTATTCTTTCTATATTTAAAATTGAAAATACGATTTTGTATCAGATTATTTAAACATGATAACCTCAATCTGTAATTAAAATCCTTGAAATTTATAAATTTTAGAATGGGAAGAGAACTTAAAGAGCTTATCTAAGATACTCATTTTAAAGGTAAAACTCATCTAGGTAACACTTCTGTGGAACTAGATATTCTGCTATCAGTGTTTTATACAAAGGGTAGAGCAAAATATTTTTCCAGTTGTTCATGTGGAAAATAATATCATAATTAATGAGTAATAAACAAGAATAAACTGTTTCTGTATTCACGACTGTAAACCTCCGTTTGCTCCATCCTTTCTAGTAACTCACTTATTTCTTATAACCTGATGAGATAAGTTGTGAGAAATAGATGTTACCCTCATTTTACAGATGGAAACATAAGCCTGGAAAACAGTGGTTCTCAACCTGGGGGTCGAACGACCCTTTCACAGGGGTCGCCTGAGACCATCAGAAAATGCAGATATTTACATCACAATGCATAACAGTAGCAAAATTTCATGTTTGGGGGTCACCACCACATGAGGAACTGTATGCAAGGGTCGCGGCCTTAGGAAGGTTGAGAACCACTGCTGGAAAGGATCAGTTCTCGTCCTTGTGCTGAGAGCTGGAGGGGAGTAGAACGGGAATGCAAACAGATGGTTTGGCTCTGGAACTCACGCTCTGAACCACTCTCTACTGCCTCCGAGGCAACCAAAGTGCAGGGAAATGATGAGGATTGCACGCTAGTTGTTGGCAGCAATTATTTACATATCAAAACTGTATCCAGAGCAAAGTCACACACACACACACACACACACACACACACACACACACAGTCATACTGGTTGTATTTTTCTTAGGTAAAATTCTTTCCACATTTAGTTCTTACTCCAAAATGGATCTTCTACATAGATTCCATTTGAAAAGTCCCTTATCATTAAACCAGATTTTTAAAAATATGTATATGTTTATTGATTTTTTTTTTTTTTAAGGAGAGAGAGAGGGAGGGAGAGGGAGAAAGAGAAACATCTAGTATATGAGAGAGGAACACTGATTGGCTGTCTCCTGCATGCCTCCTACCAGGAACTGAGACTGCAACTCAGGCATGTGCCCTGACCTGGAATCAAACCAGCAACCTTTAGGCGCACAGGACATTGCCCAACCAACTGAGCCACACCGGCCAGTGCTTAACAGGATTTTTAAAAACTAACATTAAAAACCTTTCGTATTTCTTTTAACTTTTAGAATGAATTTTCCCTTGTTAGCTCTGCTAGTCTTTCTGGCTTTTGTTAGCCACAAAAGAACAGAGATAAGCTCCATGCTTCCGTTTTGAAAGGGCAGGAGAAGAAAGAACCCCGAGGTCAGAGTTCGGGGGGTCTTGTGGACATCTGTGCTTGCTCCTCCAGGCATAAGGTGCTTCCTTCCCCCGAGTTTCTTACATCAGAGAGAGAGTGCTCCCATTCCCAGGAGGTAATTTACATAAAATTACTTTAAAATTCTTCTATAATCAGCTATTTTGCAGCTTCTGTTATAAATTATTTTTCCGAGATCTAATATTCCTCCAGACCTTTAATTTTAAAGAAGAACCTCACCTTTATTTTGGGTTATTACATTAATACATGTTGAATTATAGAGGAGTTGGAAAATATAAAACACAAGGGAAAAACTGTATTACCGTCTTTGAACATTTGGGTCTATTTCCTCTAGAATGTTTTATTTTGCATATTTTAAAACAGAATTGGAATCATAATATATATACAACTTGTATCTTTTTTACCTTAACATGGTAATGTGAAAAAATTTCTCATGTTATTAAATATAGGGTGTTCTGAGACAGGTATACACACACTTTGAGTGATTACAAAGGCAGTATTGATTACAATCCATTGCATTTTCAAAATTGAGCTATCAGCTGTTCAAGTGTGTACACATTTTTTGGGGGGGACACCCTGTATTCATCAAAATCAACACTTTAAATGACCACATTGTATTCTGTCACTGGATGGGCCAAAATTGATCCGATCAGTCTTCTATTTTTCTTGAACATTAGTTCAAGTTGTTTTCAAAATTTGCTATTATGAAAAAGTGTGTCTTGGCCTGAGTTTGTTTAGATTAGATTTCTAAAAGGAAGGATATCGTGTCCAAGTTATACAGATTTTCAGGCTCAAAATGTATTACCAAGGCGTTTCATGGAATGGTTTTACCAAGATGCATTACTACTGGCAGTGTGTGAGGATGAGCATCTCACTACTCCACGGTCAATGCCAACCGCTGTCATTAAAAAAATGAATAAACCACAACCACTCAATAATTGAATAAGCATTTCAAAATCGCTCTGAGGTTTTAAAAAAATGGGTTGTAAGATTTATTTCTGTTTCTGCGTGTTTTTAGTTCAATCCCTTTGTTAGTTTTCTTTTGTCTCCAGTGTCTTAAAACAAAGCCCATGTGTTAGCAATGTTGATGCTGGGACAGTTACATTCCGCTTTGAGTTGTGCTCTTTCAGAATGCTCTTCTCCTCTCTCCCACACCCTGGTTCGTGGTGTCACCTGCAGGCTACGGCCAGCTCCCCTCCCCTTCCTTCTGTCTTGATGTCTAGGAAAGAGTGTGGGGCCATCCCCAGGAGCAGCGGACAGCCTCCAGGAATCCTGGATCTGTAGAATGAAAGGCCAAACGGGTGGGAGGGAGGAACCTGTGTAAATACTCCGACACAGGGGCCACACATCCAGGCTGCTTTCTCCGTTTTCTCCTTTTATTCTTACGTTGCTGTGCCAGTCTTCTTAAGAAACTGGCAGTTGGTGAACAAAAATATTAGAATGTGAAGTTTATGACCTCTATGAAACAGGAAATTATTTGTCTGTCATATGTGGATACATACATATTTGTATTTCTCTCTCTCTCTCTCTCTCTCTCTCTCTCTCTCTCTCTCTCTCTCTATACAGTGATACCTTGAGATACAAGTTTAATTCATTCCGTAACCTTGAAGCGTGGGAAACTATGAGATGCTCGAGTTGTGGTAAACTGGTGGGTCGTGTGCAGCCAGCCGATCCGCGCGATGACTCCTATCTCAAATGTTGCTCGTATTTCAAAGCAAAAATCGCTCGCTCGAAGGCTCGTATCTCAAAAACTCGTATGTTAGGGCACTCGTATCTCGAGGTACCACTCTCTATATATATAGATATATCTATCTATCTATCTATCTATATATAGATAGATAGATATATACATATATATACATATATATATCTATCTATATATGTACATATATGTATACATATACAATTATATGAATGTAATACACATACATAAAATATGAAAATATAAATAGCTATAATATATACATTTGTCAACCTCAAAGTATTAATTTTTAATATAATTATATTGTGTATTATATAATATAACTTGTGTTAAAATTATATTAATTATAAACAATCAGAGTGTAAGAAGATGATATAAAATGTATGTACCTATATAAATACATGCATAGTTTATATGACATAAAGGAATATTTAATCTCCATCTTCCTGCATATATTGTGGTACACATGAACACACACATGCACAGAGATGATAAGCCATGACATATGTTACATAGGAAAGAAATGATACAGACAAGTGTCACAGTTCAGGGGAGTACGCCGAGGACTGGAGGATGGAGCCATTTAACCACGCACCTGGGCTTAACCTTGACACTGAGGGAGGAGACTTTCCCAATAGTGAAGATTCCAAAAGTTTCGCCAAGTTGTTTGTGAATACCTTTTTTCCCCCTCACCACCAGTGTCTTCCTCAAGGGTCATGTGGAGTAATGAACTCAGCATGTACTACAGAGAATAGGCTACTTTGGAATAGAAGGCTAATTTAGGTGAATAATGGTAAAGTTTTAGAGACACTTGTGTGTTGTATTTGAAGGGTTGTAAGTTCTGTTATTAAATAAAGTTTGATCTCCAGCAGAGGTGAGCCATTGAAAGGTTTTCTGGGAGAAACTCACCACATTATTTGTGTGAAAGAATATTACTTTAGGCATAGTCGGCTGAGTGAAGCAAAGTTGGAGGTGGGGACGCCAGTTAGGCCTTCGGCACGGGCCTGGTTGAAAGGGATGGGGGTGTGAGGGGGGTTTGTGTGAAGCGCTCCTGCAGAAGGAGTGGGTAGCTTATTGGATCCTGGTATTCGGGGCCTGAAAGAGTCAGAGATGACACTGCTTTAAATAATGATACAATTGGAAGAAAGAAGTTGAGAAGGAAAGGTGGTTTTGAGGAAAATGAATGACCTGTTTTGTGTGGGCAAAGGAGAGAATCGGGTGAAAAGCAGAGCACTCTATTTTAACTTGCTAATAACTGTGATACAGGCTGTCGGGGACAGGGATGTGAGATGGTGAGACACATCGTTATTTCTGGGTCTCAGGTAGCCATGTCCCTCCTTTCCCTATTAATGCTGACACCTGGAGCAGCCGTGTTAGGTTTTCAGAGAAGAATGATGAATTCTCTCAGGCCATTATTTAGAATTTACAGCAGTGTTTTTCCATGTGTAGCAAAGCGGTTCCTTCTTACTGTGTCTTTTCTATTTTATCTTCTTCCTTTTCAAAAATTGGTACTGATGAACATAATAGTGTCTAATTTATACCTCAACTATTCCATTTAGAATTCTCTCTCTTTTTTTTTTACCCGTTCAAGGTTTATTTGGCATTTTAGTTGGTATGACACTTGGATAGTTGACTGTATTATTTATATGTAGACTCTTCTTTTTACATTATGTGGCAATGTACACTAATCTGATACAGTACACAGAATAAGATCCTTTAGAATAGTTATGCACAAAACATGCAATATTGGATTTACATGGGATCCCAGGATGTGATTGATTGGAGAAAAAGCAAGCACAAGTTATGTAACACAAAGTGAACACACATCTAGTGTGAAAGGCAACTGTGGTGTGAACAACATTGGCAGTGGTGCCTTGGAGGAGGTGGAACTGTTTCAGGCTAACCAGTTTAGGACCACACAAGACAAGGACCAGCCAGCATCAGGATGCAGATGCTGGGTTGTATGAACCATCACTATCTGGATCTTTAGGAAACGGATGCTCTTAGTCACAGATCAGGTAAAAAGGACAACATACATCCAACTAAAATCTTGCTGTAGACTAGACCAGCGGTTCTCAACCTGTGGGTCGCGACCCCTTTGGGGGTCGCACGACCTTTTCACAGGGGTCACCTAAGACCATCGGAAAACACCTATTTCCCATGGTCTTAGGAACCAACACACCACTCCTCAGTGTAGCAAAGTGTAGCAATGTAGTTTACTGTTGTCATATGAAGACTGGTGCCCATGCTACACCACGATTCAAGACAAAATTTCATTTATTTGTCATTAGAAAGAAATATTTCACAATATATAATTACATATTATTTTTGTGATTAATCACTATGCTTTAATTATGTTCAATTTGTAACAACGAAAATACATCCTGCATATCAGATATTTCCATTACAGTTCATAACAGTAGCAAGATTACAGTTATGAAGTAGCAATGGAAATCATTTTATGGTTGGGGGTCACCACTACATGTGGAGCTGTCCTAAAGGGTCGCGGCCTTAGGAAGGTTGAGAACCACTGGCCTAGACAGTGCGGTGGTATGACATGAGAAGCCTTTGAAACTGCAGCCTTTCTGGATCCCCCACTGTGTATCCGTGCTCTTCTTCAAAGGGCCTCTTCCTTGGGTGTGAGAGTCGCCTTCACAACATCTGAGATTCCATTCTGTTCCCAGATGCAAGGAACACCAAGGAAGACATTGTCTTTTATTCTGGAGAGACCCTTAATCATGGTGGAAACCGGATGCACCCGCCTACTATTCTTCATCACACTTTCTGCTAACTCTGCCACAGACAAGCCAATGGCCCGGGATGGGTAGCCTTTCGCTTTGATCACCTCGTAAGCACTGTCAACCGCGTCCTTGTGGACTGGTTTCCACCGTTCCTTAGCTGCATCGGTGCCTACATCAGGGTGCGGATTCTTTAGGGAGACACCGGCATCATTCACTCTACTCCATACGGGCACACTAGAGTCTCCATGCTCCCCAAGGACCCACCCATGACAGCTTAATGGGTGAACTCCCAGCCTCTCCCCCATCAGGTATCGGAACCGAGCCGAATCCAGATGGCAACCACTGCCAATAACACGGTTTTTGGGAAAGCCACTTAACTCCCAAGCCACCCAGGTCAAGATATCCACTGGGTTGGAAACAACCAGCAGTTTGCAGCTGGGACTGTATTTTACAACATCAGGGATGATGAATTGGAAGATGTTCACGTTACGCTGGACCCAATTAAGGCGGCTTTCTCCCTCTTGTTGACATGCCCCAGCTGTGATAATAACCAGCTTGGAGTCTGCAGTCACACCAGAGTCTTCGCCAGACACAATTTCTGTTGTTCTAAGGAAAAGGCTCTCATGTTGGAGATCCATCATTTCTCCCTTTAATTTGTCTTCCATGACATCAACAAGAGCAAGTTCATCTGCCAAGTCCTTCATTAAGATACGGATGGCACAGGCCATGCCAACAGCACCAATCACAGCAACTGTAATCTTATTGGCTGCAGCTCCAGTCTAGAATTCTCTTGATCTCCTAAGACTGAAATCGGAACATACTTAAAAGGAGCATCTATATGCTACTCTGGTTCTGAGGTCCTAAGGGTTCAGAATATTTGAACCTTATTATCTTTAGTCAAAATAAGGGTTTGGGCCATTTAAGTTTCTAACACAGTTTTCCTCTTGTCTGTGTTGGCAACATGAACAGAGAGATTCTGGTGGTTTAGATTAATATAAGAGCTTTTTATAATTGGGGAGGAGAAACCTCCAGAATTTGCATCAGTAACTACATCACTTCTAAAGGATGATGTGCTTTCTGGGGTTCTGTGCAGCATTAGAGAGATTCTGGCTAAGACCACTAAATATGTCCTATGGGCTGAGAGTTTTTCTTTTTTCTTCCCTTTTTTAAAAATCCTCACCTGAGGATATTTTCCCATTGATTTTTAGAGAGAGTGGAAGAGAGAGGATAAGACAGAGGGAAATATGGATGTGAGAGAGAAACATCGATTGGTTGCCTCCTGCACATGCCCCACAGCGTCCGGGCCAGAGAAGCCTACAACCAAGGTACGTGCCCTTGACTGGAATCAAACCTGGGACCCTTCAGTCTGCAGGCTGATGCTCTATCTACTGAGCCAAATAGGTTAGGGCTGCAGAGTTACTTTAGTTACTACTGCTTATGGCTGAATGAAGCGGCTTTAAATAATGATACCCATGCACCTGGTCTCATAGTTGGTGATGAAGTCAAATCTAAAGATAGGATATTTGGGTTTTATTTACTAGAATCAAGCATCCAGTAACAGAAATGTAAAAGGGATTTACTTTAATTGCAATAGCCCTCTTAATATGACAGGAAAATAATGCCAATGATACAATTAAAAGAATATTTTCATTTCAAATCTGGGGTGACCACTATACAAGGTTGGAAAGTCAGACTACTGAAAATTTCTAGGTCCATGTCCTGAAACCATATAGCAATGGCAAAAATCAACATTTGGGGCAGTGGTTTAGTTTAAATATTTTCCAACTTAATAGCCAGATTAAACAGGATATTGTGATAAATATATATATATATTTTACAGCCAGGGCTTGTTGACATGTAATTTATGTGTGGTAAAAGTCACCTTTCTTAGATGAGTAGGTTGATGAGTTTTGATAAATATATGAAATCTCCACAACCAAGACATAGAACATTTCCATTACCCCCCAAGTCTTCCTTGTGTCCCTTGGCAATCAATCCACTCCCTTAGAATGCAGTCCTGGGCAGCCATTGATCTGCTTTCTGTTCTTAGTTTTATCTTTTTCTGAAAGGCGCGTAAATGGAATCACACTACAGATGAAAATAATTTAAATGTTTGAATGCCATTAGTGCACAGAGGCAAAGTTTACATGACCATAGCAAAACAAAATTTAAGATATTTGTTCAGATAATTTAGGCAGAATATCTGTTGCCATTTGAACCATCTAGATTTTCCTCTTTGCTTGGAGGAGAAAACGAGTTGAAAATGAAAACATTGTTCATTAGGGACAATATTAAAAAAATTAGGGAGAATCATGGGGCATTTTTGTTGTATTTTATAACAATTTGTAATTTGAGGACACATCTCTTGAATTTATGGATGTCCTGTAAGCTCTGTCTTCAACATAACAATTTTAATACTTACTTTTATGTGTAATAGCTAGAAAATATCAGTAATTGGCCAACAGGTTTTATTCCAGGCTAATATAACAATTCCATTTCATTCGATTCTGTGTCATTTATAGATTTCACCTAGTATACTAGGTGTGTTTATCATAGGCCAAGCTCTTTCCCTATGTAGTTTTTTTAAAAATGATCATTTTATTATTCTCACTCAAGGATATTTTTTTTATTGATTTGAGAGAGAGAGAAAGAAGAAGAAGAAAAAGAAGAAGAAGGAGGAGGAGTAGTAGGAAGGGGAGGGGGAAAGGAAGGAGGGGGAGAGAGAAACATCAATGTAAGAGAGAAACATTGATTGGTTGCCTCCCATATATGCTCTGACCAGAGGTGGAACCTGCAACCTAGGAATGTGCCCTGTATGTGCCCTGACCAGAATCAAACCTACAACCTTTCTGTGTATGGGACACCACTTCCACCCACTGAACCACCCGGCCAGGCCCTTCCCTATATAGTTCTGAGTAGCACGCAGCCTGCATATTTACTGTGGCATTTAATATCCCTCCACCCCCTGCCTTCATCTTCTGGCAATATGTGCTTTCAAGCTTGCCAGAAGTTTGTCAGGTATTACTTTCAGATTCCTTAAAAACTTAAGAGCCTTTATTTAGATGATTTATTTGCTTGCCTGTGCATTCTGGTTTGATTGTGGTTCCCAATTATTAAGAACTTGAATGGATTTTCGGGGGACTTATTTTTCAAGCCCACAGACAATTAATTACCTTGGCGGATTTCTCTCTCTTCTCTTCCTTAAATTTAGCTGACATTTAGCGTTGGCTTATTTTGTATTCCATCATCCCACGGAAAAAAAAACACATTTGTTTTCCAGGTTAAATGCTTTTATTTATCATTGCTATGATGGTTTGTTTGCACTGCTTGCACGGAGGGATGGGGTTCAGGAAAGAGGCGAAATTATTCCAGGTTCACAGGCAGAAGGATGGTCTTGCAACTACACATCTGGGGCCGCAGTCCGGAGACCATGGGAAACATCGGAAGCATTAAGACTTAGACGACTGTAACGCTTTATCACTTAGCATATTTCGGTTGGTGTTTACACGCTCTACCCAAGGGATCGCTCATCTGTTTGGCCATATGGAAGGTTTATAAATGTTAGGGTACAGAGCAAGAGCAAAATGGGAGCAAGAAGGCATTCTAAGGTGGTTTGGGGATCCAGGAGCCGCAGTCTTGTTTTTTCGCTGAGAGAAACATCTGTTGCTTTGGGGGGAAGGTAAGCACAGATTATGTCCCTCCTTGTTCCTCTGAGGTCTGGTGGAAATCCGAGGGAAGGAACATCCTTACCAGCCATTCCATTTTCTGTCATTTTCCAAAGGTGACACTATTCCATGACAGTTAACTGACAGAATCAGTTTGGTCAAAGCATGTGAGTGGAAGGTTTTTTTGTTTCTTTCTTATTTAAAATAAAGAAAGGAGAAACTCGGGCATTCAAAAACAATTTCAGAACCCGAGTTCACATTTCCCCTCTGTCCAGTGAAGCTGACATCAGACTGAAAACCATTTTTAAAAAAAGCAAACGAAGAACAAGGAATTTATATAAAAACGTAGAAAGCTAAGTAACCAATACAAATCCATCTGAAAAGAGTGAAAATATTGGGTTAACTGTGGGGAAAAGATTTCATTTACAATTTAGTGTTTTTATGTGTGTGTGTTTAGTGGTACTGAGATCAGATCAATAAACAGGAACATTGGGATACTTATCTTAAAAAAGACAAATATCTTAACATGATGTAACATGTTTCATAGGAAAATACTTGCTATTAAGAAAGGAGACTTCCCAAAGCTTCTGGGAATTTTTAAAAATATGAATCATAGGAAGTATGGATGATGAGTGAAATAAAGTGAAAAATTTGACCTAGCTTTCAAAGGATCAACTTTTTTTTTCTATTAGCAGCGATTCTAGTTTATTTTAATAGGTCTGTTTTTAAATAAACCCATTTCATAGTCTGACCCTGATAATTTTTTCACTTCCATTCACCAATATTCACTGACCACATATTTGTGTCATTGTGCCCGGCATATGTTTGGAAGTGGGGGTTCGTAGGTGAGCAGTTTCGATCTCTCTGGAACATGGATTCTGTTGGGAGGACAGGGAGTGAGAGCAGTTGCAGGCTCAGCAGGATGCAGGCTATCAGAAATCTTAAGTAGAGACCCAAGTCACCCCCATTCCCCTCTAACCCCCCTCCCCGAGATAGAAAACCTTTATTTAGAAAAAACAGAACTCAAACCTCCATCCGAAACTAGAAATACAGAGTCATTTATGATGTGAACAAATTGAAGTGCAGTGAGAAAACGCTGCTGATAACTCTAAATTTTTTAAGTTGTATTATTTTACAGCAGTTTCAGTTTCACAATTAAATTTAGAGGAAAGTATAATGATTTTCCATTTACCTCCCACCCCACGCTCACATAGCCTGCCCCATTAACGTACCCTCTTATCAACATCACTCACCAGAGTGGTACCTGTTTTTGTTTGTTCTTTACCAAGAATGAATCTACACTGACCCATTAGAATCACCCAAACTCTGTAGTTTATCTTAGGATTCACTCCTGGTGTTGTTCATTAGATTTGAACAAATGTGTAATGACATATATCCATCATATAAAGAGAAGTTTCACTGCCATAACATCCCCATGTACACTATCTATTCATCTCTTTCTCTCCTACTCCTGATAACCACTCATCTTTTCAGTCTCTTCATAGTTTGCCTCTTCTGGAATGTCATATAGTATGTAGTCTTCCTGCTTGGCTTCTTTCACTTCATAATATGCATTTAAGCTTTACCCATGTCTGTTTCATGGCTTGAGAGCGCATTTCTTTTCAGTGTTGCATAACGTTCCATAGTCTAAATGTACCACAATCAACTGAAGGACATGCTGGTTGGTTCCAAGTTTTGGCAATTTTCAGTAAAGCTGCTATAAATATTTATGTGCGGGTTTTTGTGTGGACATCCATTTTCAACTCATTTGGGTAAATACCAAGAAGCATCATAGCTACATTGCATAGTAAGAGTATGCTTAGCTTTGTAAGAAAATGTCAAACTGTCTCCCCCAAATTTCCATTCTCCCCAGCACTTGTTTTTGTCCGTTTGTTGGATTTTGGCCATTGTCATAGTTGCTGAATGGCATCTTGCTTTAATTTGCATTTCCTGATGCCATGGAGGTGAGGCATCTCTTATATGCCTATTTTCCATCAGCTTATCTCCTTTGCTGAGGCAGGTGTCTGTCTTTGGCCCAGTTTTTAATGGGCTGTTTCTTTCCTTGTTGGCTTTTAAGCATTTATTTGTAACATTTAGGAAAACAGGCATTTGTCAGATTACCTTTTCGTTGGGTTATTTTATTACTGAAAAATGCAATATGGTTAAAACCCTTTTCTCTTATTTTTCTGATCTAATATTTTTGTCTTCTGTTTCTTAAAGTGTCAAGAGCGGAATACAATGTTGAAAATCTTGGTAGAGTGACTTATGTTCCCACAGGGGTCATGGGAAGAATTTCTGTGGACCTGTTTGAAGGCGAACATCTAACCTCTGTGGATTTCAAGGACCTTGTGGTATCTCTCAGTCTCCTCCGTCTTTAAGGAGATTTACAAAAGGCTCCAATTTCTCCATAAATAAGCTAACGTAAAGCCACAAATCCAAATCAAGATCTGTTGCTTTTGTTTGTTCCGTCGATAAAAAAGACTTTAAATGTAGAAATACATTTTCTTTTGATCATGGGAGGAAGTGTTTTTCTGATAAAGGCTTCCTGTTATCTTGATGTGAATAGAAGATGCACACACACTGTATGAGTGTGTGTGTGTGTGTGTCTGTGTGTGTGTGCGCATTTCTGCTATTGACTAGGAAGAGCATATTCTTACTGCTATCTTGTTGGCCTCTGTTTACTTTTAATGTTCTTTTTTGTTGTTATGAGGCTTTGGAGAACAGTGTAATATAATCTAGAGTAGATTTTCAATTTTGTAGCTCTCTCTGGCTTTATACAAATTTCTAATCAACTGGGAACTCCACGAGGAAAGAGAGTAAAGGAAAAAGATTAAGTGCTATTTGATCTTCCACTACCAGTCAGTTTTATGCAATTATTTATCTCAAAATTATCCTTTAAAACATGGCTCGAATTCTTCGTATATTATTTCAGCATATCTATATTTATATTAATAGATAATACCTACTGTCTGCCTTTGATACTTGGTTCAAGTGCATACAATATTATTTTTCTCAATGCCTGCTGGTAGAATGTTCCGAAGGTAATTGGTTTACGAGAGACCATCTTTAGGAACTTATCTACCATTACACCCTGCTGGCAGTTTTCCTTACTAAAGTGGGGGGAATACCCCTCAAAAAGGGCGCAGCAAACATGACAATTTTATTACAAAGCTGCCAGCACTGACCTTAGAGCAGGTCCAATTGACAAAGGAGCTGCAGGGTATGAAATATTCTTATTGCAATGTCATGGCGACATTACTGCAATTATGAACTATCCAAGTCAATGATGGATGTTACAAGGTGGGGATGTCCTTGGCGGAACATACTGCTTAATTATCTCCTTATAGTACAAGCATATAGTCACGTTCCTCTGATCAAGTGCTATTCCAAATGAATCTGAAATGAATTCATAAGGCGAGAATATTTTAAAAATCTCACCCAATAAAAGAGCAGATTAAATGTCAGATCTTCATTAGGGGTTGTTTAATCAAAGTTCCTGTTGTAGTTTTTATGACAAATCATTCCATTTTGGCACTTGAACTGAATACCCCTAAGTCTATAAGGCACTGTTCTGTCAGTTGAGCTAAAGGGTAATTTAATGATTTTTAAAGGTAGAATTTATGGTCTAGAGGGTAGGACTCATGAGTCGAATTTGAAGAGTCTTTAATTTTAGTGCTGGAATTAATGTCTCACTTCTGAATCCCTGTGACTTAGTTTCCCCATATGTTAAACGACCGAATACCATAAAGTAGTATGAATATTTATAATGTCATGGATAGTAACATGTATCAGGTACCATCAGGACTCTTAATAGTGTGTGATAGACTTAAATAATTCTGAAGAAATACAGTGCATTCAAGCAAGTTACTTAATGTAATTGTTGCAATTAGTTAATATTTGAGAAATGTATAAGATGGAATGAATAATACGATATAATTTGATTCAGGCCTATAGCAAAACAGACGTCAGTAGGTGCTCTTGTTTTTCCAAATGAGAAGTCTATTATATAGTAAGGAAGCATCAACATATAATCTTAAAAGTATCAGATCTTAATATAGCACAGCTTTACCACAGTGAGCTGATTCAGTAAAAGAATAAAACTAAACTCTTTTGGGTGATAACGAAATTGAAAATAATTTTTTATCTGTTTGCTTTTGTAAAATTGGCCATTGTAATAGTTGTTTAATGGTATCTTGCTTTAATTTGGGAATGCAGGAATAAAATTGGTTAGTCAAATAAATTGGTCATCAGAAACCAGTCAATTCCATACCTTAGAAAATTATATGCTTTCAAAGCTAACGTTAAGTATTTGACTTTTCTGAGAAGTTTTTCTGTGAGAGATGGATTACAGCATTAAAACCATTTTACCGGGTTCAAATATGGGAGATGTAGTCTCAGTAAACTCCCTTTTGTCTATTAGTCGGTATTATTAAAATAATTAAAGACTGATACAAATGAACTTTAACACGTTGTGAAGTAGACATTCTCCATTCAGAGAACTGGAAAATGGGATGAGAGGCTTTTATAGGATAAAGAATAAAGAACAGGAAGAAAAATATAGCAACTATTTGATTGGCTGGAGCTATATAGCCAACCCTGCTTGGGGTGAGAAGTCCCAGAGTTGTCTTGGTGTTTGGGGATTGGCTGACTGGATATACTGTGTTTGTGGTCAAGTGGAGGGAGGGTTCACTAGGACACAAGAGTTATCTAAGTTTCAGTTTCCTGACATGATACAATCTAGGCAGGAGCTACTTCAACAATACTAACCTCAACTATATGAACTAGAACTCCTTGCAAATGGCATAACTATTGTCTGGTCATCAGTGTTGGTATTGATTTTGACATAAGACAGACAATATTAAGATAATGACTTAAGACAAAGTAATCAAATTCTGGATGATCAAGGTCAGTGATGTATGCTCAATTGAGTATGCTAATTAAATTTTAGTCCTCCTGAAACCAGTAATCCATATATGATAAATATTTATTAATTGAGAGTTTTTGATGAATGAAGACATCCTAATTCTGGAAACTTGGTCCACAGATTTTGGTGCTTTTGAAGATCAAATGGAATGAAATAAATGGCTAATCTTGAAGAGATTATAAAATATAAAAATTTTATGAAACAAATATTCTATAAGAACCTAAAATAGAAAGCAGTGATCAACTGGATTCTCTTTGAGTTTGAATGAATCATGAAACTATTTTAAAAAATTTATCTTTATTGTTGAAATTACCACAGATGTCCTCCTTTCTTCTCTCATTGACCCCCTCCACCCTGTTCCCACCCCTCCCCAGGCCTTCACTGCTCTATTGTCTGTGCCCATGGGTGCCATAGATTAAATATGGCATCTGAGAAAGTTTCATATACTTTCTTTGTGAACTAGTTGTAGAAATATGGGCTAGCAGATAATACATTTTTAGAAATTATAGCTCATTTGAACAGCTACATACAGGATGTGTTGATGAATCAATATTTGTCTTAAGGTGGTATTCAGTAGTATGACAAAAGGTTAAATCATTGATCAAGTTTTATTCAATCTATATATTTGTAGCAATGTGTTGAATCAACAAAAGCCTTTAGATAACGAGTCAAAAAGTAGATAATAGAATTCATAATACTATTGTCAGGTTAGAATAAATAAGAGGGCAAGATGAACTGGGTAAAACTTTACAGGAATAGAAGCACAGTGGTGATTATAATTTTAAAAAAATAATGTCGATATCAGGTATAGCTGGACAGAAGTTCCAGTGAATAAGCAGTAGAGGATTGAGGCAGTATGTGATTTAGCTGCTAAAATATTAACTTTCTGGAGGTCTGGTGCATGAATTCATCCCTTGGCCCTGCCAGCTACCAGGGCCAATTGGGGATGTCTCGCCTAGTCCCAATCTGGTCTAATTGGGGCCAGCTGACCAGGGAGAGGGACCGTAGGAGGTTGGCTGGCCATGGGAGGTTGGCTGTGGGAGTGCACTGACCACTAGGGGGCAGCTCCTGTGTTGAGCATCTTCCCTCTGATGGTCAGTGCACGTCATAGTACTGGTCAACTGGTTATTTGGTCTTTCAGCCATTTAGGCTTTTATATATATAAATACAGACACTTATTTGTATTTTAATCATTAGAAACTACCCTGGTTCTTAGGACACAAAGGACTCTCATCACAGTGTGTTGAATGTGGTAGACTATTTGTCAAGGATGATGACAGCAGTGACTTTCATCCACCTGCACTTCTGTAATGTGACCTCACCATCCCATTGAAAAATGGATTCTCTCTCTACCCCCTTCAATGTAGACAGGTTTGGTGACTACTACAATAGATAAGACCCCTAAAATAAATATGGCCAAATGGACATTGTGCCAGCTCTTGGCCCTTGAATGCACTCACAGCTTCTGCTTCCTACTTCTTAGAAGTTGGCTACCATGTTTGAAATGTGACTACCTGGGGTCCATCAAGTGAGGAAGATTCCATGCTAAGTGGGAATTCCCTTAGAGACTGAGAAGGCGGGTGGAAAGCAGGGGGGAAGGGCCAGGATGAATGAGGTGAGTTAAGAAACCACATTGAATGTAATTCACTTGAATCTTCAGGTCCCAGCTACTGTCTGATTTGCAACCAGTTGGGTGACCTTAATCAAGAACTTTAAATAAGGCAGGCCAAACCACAGCACTCTTAAATGAAAAATAGACTGTTGCTTTAACTCACTGTTGTTTGTGGCTGGTTTTTATGTAGAAGTAGATAACTAGAATGCTGAATTATTGAAAAAATATATAATTAGATTCCAGATGGGCACTGATGGCATCCAACTTTAATCTCTTGCTAGGACAAGGGAAGAAAAAGGGGGGAGGGGAAGTGTGTGAATCATCTTAAACAGTAAAGGGGCCTTGGTGGGAGGTTGTGTAGACTTAGCTGGCTTTACCCCACAGGTTAGAACTGAGAGCATGAATGAAATATGCTGAAAGGCATCTGCCCTTAAGAACATGGAGCATGGTAATGACGAGAATGATCACTAACGAAACCAGCTGCTTTGCCAGGTTCTGAGTTACCTGTCAGAATGTTTTTATCTAGCAAATACTTAAAGTGTCAGCCTCCTTTGGATGTGGAAGAAGGGAATACTATGTAAGGAGTTGGCAGGTGGTGGCGTGGGAAAATTGAGCCAAGGCATACAGTTAATTCTAGAAAGAGTATGTGTTCACATTTGAGTTTCCAAGAACATTGATGATCTCACCTCATGTGTGCTGGAATGTTGTCATTTAGATATGACATGTTCTATTACAAATACAACTCAGCTATAGAGGAACGGTATGGCCATCTGATGGAAACCATATTTCCTACCCATTCATTGTTTATCTAAGGCCCGAATACTACATTATTTCCTGAAGTGAAGAATTAAGGCAAATATCGGAAAAAATTCAGGCTTAAGGACATTTTCATCTTTCTACAGAATCTGTACTGTTGCACAGTTTCAGGCTTTGTTGCATATGGAATTACCCAAGGGGCTTTACAAAATGTCCAAATGCCGAGGTGGTACCCGATGCTAATTAAATTAGGAACTCCTGTATAGTAAGAAATAAAGGCCAAGAAAGAGTATTATTAAAATAATCCACAAAGCTTGTAAAAAAAGCTTAGAAGGAAGCAATTATGATCACATTAGAGAGATGAATTCATGAAAACAAAGACCCACAGCTATTTTAAATCTTTGGAAATTTCTCTATTAAAAAGATTATCTAGCCAAGACCGGTTTGGCTCAGTGGATAGAGCGTCGGCCTGCAGACTGAAAGGTCCCAGGTTCGATTCCGGTTGGGAGCATGTACCATGGTTGCGGGCACATCTCCACTGTGGGGTGTGTAGGAGGCGGCTGATCGATGTCTCTCTCTCATCGATGTTTCTGACTTTCTATCTCTCTCCCTTCCTCTCTGTAAAAAATCAATAACATATATTAAAAAAAAAAGATTATGTCCATCAAGGAGTCTAGATTTCTTTGTGAGAAGAAACCAGTGGAGGCCAGGGCCGCAAGGAAAGGCATTAGACCAAATGCTTAGGTTTTTATCCGTTTTGCTTCTGTGTTCTGTTTTTCACATCTGCAACCGGAGGCTATTGGTGTTACCACGGTGGTATGAGGAGGATCAATATTTTAAAGCCTTTAGACTCTTCCCACCACTGACTGAAGGTATCGGAACATGTAGGAACGCATGCTCCATTAAGCAAGGTGGGACACTCAGCCTGCTGAATGATTTTTAAGAATTGCTCTTGATGATATTTTAAAGCATATAATGGTTTCTAATGATTTTAGCATTAGCTGTGTTATCCAATACTTTGTTTTTCCCTCTAAAGCAAAAAAAGGCTTTCCAAGATTGCTTTGTTTGTTGTGTAAGTCGTTAGGCAAATATTGTTCCGTTTTGTTGTTGTTGAAATAATCATTGTCACACTTGCCTAAGTGCAGCCTCTTTAGCTGATAGCCATCCCTTGAACTTGTGTGTAGCTTTAAGAACTACACATACTTTCACGGTTATATGTTAACATGCTAGAGGAGTTAGTTATTTGAGACAATTTTTATAGCTAAGGTATAAATAAGGTAAATGTTTTCAGGTGTCATTTTGCCTTGGCATTGGCTCTCTGTTCAATATTTGGAAGATTAAAATATGATAATTCATATTGCCGATTAAGGAAAGCTAAACAAATTTACATAACAATGTAATTTAAAATGACTTATTTCAGTAATAAAACAAGTTTAGTCGAGACTTTCTCTTCTGTAATTTAGTCTGATCTGAGAACTCATCTTTTCTGCATTACTACACTGACTAGAGGCGCCACTGATGAAGGAATTGGGAAATGTGTTTTGAAATCCACCAGTAACTTACCCCCATTTTTTTTGTCACATCAACTTCCATTTTGTTCCAATAATTATATTACAGTTCAAAGATCAGATCTATAAAGATTCTTCAGTGAAAGGAGGATGTACCTGAACAATGGCTTTTAAATGCTTTTTAATCCCATTGAATGCCACCATTATCTTAAACAGTGTTTGTTGGAACCTGTATAGACTTAAATGTCTCTTATAGCAATAAGATAGAAAGGAATCATAGATATTAGCGCAAGTAACTTCAGAAAAATAAGTAATTTTCTTAGAGATGAAAGATAAAAAGTCTTCAGTGCTTCTTGAATGGGTTCAGTGTACTATCGATGTTTTCCCAGTTTTGAAAACTATACATCTTTAGTAGGTTGGCAAGGTAACACACAAAGAATATTTAGTGTCACATTAGTATCTATAAATGTTATTTGTATACTTCCTTAAGGTAACAGGGTTCATGATTTCCCATTGTTTTATTAGACATAGGACTAATATTAAATGTAATTTCTAAAAATATTATAAGAATCAAGTGGTTAATTTTGTAAACGTGAACATTTTTAGAAGAGAATAGATTGAACTGAAATGGACTCACCGCTCTCCATTTAGTAACAAATACCTAACAAACATCTTATTCTTTGATGTTTTGGACATCTTATTGCATTAACCTGCTAGCATGTTGTGTTCCTAACTCCTAGCATAGTGCTTGTCCATCTAACCACGTAGATAAATAATATTTGTATGTGGTATGAATGAGAAAAAATAATTCACTGGCTATGCAATCCCATGAGAATATCTGTAATACATCTGAATTGAAGCAAGGGATTGTTCAGAAACTATAGGGCCAACAATTGTTATGACAAATAGAAAACTAGTGAAGTTGTGTTTTAAACAAGCCCTTAGTCATCACAAACATTATATGTTATAAAGGTGAAAATAAGCAATGATAAGAAAATGGCAAACCAGCTCTCAGGAACACTGAAAGCCTCTTGCTGTGATCCTGAGATATCATTCAAAAGCTGTATTTTGTTGACATCTTCCTGAGTGATATTAGATACAGAGCGTTTCTGGCCAAACACCATGACATACACTGCAGATCTGGAATGAATGCTATTAAGATAACATGTCTTTAATTCTCAAGGGGCAGCTGACCATGTGTATCATCTCTTCTACTTTATCATCGGGAAGGCCTGGGTGTGATGGGACCTACAATGGTGATGGGCATTGATCTGTTTCAGAAATGAATTAACTCGGAATTTCAAGGCTGAGAAATGACTTTAGGCTTTGCTTTTAAAATATGATATCTTATTTTTCTGAGTTCAGAGATGAGGAAAAAAGTTGTGAGAGTTGAGGGGAGCAAGGTACGAACTCAAATACTTGGCATCAAGTCTAAAGGAGAATTTTTGTCTTCTCCTATGTGGCACTTATCAGATGATGATCCTACACTGAAAGCCTGTGTTTTGGAAGGTAACTAGAAAATTACCCCCGTCACAACATTTTTCAGCGATCTCCTGACCTCAGAAATAACTGAGGAAAATATTGCTTTCATAAAATACGATAGTGAACACAGCCCTGGAATTCTAGCCTTCTAAGTACTTTCAGGTGGAGATATAAAAATGATATTTCAAAATGTTAAAAATAGGCAACGTGCGTAAAAAGGGGTCTTTGACTCTTTGACTGCAGTGTTATTACTTCCTCTGGATGGTGTGTTTCCAATTTCGGGGGCGGTGGGGGGGAAAGAGAGGCTGCATATGCATGTAATCTCACAATATTGACTCCATTTGTTTAGAAGATCTAATGGTTTTATTTTTCAGGCCTAATGCCCAGGAGATTCCTTAATAACTTCAAATTCCATCAGAAAGGCCCCTACCTTCCCAGCCATGCCTAATGGATTCATTTCTTTTGATTTGTAGAGTGGCGGAGTAAATAAAATTAATATTTATCATAAATATTGCAAAACACCTTCATTAAACCAATTACCGGGAATGGTTTTAATGGCTCACGTTTGGGCCACTCATCTATTTCCCCCTCGGCGCTGCTGGAATAAAGGCTTGGTTATGTCTCAGGTTTTGGTAAACGGGTCCATGTAGCAGGGGCTGTGGGTGAAGAGAAGGATGATGAATGATCAGCATGGATTACCAGGAGGATGTTTACATAGAAAGATATGGGGCGATGATTATAAACACCGAAGGCTACTAAAAGCGGTGTGTAATTAAAAAAACTGTTCCGGAGACATAGGAAAACACATTTAAAGACAAATGACTAAATAGTGAGCAAACCAGCACAACGTAGAACTTAGTTATGTTCGTGTGTCAAGAAATCTCCATTCTGAAAAACAACTAAATGTCTACGTGTATCACATTATATTTGATTAAAAATTCTTAGCGTTTAGGAACTAGTTTTTTTTTTAAAGCTATATATCTATATATATATATCTAAGATATCTATAGATCTATAGATCTATAGATATATGTTATATATCTATATATCTAATAAAAATGTTGCATTTCTTCCTTTTCATTTTAATCAGGAAGAAAATTCCAGCAAGCCTGCCGACTGACTAGACCAGCTTCGTGGAAGACCAGAACTTTCCTCGGAAAGAGTAAGCTACAGTTTTCCTTTGACAAGTTTCTTTCCTTCGGTTTCCCAGATAGCAGTGCTTCAGGGCCAAAGTCAGAGGCATCTGTTCGAACCAGGGGACACTCTTATCAAAGTCAGGGGGTGTACAATAAGGCTGCATTTTCACTGAATGCATTTATTAGGTGTTTGAATGTGAAATCACAGGCTGAATCATTGTCCAATTTCTTTTGTGTGTGTGCGAGTCAGGAAATAGCTCTGCGCAGATAAGTTCTGAATTATCCATTCGTGGGTCACCAAAACCTGGCTCTTTGTGTCTTTAAAGATGAAGCTCATCTTCGTTAATGCGCCTTTTCTCTGCGGTACATGACATTGTCGAAATGTGACAGGAGGATCTATGCCTCGGGCGACCCGTGAAACATCATCCACATGTAGCAGCATAACCCAGATCCAGTACAACACCGTGGATGGATTCGTGGCTAAACTGTACTCTCAGGTACCTGGTTCTCATCTAGTTTATGAGAAGTATTATTAGCTGCATCCTACTAGTAGGGGGAGAGCGCATCTCATCTGAGACTCCTGGACCGTTAGGAGATTTGTGGCGCTCTAGACCAGGCTGTTACAATAGACAGTAAACCTACATTTGTTCTTCCGAAGCTCCTTCAGCTACGCTTTCCCCTGATACAGCTGGAAAGGTCAGGCCATATTTTGATGTCGCTGCACTTTAAACTTCACAACCTTCCTTAGCATGCGGACTATCCATTCGGATGCTGGCTGACTTGACCTCTCAATGAATCTCCCGTTCAAACTGCGGGTGATGGCGAAACTAGTATCCACATGAATCCACCGGTGACGCGTAGACATGTCATTGGAGCAGAGGGAAGGTAGCGTATTGGCATGTACTTCCCATAGACACATCTTAGGAGAGAAGTTGTGTTTTGAAATATTGTTTGCACTGTAGAGTGTGCCTTTTAAGATATCCTTCCCCCCAAAACAACAACAACAACAACAACAACATATAAAGTAAAAAGACAGATCTGGAGCTTCCATCATGAAGCCACAATTAATTTTATTTGTCAATTTGTTCTTGCAATAAGAAATAGTTGTCAATTATAGTAGCCACAGTCCACATATTCCAGTGAAATAGGTCTAAAAGCTAGAGGTATTTCGAGCAAAGTGGTTTTTTTTTTAAAATATGTTTTACTGAGGGATAGAGAGTTAGAAACATCGATGAGAGAGAAACATTGATCAGCTGCCTCCTGCACACCCCCTGCTGGGGATTTGCCTGCAACCAAGGTACATGCCCTTGACGGGAATCAAACATGGGACCTTTCAGTCCACAGGCCGACGCTCTATCCACTGAGCCAAACCAGTTTTGGCAAAGCAGTGTTCTTCTTGAGTGACCCGACCTCCAGTACTGAGAGAGCAGCTTTCTTGCTATTAGTTTGTTCTAAGTGGGTGAAGGTGAAGTAAGACCATAGACAGCTCATCTTGAGCTGCACTGTCTTGAGGGGACAGATTCTCACCCTTCTGAAGTCTCTGTCTGGTACAGGCTGGCTGTTCTCAGTAGAGTGCCCACTAGCCCTCACCTGTTCTCCAGGAGCCATTGTTACCTTGGTAACTTAACTTTCTCCAAAGACAAATAAATTACAGTGGTACTTTGAGGTACGAGTGCCCTAACATACAAGATTTTTGAGATAGGAGCCGTCGAGCGAGCAATTTTTGCTTTGAAATACGAGCAACATTTGAGATAGGAGTCATCGCGCGGATCAGCCGGCTGCACACGACCCACCAGTTTACCGCGACTCGAGCGTCTCATAGTTTCCCACGCCTCAAGGTTACGGAACGAATTAAACTCGTATCTCGAGGTACCACTGTAATTATGGTTCCCCAGAGCAACCCAACTTGCTCCTCAAATATCCAGAAATAACCAGTCTTCCTGAGTCCTGGAGTGCACTGGGTGGTGCCAGCAGCTAGGACTACAGGGGTAAGTGTGCTGGTTTGTTACCGCCCAGTTACAGACCCACCTGTGAGGTCCCCACAGGTTCCTTTGCGTCTGTAGGGACACCTACAGCATTTGAGTTTTTTCACATCCACAGCCTGAAGTAGTTACTGAACTGCAGCATGCGATTTGTGAACTCGTGATTCAGCATTCTCTCAGAAATCCTGAGCTTTTGGAGGGAGGGCGGAGAATGAATGAGCTACATCGCAGACATCGAGAGCTCTGATCACCGAAGATGGGTGTTCTGTGGTATAAGAGCAACCTTCTGACAGGGAAATAGCAGCGTCTTTCAGAGAGGAAGGAGGTGAGGGGTCCCAATCTAGCAAAGACCCCTTCTTGTGTCCTTAGCTCGTGATAGCTGACTGGGCCTGCCTTGTGGTCAGTGCCCATCGTCTTTCATGTTCCCACTGAATGGCTTATTTTTTTATTTGTTTGTTTGTTTGTTTGTTTATTTATTTTTGTAGGTTGGGTGGGTAACTACAGGTAGCCTCCAACATATCAACTACTTCAGTCATTCTCTCCTTCCACCTTTTTATGCCCTAGCCTGGAGGTTAACTTTGGAGTTTGGCCTTACATGCCTAGTAAGAATGGTTCCCTTGAGGTCCATGCACCATTGATGGGCTCATGGATAGAACTGTACTTTCAGGTTCTTGGTTCTCATCTAGTTCTATATGTTTTATTTTATTATTATTATTTTTAAATATATTTTATTGATTTTTTACAGAGAGAAAGGGAGAGGGATAGAGAGTTAGAAACATCGATGAGAGAGAGAGAGAGACATCGATCAGCTGCCTCCTGCACGCCCCTACTGGGGAAGTGCCCGCAACCAGGATTGATGCCCTTGACTGGAATCGAACCTGGGACCTTTCAGTCCACAGGCAGACGCTCTATCCACTAAGCCAATATATTTTATTTAAAAACACTTTGAAACATTGTTCTAAGGAAGATTCGGTTGGCTTCAGTGGACCACCAAAGGCATTCACGGTCCAAAAAAGATGGTCTCCCCTCCCTCACCATGAGGCTGCCCCAGGCGTCAGTCACTCTATGTCCTTCCATCTAGCCATCGGTTTCCATGCCTCAGGGTCGTTATTAACATAAGTCTGTGGCCCGAATGACATTTCCATTCTCCAAGGTAGAACTCAGGTGCCACCAAAATGCCCGTTCTTTGGTTTGGTTTTGGCCACTTTTTACCTTCCTGTTTTCAGCAATAGTATAAAGTCCTTGTGTCCTGGAGGACATCTGATCCATCTTTATATTCTGGTCAATGCTCGGGCAAAACCTGATGACTATTTCGATGATGAATCATCTTGGAGGAATATCCGAATCTGCTTTACCTCTGCTGCGGTCAGAGGATCAGCAGCCTGGTGGTGCCACCTGTACCTTGAGCCAAGTTGTCCTTCTGGTGCCCCTGAGGGCTGCTGGAGAGCCTAAACCAGATGAACAAACTAAAAAAAGGAAAAATGCAGAGGAGAAAGCAAAAGAAAACAAGAATATAGAGAAATAAAAAGAATCAAGAAGGGAGACGGAAGCTGTGAATTGGACCAGTGTCCTGCTCCCTGCCTCAGCGACAGGGATGGCCTCTATCTGTTCACACTCAGCTGGCTCTGATTCCTCCCCTCATTGTTTATCCTTACGAAGTATTATTATTTTTTATTGATTTACTTTTAGAGAGAGAGAGAGAGATAGAAACACTGATGATGAAAGAGAAATATTGATCGCTTACTTCCTGCAACCTCCTACTGGGGGTCAAGCCCACACCTTGGGCATGTGCCATGACCAGGAATCAAACCAGAAACCTCTAGATCAGTGGTTCTCAACCTGTGGGTCGCGACCCCTTTGGGGGTCAAATGACCCTTTCACAGGGGTCGCCTAAGACCATCAGAAAATGCAGATATTTACATCACGATGCATAACAGTAGCAAAATTTCATGGTTGGGGGTTGCCACTACATGAGGAACTGTATGAAAGGGTCGCGGCCTTAGGAAGGTTGAGAACCACTCCTCTAGATGCTCAACCACTGAGCCACACTGCCCTGGCTTCTCATCTATTCTTTAATAATGTTAAAAAATAAAATAAAACCTCTGTGTGCCTCTAAGAACCTCTACAGAATGGCAGATAAAAAGATGAGATGTACTCTCCTATATGTAGAAAACCTCCAACATAAATGTTAACGTATGATGTGGTTCATATCACCCTCTTTCTGTGTGATGCCCTTGCATGCCAGTGTAGAGGGACTGAAATCCATTGTCAACTACATCTGGGATTAGCCTGACCTAGAGGCTGGATGGCTCTGGCTTAAGCTGGATATTGGCAAAAGCTGTGTTTTTTTTTCCCCTCCTAAATATTGGTAATCTTTATGCCAGTCTGTAATTATAGTATATTTTGACTGTTGATTCCCTTAGACCTCTCAGAGTCACTAGCTAATGCAAAACTACACTGGAAAGATGTGAAGTAATAGGCTTTTTAAAAAAATATGTTTTATTGATTTTTTACAGAGAGGAAGGGAAAGGGAGAGAGAGTTAGAAACATCGATGAGAGAGAAATATGGATCAGCTGCCTCTTGCTCAACCCCTACTGGGGATGTGCCTGCAACCAAGGTACATAGCCTTTACTGGAATCGAACCTGGGACCCTTCAGTTGGCAGGCTGACGCTCTATCCACTGAGCCAAACCAGTTTTGGCAAAGTATTAGTCTTGATTGGCTGCTCTTGTCACACTTCTAACACTGAGGCCACTTAGACCTGTCCTATAGAATATTTAGCTTTTGGTAGAGACCCAGAGCATGAAGGATGCCGGAGAGGACAATTCAATGTTTTATGTTGAAAAACTGTCAAAAACCAAGTGATACTCTGTGTTATCAGAAGTGATGAGGCATACGACATTGGAAAAGGTGGAAAAGTATGGAGGAAACATTATATCCTGACGTCCTGCACAAAATATGGGCAATGCTGAGATATATGACTTTGAAAACTGTACACATCACTTTTTAAGTTCAATTAGAAGACCTTTTTCTTTTATGTGATGGTGGGGTTGGTAGAAAGTCACTTGTGGAATTCAAAAGGCCTTCTGAGTTTTATAAGGAGGTGGTTGCCGTCAATCTGAACTTGGTCTTACTGTGAACTCTGGACATGGAAAACAGCCGAGCTGGGAATTGCAGCTTCAGCCCAGTGCTTTCATGTTACAGCTGTACATGGCAGCTTATGAATGTAGGTGTTAGAAAAAGGAGGTGGCATTTGCATAATCCCACTCCCTTAATTTCGAAAAGTCCCATTATTACCAGGAATACTTCCCCCCATGTTCAGGTCTTCTTGTTCCACGAACCTCTACAGAAGACAATGAATTGTCCCTAAAGACTCTTCTACTTGATCATTTATCAGTGTTTCCCAGTTCTGGGTTAGTATTTTCTTCCTATTTCTGTATGCCAGGGTTCCTCAACCTTGGCTCTATGAACATTTTTTTTTGGACTGGATCGTTATTGGTTATGGGGGACTTTCCTATGCACTGTAAGATGTTCTAGCAGCATCCCTAACCTCTATCTACTGGATGCCAATAGTAGTGATGACCAAAAATGTCCCCAGACCTTGACAAATACCCCATGCGGAGGTGGTGAAGTTGGCACAGAATCATCCTCAGTTAAGACCCACGGATCTGCTCTTTTCATAGCAAATTAACCTTGGAAAGTCTTCTGCTGTGTTTGCTGATCAGGTACTTAGAGCTATTCGTTGATGCATTTAAAATATATTTATTGCACAGCTTTTTTCACATGCAAGTCAACAAATACTAGTCCAGCTGTATTTTAGACCCTACAAAATATCCCATGATCTTGTTTAGTTTTATTGGGCCATTTTCTCTCTCACAAAATTCTGGAATAGTTCTTATTCCTTAGTTGTTCTGAAAGCTGATGAGAATAGTCATTAAAATAAGTGCATTTATTGGTCAGGGCTGGACTTAACAAAAGGTTGGTTTGGAGTTACCAAACGTTAAGGGGAGAATTCTCCAAATCAATTGCATGGCTAATGGGGCTTACTCCCTCACTGAGCCCATGAGTCCGGATGTGAAGCGATTGGAATAAAGACTCAAAAACTGCAGGATATCTGCCGTGGCATTGCCTCCGAGTTGCTTAGAGATGAGCAAAACAACATTGCCTGTTTGCTGCCACCTCAAATGCTGCTCCACTCGGAGGCCAGATGCAGAATGATTCTGCAGTTTTGTAATGAGCTGAGCCAGCTGAGACCTGGTGAGTAGATGGTTCCAGCGTGTGGCTGGATCCATTACCTGGGTGTCTCCATAGATGAGGCCCTAGGACATGGCATTGAAAATCGGCGGGCCCAGCAAGCACACCACACCTTTTAAACGGAAGCCTGTGGTGCGAGAATAAAAATGAGTCTTCTGGGGGACTCACCTCCAAGTTGAAATTCGGAGAAATGAGAGCGAGGATCAAGTTTCCAAATTATTTTTCTTAACACTTCATGCTGTTCTTTAGTCCATATTCTTATTGCTTCCACCCATTAACTTCCTTCTCTCTCCTGCTCTTTCTAATATATCTCCTGTGACGGATTTTCAACCAGAATTCAATTACCTGGAGGGACAGATATGCTAAATGGCAATTTGGGAATTATTATTTTTTTCCCCCAGTTGATTTCAAAGCTGCTTCCTGATCCCGGCTCAGGTGCTGTCAAGGGAGGATCACTGTCAACAAGCTGTTAAAAATGAACCCTAATAATGAGGGAGACTAGATGGGAACATCAGTAAATCTCCTTGTTCTTACCAGTTGCCTCATTTAATTGGCACTGCTTTATTGAATTTTTAATAGAATGAAATGAGATTTTAATGTAATCTCATTGAGTTTAGACCTAATTCAATATATTAATTTCTTATGACTCTTCCCTCATTAATTTGTTTTGTATGAAGTTATGCGGTGAAGTTTCCCAAATTTCCAGTTATTTGTAAACTTTCAAAATTCTTTTCTAAGGAGTTTTGTTATTTGTGAGAATGCCGAAAGCACAGTGAAATCCCTTAATAGCATTTTGTTTGCGGTTGCCCTCATTAAGGTACTGTGAGTTGTAGAAGAGTGCCTATTTATATTGCTAAAGTTTCATGAACTTGGAGAGTGAGCTTTAATTATATTAACCCTTTAAATTGCTGGAACAATGATAGTAACTGTGTGATCCTGTGATGTGCCCGATAATTAAAAAGTGAGCAGCAGGTTTTATTTAATGGTGTTGTCAGAAGTGGATCTTATTATAAGTCATACACTTAATTTGAGTCATACAGTATAACCTTTTTAAAAGAGAAACTGTAGGTTTCCCTGAAAAAATGTTGATGTTGAGGATGCTTTTTTCTATGAACTATTTTCTGATTATTTTACTCCTATGTATGTAGGGAATTGGTATTAGACTTCTCAAACAGGGCACTTAATTAACTGCAAATGTGCAAAGTCCCCACATTTTAAACAAGGGGATGATAAAATCAGAAAAACATGTTGAGTTGCCCAGAAGGTAAGTTACAGAAAAATCAACTAATTTATTGGCATCAGTGAATAGAAGAGCTTTTGGTAAAATTCACAATGGTTCATGCATCTATAATTTTCTAAGGGTTTTATTTTTAAATTAGGCCTGGTGTATGAAAATCATCCCTCAGCCCAGCCTGCTCTCTCTCCAATGTGGGATCCCTTGAAGGATGTCCAACTGCCCCTTAAGCCCAAATGGATTGGGCTGATGGACAGTCAGACATCCCTCTCACAATCCAGGACTGCTGGCTCCAACTGCTCACCTGCCTGCCAACCTGATCACCCCTAACCACTCCCCTACCAGCCTGACCAACGCCTAACTTCCCCAGTCAGCCCGATTGCCCTCCCCTGATGGCCTGATTGCCCCTAACTGCCCTCCTCTGCTGCCCTCCCCTGTAGGCCTGGGTCTCCCTCAACTGTCCTCCCCTGCAGGCCTGGTCCCCTCCAATTGCCCTCTTTTGCAGGTCTGGTCCCCCAACTGTCCTCCCCTGCAGACCGTCTTGTGGTGGTCATCTTGTGTCCACATGGAGGCAGCCATATTTGACCACATGGGGGTGGCCATCTTGTGTCTTGGAGTGATGGTCGATTTGCTTATTACTCTTTTATTAGATAGGATACCTTTAAAATTACATAAGTAATATATATTTATTATTGAAACTAGAGGCCCCGTGCATGAGATGCCTGTACTGGTGTGTGTGTGTGTGTGTGAGGGGCACGTGGCCTATGGGGATCGGACCACTCATCCCAGTCAGCTGAGTGGTGCTTTCACTGCAGAAGCACACTGACCACCAGGGGGCAGCTTCTGTGTTGAGTGTATGCCCCCTGGTGGTCAGTGTGCATCATAGCAACTGGTCAACCAGGCATTCTGGTCGTTTCGCCATTTGGTCCTGGGTTTTTATTGTATAGGATGTTATAAGCAGAGCCAAATAAATAAAAATCACTTATAATTTTAAATCTGGAGAGTCACTATTGATATTTGGTTATATAATCATAGACATTTCTATTTGTGTGTTACATATAAGATGGGAAAGAAAGCTGTTCATCATATTTTGTAATGACTTTCTACTCAACAATATATTACTTGTCAACAACAGTATAACTAGAAACATCCTTTTTGGTGGCTGCATAGAGTCTTATTGTGTAGTTTTACTAGAATGTATTTAATCAATCCTCAGTGATGGTTACTCATTTTATTTTCCATATCTTTGCTACTCTAAATAATATTGTGATGAACACTTTGATATAACATGTTGTGTATTTCATCACTCTGATCTCATGATAAATTTCTGGCATGAAAGTGAACTCCTATTGCTGAAAAAATGATTTAGAGAGCTTTGGAATCTCACAGATAACCCATTTCAACCCTTGCCATTGTGGTTCAGTCAATGAAATACTATTTCAATAGCGATTTCACAAAAGAGATACTGATTTTTCAGGTGGAGATTCAAAAAAGAAAAGAATGAAATATTTTTTTATTCCTCACTCCAGAAATGAAGCCTCTCATAGCTCGAGACATTTCCTCGAGGTAGATATTACTTGCAGAGGGTCTGGCATCACTGGTTCTCTTAAACCTTGGCTAAAGTGTATTGTCTTTGTTATCCCTGTTTATGGAAGAGAAAGAAAAATACTGTTGGTCTTAGTGCCTCATATTGGCACTGTGGCCTTTATACTCAGTTTATTTATAGGATTTACCCTTGGTTTTAATTTCTTTTGTTGTACAAGTTACCACTTACTTGATGGTTTAAAAGAAGAGCAGATTATTTTCTCATAATTCTGGAGGCCAGAAGTCTGAAATCAAAGTGTTGGCAGGACATTATTCCTAAAGGTTCCAGAGAATTCTTCTTTCTCTCCCAGCTTTTGGTGGCTCCAGGAATTCCTTGAATTGTAGCTGCATCACTCAAATCTCTTTAATCTCTGCCTCTGTGATCACATTGCTTCCCGCTCTTCTCTCTGTATCTCTTATAACAGTGGTTCTCAACCTGTGGGTCGCGACCCCTTTCGGGGTCGACCGACCCTTTGACAGGGGTCACCTAAGACCCTGGGAAAACACAGATATTTACATCACGATTCATAACAGTAGCAACATTACAGTTATGAAGTAGCAATGAAAATAATTTCATGGTTGGGGGTCACCACAACATGAGGAACTGTATGCAAGGGTCGTGGCCTTAGGAAGGTTGAGAACCACTGTCTTATAAGGATACTGTGATTGGATTTAGAGCCACCTACATAATCCAGAATGATTTAATCTCAAGATACTTAACTTAATGACATCTGCAAAGACTCCTCCCCACTATAAACCCCAATAAAGGTGAGGTTCACAGGCTTGGAGGATTAGGACATGGACATATCTCTTGGAGAATGCCATGGCATTGATTTCTCCCTCGCTATGAGAGTCCAAGATCACATCTTCTTTCAGGATAAAGCTGCTTTATGTACAATGGAAATCTGTTGTTCGTTTACCCCCTTCATTAATGATCTTTTTAAAAAAATATATTTTATTGATATTTTACAGAGAGGAAGGGAGAGGGATAGAAAGTCAGAAACATCAATGAGAGAGAGACATCGATCAGCCACCTCCTGCACGCCCCACACTGGAGATGTGCCTGCAACCAAGGTACATGCCCCCGACCGGAATCGAACCTGGGACCTTTCAGTCCGCAAGCCGACGCTCTATCCACTGAGCCAAACCGGTCTCGGCTCATTAATGATCTTAACTGGATATGTGGAATAACTTGCTGCAGCTTCTACATCAGCATTTACTGCTTCCTCTTGCACTTTTCCTCAAGCCTCATGAAGCATCCTCTGCTGGCTTCAGATCTTCCTTCTGCAGCGTCCTCACCTCTCTGTCTTCATCGAATGGAAGAGAGTTAGGGCCTTCTTGTGGATTGGGCTTTGGCCTAGGGAATAGTGTGTATGGTTTGATCTATCTAGACCACTAACACTTTCTCCACCTCAGCAGTGAGGCTGTTTTGCTTTCTTGTTATTTGTGTGTTCACTGGAGTAGCACTTTTAATTTCCTTCGAGAACTTTTCCTTTGAATTCAAAACTTGGCTACCTGGTGCCAGAGGCCTCGCTTTCAGTCTCTTTGGGCTTTTGATGTGCCATCTTGCTAAGCTTCATCCTTTCTAATTTTTATTGAAGGTGAGAAAGCTGGAGCGCTTCTTTCACTTGAACATTGAGAGGTCATTGTAGGGTTACTAATTGACATCACTTCAATATTTTTCTGCCTCGGGAAATAAGGAGGCCCAAAGAGAAGAAATGGGGAGATGGCTGGTCTGCGGGGAGCAGTCAGAATACAATATTTATCAGTTAAGTTTGTACTCTTATAAGTGTCCCAAACCATCACAATAGTAACATCAAAGATCACTGTTCACAGACCAGCAAAACAAATATAATAAGAATACAGACATTTAAAATATTGTGAGAATTGCCAAAATGTGACACAGAGATAAGAAATGCTGTTGGAAAAAATAGACTAACTAGTTTAACTCAGAGTTGCTACAGACCTGCAATTTATAACAAATGCTATAGCTGCAAAAGACAATAAAGCAAAGCACATTCAAATGAAGTGTGCCTACATATTACATTCCGCCACCTCGTTAGAGTCCCTCAATCAAAGAACATCAGATAGAACAGAAAGTGGAACTGGCGTTCTCAAGCTGACTCATCCCTTCTTCAAAGACCCCACACAGAGAAGTTTTCTTCTGGAAGCTCCAATTCATGTTGAGGATTTGCAGAATGAAAGTTTGCTAATCTTGATGGACATTTTTATTCAATGTCCATCAGTCTCTGCTGTTGGAGATTTTACTTTTATCCCTTACTTTTATTTGGAAGAAATTTATCATTTTGAATAGCGGTAAAAAGCTCGAAAAACACACCATTGTGGTACTAATATATAATAGAGTGTATGACTTTTTTTTTAAGAGAAGAAAAAAGGGAAGGAAGGGGGAGATTATGAGAGAGAGAGAGAGAGAGAGA
>JAAGEH010000046.1:12691466-12824313 GCA_011751065.1 Lasiurus cinereus
AGAGAGAGAGAGAGAGAGAGAGAGGCATTGATGTGAGAGAGACACATCGATTGGTTGCCTCCTGAAAGTAGGGATTGCACCTACAATCTAGGTGTGATGAGAAATGGGACCTGTGACCTTCTGGTGCACAGGATGATGCTCCATCCAATTGAGCCACGTGGCCAGGTAAGAGTGCATGCTTTTTATACTCTCAAGAGCATGGTGCATGCATTTTTGAGAAGTTATGGCAGTCAGGAAGCATTTGGCTTCAAGTGATAGAATTCCTAATAAAATCAGTGTTAAATAATGAAAATGTGTGAGCTACGTATCAAGGAAACATATGTAGGCAGATCTTGGGTCCACTAACTCAGTGACTCATCTAGCACCAAGCTTTCTGCACTTTTCAACTCTAACAGACTCAGAGCCCTTAAACTTGTCCCCTTGCCCCTGCAAGATGGCTGTGTTTGCTTCAAGTATTGCATCCTCACTCCACAGCCTCCAAATACCAGGGGAGAGGGCACATCCCTTTCTGAGAGTGAATCAACCTTGTAGAGATCCCTTTGGAGGCCACACTTTACCTGTCCTTGGTAGAAGTGGATGAACATCTGCCGTTGCTTAAACTACTCAAGTCTACCACTCGTTCTTTTTGTTAATCCTCACCTGAGGATATTTTTAGAGAGAATGAAAGGGAGGGCGAGAGACAGAGAGAGAGAAAAACACCCATGTAACAGAGATACATCAGTTGGTTGTCTCCCGCATGTGCCTGACCAGAGCCAGAATCGAGTCTGCAACCTAGATACACACCTTCGACTGGAATCGAACCTGTGATCCTTCTGTCTGCGGGCCAATGCTCCATCTACTGTGCCAAACCAGACAGGGCCATGTACACCACTCTCACAGGGGCAGGTTGAAGACTTCCTGTCTGTGTGAGGTCTGCTGATCACTGTACTACATCACTGAGAAACCAGTGTGCGTGTGTGCACTCCCATGTCGTGTTTGTGCATGTTTTCTCTCTGTGTGTATTTATGTGATGTGGGGCTTTAGGCAGTTAATATGGTTCTGTATGGAGGTTACCTTACACATAGATTACAAACCGAGTAACTCTGACTGGATAACTCACAATCCATCAGTGGCACTTTGCTAAAGGCATGGCTGAGAACAATCTGGAATAGGCTTCTCAGCCTCAGCACTGTTGAGATTTGGGGCTGGCAAATTCTCAGTTACGGGGAACTGCTCTATGCATTGTAAGATGGTTAGCAGCAACCCTGGCCTCTACCCACTAGATGCCAGTAGCATGTTGTGGCAGCTAAAATATCTTCAGACATTCCTGAATGTTCCCTAAAGGCAAAATTGCCTGCAGGTGAGAGCCACTGGGCGTTAGGAAGGAGAGTTGGCTCGGTATGAAAGCTATGCAGTTGTTATGATGGATTTGCTAGCATTTGAGGGCCAAGAAAGGGCCTGGTGTTTACTGTGGTTTTTATTCCGTGTCCATCAAATAATGGTCTAGGCCCAGCCAATGATTTCACATATTTCTGAATGTGGATTTATGTCTCCTTTTTTTGGTTGATATGTGACAGATGGAGTCCTACATTCTGTTTACTATCCAAGGCAGTGTTTTCAATGGTAGTGGAAACATTTGAAACTATTGATTTTCCATAACCGGGTATGCGCTACTAGGAACTATGTCTTGATCAATTCTTTTATCCCCAGGTATGTAAAGTAATTGGCTGACCATCTACACACTAAAATTTAGAGAAAGGTTAGAAGAGAAAATATTTTATAGATCCTGGTTAGGGGCCTGAAATGTTGATCAAGATATAAGTAGGGTGAAGGTTTTGCTGAATTCGTTACTTTTATGACTTGGTGGAATTGTATGGAAATGTGAGGATAGGGAACACACACACACACACACACACACACACACACACACACTTTGCAGAATATGGATGTCATAGTTCCAACTAGAACAGAGACTTCTTCAGAGAAGATTGCTGTGAGAGATCATCCTATGAACACTGTCTTTACATCTGTCCCACTGGGCCACCTTTTTGGTATCCAGTGTGGATATAATGGCAAGTCCTTCCCTGCAGGCCTGATCACCCCTAACTTCCCTCCTCTGCTGGACTGGTCACCCCTAACTGCCCTCCCCTATAAGGCTGAACACCCCCAAATGCCCTCCCCTGCAGGCCTGGTCCCTCCCAACTCCCCTCTCCTGCTGGCCTTATCACCCACAACTGCCCTCCCTTGCAGGCCCGGTTCCTGGCAACCGCCCTCCCCTGCTGGCCATCTTATGATGGCCATCTTGTGTCCACATGGGGCAAGATCTTTGACCCCATCGAGGCAGCCATCTTGTGTGTTGGAGTGATGGTCAATCTTGGCCGGCTGCACCTGCTTCTCTTCGCCATACATCTTTGAGCTGGACCAGTGCTATTAAAAGAGTGGTAGTGAGTCCAGAAACTGAATATTTAGAAACTGGTCAATGACTATGATGTTGCAGTGGTGTATAAGGATGTGATCTGTGTTAGTAATCCATATTGTAGTTTCCATAAATGTGTTGGTCTACAAGAGATTAGAAAAACGAAACACACCAACCAATGGCTTCTCAAATCTGCTTCTTTTCTACAGGATAATTTGAGAAGTATAAGACTAGTACTTGCTTAAATCCCAAATGTGACCTATTTCCATATTTAGAATATAGTCTATTTTCTCTGTATAAAATATATATTTCCCGATTTCTGGCTCATGTCACATGGCAGCTTCAAAGAGAGTGACGTTCAACTTCATGTTGGAACGCACACTGACCACCAGGGGGCAGACATCAGAGCAGGCTGAGTGACCAGCTGGTGTGAGGTGAGACCCCCTCACCAACCTCCACCGGAGGACCTTGGGATTCTTCTGCCCAGCCCGGGAGCCATTTCCTCAGGTTCCTTGTGAGCATCCTGGGCCGCCTGTGCTTCCCTCCAGGGGAAAGTGTGAGACAGGCATCTTCACATGGTATCGGAGGCTATGGCAACCAGGACTGGTACCTAACACAGTTACCTGTGCACGCTGGAAAAGACTGTGATTTGTAGACTCTCATTGTGGAGCTCAAATCTTCTTGAATCTGAGACCTGCCCTACTATAACCTCTAGGGCAGCGGTTCTCAACCTGTGGGTCGCGACCCCTTTGGGGGTCGAATGACCCTTTCACAGAGGTCGCCTAAGACCATCGGAAAATGCAGATATTTACATCACGATGCATCACAGTAGGAAAATTTCAAGGTTGGGGTCACCACCACATGAGGAACTGGATGCAAGGGTCGCGGCCTTAGAAAGGTTGAGAACCACTGCTCTAGGGTAAATGCTAGCAGGTACACTAAATATATATATATTTTTAAAAATATGTTTTTATTCGTTTTTAGAGAGAGGAAGGGAAGAGATAGAAACATTGATGAGAGAGAAACATTATGGATAAGCTGCCTCCTGCACACTCCCTCCTGGGTATCAAGCCCACAATGGGGCATGTGTACTGATCAGGAATCAAACCAGCCACCTCTTGGTTCTTGGTTGACCTCGGTTGACCTCACTATACTAAATTTATTTTCATGGCTTTTTTTTGGCTTTATTTGCAAGGCTCTGGGACTCTACTTCCAGTTCATAATTGTAAAAAAGTAAGAAAGGAAGGCATTTTCTCTATTCAATGTAAAAAAAGAGAAGAGTTTAAATGTGCCTGCATGTCCTGTGCAAAGATGACATTGTTGTGAGGACCGTTTTTCTCAGTCACCTGAGGCAAAGTTTGCTCTGCGCCTGCCTTCTGTACAACAGTGTTACGAATGCTTACACCCCGAAATTTATGTTTCAACCTAACATCCAGTGTGAGGCTATTTGGAGATGGTAGGCTTTGGGATGCTGGGGCTTTTGGGAGATGAATGGGATTAGTCTCCTTGTAACACAAAATCCCAGAGGGCTCCCACCTGGGCTGGCACCTCAGCCTCCTGAAGAATGAGAGAGAAATGTCTGTTGTTTATGAGCCAGTCTGTGGTGTTCTGTCATGTCAAGTATGAACAGCTTTGGCAAATGTCGCTCCCACTATTTGGGAATGTGATGGAGGCTTTACTATGCTAGATAGTGAATGCAAACCTGTTGGCCTCATCTAGCAAGTTAAGGCTGCCATAGAGAAGTCAGAACGAGTGTTAGGCAAGTTAATGGCCTATTTCAAATTTAACTTCCTCTGAATATCATTTCAGATATTATGAATGCATAGTGAAAAGGATGATACCATTTTGGATTAGTTCTATTTCTGCGGTTTCTTTTTCCATTAATTTAATATAAATACTATATTATATTTGTAATTCTTTTTTCCAAATGCAGATTTGATAGAGACTTTTTAGGAATTGATTGGAGAGAGGAAAAAGAGTGTCAATAACCCTAAAGTTGGTGTTATTCTGAGGGATAGTTGTTATACATTTACTTAAACCACAAAATATATTCATGCCATCTTGTTGCATCTCTAACACAACAGGTTCCTAGATCTTTTCTTTTCCGTCTGGCCTCTCACTTCTTTTTCTTTTTTACCTCAAATTCTTCCCTTCTAAAGGACACCTTTGACTTTTCAAGATTACTGGTAGTGACACAAAAATGCAAACTTTGGCCATTTTTACCTTATCCCTCCACTTTGTTACTGATGTGCAGTTTGTCATTAAGTTCTTTTGTTTCTCCCTTCTCATCCTATATAATAAAAGCGTAATATGCAAAACTACCAAATGTTGGAACGCACACTGACCACCAGGGGGCAGACGTTCAATGCAGGAGCTGTCCTCTAATGGTCAGTCACTTCCACAGGAGAGTGCAGTGGCAGTGGTGGGAGTCTCTCTCCCCTCCTCTGCAGGCAGGTGGTCTGGGACTGCAAGAGCCTCAGACTGTGAGAGGGATGTCTGGCTGCTGCCAGAAGGGATTGGGCCAAAGCTGGCAGGTGGACATCCCCCGAGGGGTCCCAGATTGTGAAAGTGTACATCTGGGCTGAGGAACCCTGCCCCCCCCTTCCTAGTACATGAATCTCATGTACTGGGCCTCTAGTTTTCTGACATATTTCTTTTTACGGATTCCCTATCTAAGCGTGCTAGAGATGAAGCAATGACTGGATTGCTGGCTTCTCTTCCTTGGTCTGTCCTTCACACAGCAGAGCGATCATTTTCTCTAGTTCTTTCCCTATGCTCTTCTGCGTCACCAAGCATTAGTGACCGTTTGGATCCAGTGAATCTCAACTGATGAACTTTAAGGTCCACCATGATTATTTCCTCTTGCCTCATTAGAGATGATCTAGATCAAGTAGTTCTCAACAAATAAACAAAAACATCTAAAACCTAAAACTCACTGTTTGCTACAAAGACTATTGTGATTTCGATTCTATGACTTACATTCATGGAAATATCTTCAGTAAGTTTGGTTTACTTGGGCGCAGTCGTAGCATGCTCATCGATGAGATTGTTGGTGTATGTGTGTGTGTGTGTGTGTGTGTGTGTGTGTGTGTATGTGTGTATGTATGTGTGTGTTCTGCAGCTGTGCAGTGGGCCCTGAGAGACTGTGTTGATAACCTGACCTCACAGAAAAGTAGTCTTTGTCAAGTGACTGAACCTGAGCCCTGAGTGGAGGATCTGGGGACAAAGGTCAAGTGGCAGGAGTAGAGTGGAGGGGGCCACACGGTGAGAGTGAAATGAGGGGTAACCAGCCAGATGTGGTTACAAGTGGACAAGGAGTCAGAAATCGAAGAAAAATACCAAAGCCAAGCGTCGTAGCTCAAGAGGCGAGGTGCAGAAGAGACAATGAATCTGCAGCCATGAGACTGTATCTACAGATGGCTGGGCACAGAGAGCAGAGCTGAGAGAGGAAGAAAACGAAGACTGCAGATTTCCTGACGCGCTAGAGCAGGTGCGAGGTGGGGATGTCTTATAATGGAACTGAGTCTGGACGAGGCGCGTGGAGAGAAAGGCCCCCCATGCCAGTTCAGAAGATGAAGGCCTGGGAATTTTAGTTAGGGTTTTGCGGCAACATTAGTAGCTGGCTTAATGAATATATATGTGACAGACCCTGGGAAAAGAGTCATTAAAGGCCTTACTGAGGTTGGGAAATGTAATGAAGACACCCCTGATTGCTTTAATGTAAATGTAATGTTTTTCTTTGTAGTAATTATAATATTAGCAGGAGTATTAATATTTGCTCAGCGCTCCTTCTGTGCCAGCGTATTCAGACTCTCCTCCATTGCAGCAGGCTGAGAAAACATGGCCACGGGATCTTGCAGCTTTCCTATCAAGAAGTGTAATTTTGCCGGGACCGGTTTGGCTCAGTGGATAGAGAGTCGGCTTGCGGACTGAAGGGTCCTGGGTTCGATTCCAGTTGGGGGCATGTACCTTGCTTACGGGCACATCTCCACAGTTGGGGTGTGCAGGAGGCAGCTGATCGTTGTCTCTCTCTCATCGATGTTTCTGACTTTCTATCTCTCTCCCTTCCTCTCTGTGAAAAATCAATAAAATATATTTAAAAAGAAGTGTAATTCATGTTCCTAACAGGATGTGGCCGAAGAGCTGAAGCTTAAGGAGGCTGGCAGCGATTGCCTGCCTGTTTTGGAATGTTGCTGCTCCCTGCGAAGGAGCCAATCTATCCTGAGACGAATGGAGAGAGAGGCAGAGCCGATCCAGCTGGGCACAGCCTCTGCCAGCCCGGCAGCTCCGTTCCAGCACAGCCTGAGCCCACAGAAGCACCACTCCGCCAGCCCGGAGAACTGGGAGAAGCACGAGTCGCTAAAATTCGGGGTGCTTGCTTAGGCAGCGCTAGATACCTGAGAAACCTACACTGTGGGCATGTGTATTCACCTCGTATAGTGGCACCTCGAGATACGAGTTTAATTCGTTCCGTAACCTTGAGGCGTGGGAAACTATGAGATGCTCTAGTCGTGGTAAACTGGTGGGTCGTGTGCAGCCGGCCGATCCGCGCGATTACTCAATGTTGCTCGTATTTCAAAGCAAAAATCGCTCGCTCGACGGCTCGTATCTCAAAAATCTCGTATGTTAGGGCACTCGTATCTCGAGGTACCACTGTACATTGATGCGAATGATCAGCAGTTTGAGGCCTAGGACGATGCTGAGTGGTATGGCATTAAACACGTCTCTCGAGGTCATGTGAGAATTTTTCAGTAATGTAACTGGACAAAATCGTGCTGCTGAGGAACAAAGATGGATGAGCACTGCTGTTTGAATTTAACATCCTGTAAATACTTAGGTTTTCCCCAGACCGTGGGCCTCACAGTCACTAAGTGCTTGCTTTAGGAAGCATTAGGACACGCTGTTCCTCCACCTGGTGTCCTCTTAGAGTCTGCACCCCAAGCAACTGGAGTTCAGGTTGAAAATGCTGGTATCTAGGCAAACCATAAACGGTAATCACTATTAATTTTTTTTAATTTTTAGAATATATGGGTATTTGGGTATAATTTTGCTGTGGACCTAAAACTGGTCTAAAAATAAAGTAATAAAAAAACATATAGTGCAAATGTTGAACACATTAAATACATTTGCACAATAGATGCACTGAGTGGCCAGATTATTATGATCTCTGAACGCATACTAATCTGGCCACTCAGTGTATAACCTATATGATAAAAGGCTAATATGCAAATTGTCCCCTCCACTAGGAGTTTGACCAGCAGGCAGGCCGGCCATCTACCCATGTCCCCTTCCCCTGGCCAGGCTAGCCATACCTCACCCATGCATGAATTCATGCACCAGGCCTCTACTTTATATATGTATATAGATATGTATATATATGTATATGTATGTATGTACATGTGTATGTATGTATATGCATATATATACTGAGTGGCCAGATTATTATGCTTTCAGAGATCATCATAATCTGGCCTCTCAGTGTATTTTTCTCTCTCTCCCCATCGTCAATCTACAAAGCATCTCAACATTATCTTTCTGCACAGGGCAGGGGAGAAATAATATGAAATCCAGAACATATTTATCCCAGAACGTATTATTTGTGAGAATTGCAATGACAAGTTGACCAGTTTCCTATGGAGTCTTTCTTCTCCCGATGCTGACAGACCTTATGTAGTCAGCCTTCCATCCGCAGGCCCTGGAGAGAGAACACTGCCAACTGGCCTGCTCCTTGTCCATCAGTGCTCCTCTGAGACCATCTCATTTCTGTCCAGGGATCTTTTTTGGAGGATCAGAGGTTACCTTTCTGTGTTATTTAAAACATTTGTGGACCTGATAGGACCACCCACATTTATTCGGTGTCTGTGTAGTACAGCCTTTATCCATAATTCTTTCTCCATTCATCACTTCTTAAAGGCATTATTTATGACTTGAAGTTGTCTGTAAATAATTAATCTCATTTATATGCTGAATTTGATTATATCCCTTCAACTCTTATCTATGCATTCCCTGTAGGCCCATTTACAGCAAGTTGACAACAGGTCTTAAACTGTAGAATCATTGGTATGGTTGTCTTTTAGGTCATCTAAGACTTGCCACCTGGCTTCTCTCTAGCAATTCACACTGTGTGTTTATTTGTCTCTTTGCCCACACAATATCACAACATATAGATATTTATTGTCTTATTTTTGCTTCTTTCTTACACAAATGTAGCACACAGCATATGCTGTCATGCACCTTTTTCCTGCCACTTAATAATATTTCCTGGAAATCATTCTACTTTCTTTCACAGATATCTCCTTCTGTGCTTTGGCTAAGCTCATCATTTTGCTTTTTTCTTTCACCATGAAGTCTTGTGGCATTGGGTGGGTAGTAGTGGGACCTCAAATATAATTATAGGTAATTTGAAGATCATGATGATTGGTTTCTTAGTCGTGTCAAAGGTGTGGGTTATACATGGTTGTATTTGATCTCCTTGTAGATTTTATGATGTGTTTAAATGGGAGGTGGAGGGGTGGTGGTGTAGAAGGTTGGTAATCAGGAAGCTGCTATTTCAAAACATTTAAATCCAAAAGTTTGATTTCCATGTTTTAAGTTTTTTAATTGATTTTGGAGAGAAAGGGAGGGAGAGAGAGATAGAAACATCAATGATGAGAGAGAGAGTCATTGATTGGCTGCCTCCTGCATGCCCCCGCAACCCAGTCATGCGCCTGACCAAGAATTGAACCGGGACCTTCTGGTTCATAGGTTGATGCTCAACCACTGAGCCACACCAGCTGGGCTTCATTTATTTTTGATCTTAAGATGATTTTATGATAGTGACAACGCATTGTTGAATGGGTATTGAGAGAAGAGAAAGGAGAATTTGGGGCTATTATGGGGGAATAATTCTTCTCCAACACCTTCTTCCTGCAGCCTATGAATCTCTGCTCTCCTAGGCTTGCTTGAATCCAGTATAGAAGGTCCAAACTTGTCCACGTGCCTCAGCACTCACAACCTACTGAATCCATTTACATGCTTTCTAAGTTGTTTCTGAGAAAAAATGGTAGTATCATGTTATGGCTATTTTTTCCATGTTCACAACACGGGAACAAATCACTCAAGTCTCAGTGGAAGGCCTACTTTTAAAGCCTTGTTTTAAAGTCTTCTGAAACAGCTTATTTCCAGAGAAACTTTTTTCTAGGTATGCTCTGTCAATGTTGTCCAAGTTTTTGTTGCTGCCATTTTCTGTATTGCTAGCTTAATGAAGAGCTTTGGGTCTGTATTCTCCTTGGTATCTGTATTTTATTAGTCACCATGAGTGTATTCTATTTTGTGGTGATTGAATTGGCATTTTCAATCCTGTTTGGCAGGAACATGGTTTGATGTTTGGGTCCAAAATGCAAAGGGCTCTCTCCACAGAGCAGCATGACAATTCCTGAGTTCAACAACGAACGGCCAGGTCCACTTCCCAGTCAATATTTTGGCGGCCCCGCGAAAACACAATACACAACAAAAATAGGGAAAGATAATTGATTTTATTTATTTCTTTTTCTTGATTTTCTAGATCACATGATGTTGACATCATTTTTTATGCATATCTATTCAGAACTATAAGCTCTTTGGGAGCCTACACATTCTTTTTTTTTTATTAATAATGTACAACTATGTATTTGTTTATTTTAATTTATCTTTATTGTTGAAAGTATGACAGACTAATTGAGCTCCAATCACAGCTGTAGCAGTAACTACCTCTCTGACCTTGGGCAACTCATTTAATCTCTCTGAGTCTCAGTTGCTTCATCTGTAAATAAAGACAATTACTACAACTTATCTGATAAAGTTGTGGGAAAGAATTAGGTGAGTCGGTATTGGTAAAGTGCTTAAAATGGTGCCTGCCTCATGATAGCTCTATGGAAGAGCTAGTTAGAAATAAACTATAATAATACAATGAAGTGAAATTAAATAAAATTAAGATGTATAACCAGTTGGATGAATGGTAATAGGAGAATGAAGACAAAGGTGAATGGCCATAGCTTTTTAAGGGGTTTATTTTTAAACTAGAGGCTCAGTGCACAAAATTCATGCACTAGGCTTCAATTAATCATCTCTCAGCCCAGCCTGCACCCTCTCCAATCTGGGATTCCTTGAGGGATATCCAACCACCCGTTTGTGTGCCTCCCAACTGCCATACTCACCAGGATCGGGCCATAATGGGTAGCTGGACATCCCTCTTACAATCCAGGACTGCTGGCTCCCAACTGTTCGCCTGCCTGCCTTCCTGATTGCCCCTAACCACTCCCCTGCAGCCTGATTGACACCTAACCTCCCCGGCCGTTCCAATTGCCCTCCCCTGCCGGCCTGATAAAGCAGAAACATGATTACCACGTGTCTCTAAAATTCCCACACATGAGAAAAAGATATACAAAAATATCTGTTGCTACTCAAATTGTGCATAAAGAAAACCACAATGAGAAGGAATTACTGTATCTTGGCTCATTGGATAATCACATTTTTATAATGATTTTTACAAATATGGACATTAAGTGACTCATTTCTTAATATTATACCTGTGTAGAGACATCACTAGATATAATTTAAACCTTTCTGGATAAACTTAAATGCCATGAGACAGCTGACCTCTAGAGAAAGATGTTGAGTCTATTTGCATTTGAAAATGATGCTGAACTTTCTGTCATTGGGATTCTAGAGGGACCTTAATCTTGGTCACCCCCCCAAAAACATGTATGAAAGCACTTGTACAAAGACATTTCTTTTGTTTCATGATCCTAGAAATCATGACAATTCCTGAGTTCAACAACGAACGGCCAGGTCCACTCCCCATTTTTTCTAGGATGATTTCTAGGATCATGAAACAAAAGAAATGTCTTTGTACAAGTGCTTTCATACATGTTTTTTGGGGGGAGAAAAAGGTCTATTAGATGATCGACGGAGTCTGTGTCCCGGCAAAAATTAAGAATCACTGGCTCAGAAACTGATCATCTGGTTCTCTAGTTACAATTATGTAGAAGTATTGATTTTAAAAGAGATAATCTATTCACCATTTTAAGATGAGGTAGTCCAGCCCTGGCCAGGTTAGCTGAGTGGATAGAGTGTTAGCCTATGGACTGAAGGGTCCCGGGTTCAATTCCGGTCAAGGGCACATGCCCAGGTTGTGGGCTTGATCCTGGTTGGGAGTGTGCAGGAGGCAGCCAATTCATGATTCTCTCTCATCATTGATGTTTCTATATCTCTCTCCTTCTCCTTTCCTCTCTGAAATCAATAAAAATATATTAAAAAAAGATAAGGTAGTCTAAAAATTATTTTATATGAAAAAGAAAAATAATCAAGAAAATTAAATACATACTAATTATCCCTAAGATGTTTTTATTCTTTATTTGCTTTTATTTCTTTTTCTATTTTATTAATATGGCATTATATTATTATTTTTTTAAATTTGGAAAACACCTATGTTCACTGCCATATTACTAATGCTTGATTATTTTTTTTGATTTTTAATTAATTTAAAAGACAAATTTAAAGATTTTTAATAACTTAAGTATTTAGGTAAATTATATTAGCTATGGATTTTATTTCAGGGTAGCAAATAGGATATCACATTTTTTAAAAAAGGAGGCCTTGGTCTAACAGGATGGAGAATCATTCTGCTGTGCTTTATGAAAAATACTTTAATTGGGTAAAAGCTACTAGTAAAACTTTGCAAATTTTTTCCAGAGACCTTAGATCTGCAGATTTTAGAGCCCAAAAATTCCATGTAGAGTCTATGTTTTGGGGAAAGGTTACATCTAAGTTTAGAGAAAAAACAAAGTTCTGTCTCTCTATATAGAAGCCTAAGTGACTGTTTGACCATTCGCTATGATGCACCCTGACCACCAAGGGGCAGGTGCTCAATACACAGGCATGGAAACAGAACAGACTGATGAATTTCAGAGGGAAGGAGAGAAGGGTCCCTCAGTCTGGCCTGTGGGGATAGGGCCAAAACTGGCAGTCCAACATCCCCTGAGGGGTCCCTGATTGCCAGAGAGCACAGGATAGGCCAAGGGACCCCACCGGTGCATCAATCCATGCACTGGGCCTCTAGTAATAAATAAGAAAAAGTAGAATCCGGGTCTCCTTATTTCTGTCTTCATCTCTGTCTCTCTCATCTTTCTGTCTCTATTTTTATCTTCCTCTGTGTGTGTATTCATTCTATCATGTCTTATCTTTCTTTATGGCTTATACAGAGCAATACCTGCACAGAACTGGCACATAAAAATTTGTTAATTGATTCATATTCTGCACAATCACCACTTCTCTTGTCCTCTCCCACCCATAACAGGGTTCAAAAGTACTAAGGATGGGAAGGATAATAAATGAATCTAAATTTAATCTCCTTTTGTTTAAACTAATCTCTGTCTCTAATTAAGGGCAGCTCATTCCCTTATTGCTAATGAATCAGGAGACTGTTCTCTACATCTGTGCAGGAAGCCCTCTATTAAAGCATCAACTGAAAATCAAAAGGGGAGGATAGTCCAGCTTCCCATGGTTCCCTGGGGGACACTTTGCAATGAAAAGGGTGTCTGAAAGACAAAGACCGGACGGAGCCTTTTCTCTTCAGGACACACCTCTTAACTCTGGATTACATCCTAGCTTTCTTCACACATTTTGACACCCAAATGCTCTAAGGGTTACAAACCTCAGAGTAATAGATTACATAGAGGAAAGGGAAGGGTGGGGGTTTGGTACAGGATGGAGTGGAAGGGGAGAAGTTACAAGAAAAGCTTTAAAAAACATTCATGAGCCCTGACCAGTGGGCTAAGTGGTTAGAGCACTGGCCCATATACTAAAGGGTCTCAGGTTCCATTCCAGGTCAAGGGCACATACCTGGGTTGCAGGGTTGATATCCTTCTAATCGGTACCCTCTCTCACATCGATGTTTCTTTCTCCTTCCCTCCTCCCTTCCCCCATCTCTCAAAACCAAAGGAAAAATTACCCTTGGGTGAGGATTAACCATAAAAACAAACAAACAAATAAAAATCCATAACCAACCCTCCCTGAACATCTCTCTCCAGCTGCTTGAGATCTGGTTCAGTGAGCCTGAGCCTGGGTGGGGTGGGTGCACTCGGAGAAGCCCCCTCTGGGTGATTTCTGTGTCACCATCCACCTTCATCCCAACACACACACACACACACACACACACACACACACACACACACAGGGAGGACTTGCCACAGCAGGAGAAGTGTGCTTTTTCTTTGTAGGACCTTCTTTTCCTAAAAAAAAAAAAAAGGTAACTGTTTATTCCTTTGAATTGTTTGGAACCTCACCATTTAAAACTACCTTAAGTTAACTTTGGAGAGCTTTGGACTCATGACATAAAATATGAAGTGCTGATGTGTCAGGTACCAAAACCTCCTGTGTGCCAGGAACTGGGTGGGGGATGGAGGATGCAGGATGGAGGAACAGTTCCCACTTTGGGGAGACTCTCGGGCCAGGTACTCAGAGACACGTGTGTCGCAGAACTCACTGAATTAAAGAGAAGTCTTGACATGTATCCGTCACATGTGTTGCTTAACTGAGACTTTCAGATGTCATTTTTAGTCACCCCCAGGAGAATCTAATGACATCTATTTCATGAAAACACTTATCAGTCAAATCTTACACCTGAAACTGCATCAGTGTCCGGATTAAGAAACAGACGTGCTAGAGTATGGGGTGTTAGTCTGTCTCATTGCTCCGTTTGTCACTGTACATGTGACTGTAGTAAAACTGTGCATGAACATGTCTTTCTCGAGATATGCAGTTACTGCTGGAGTCGAAGTGCAACACTTTTCTTTAGATATATCGCTGAGTCTGGGGCTCAGAAGCATTGATGATGTTTTATGGTTGTGTGCATCCTGAATAAATATAATTACTTATTTTTCTCCATTGTGATTGTTAGTATACATTTTCCCTTTAAAAGAACTTATTAAATGCTTACTCTTTGCTATACTTGGAGTAATAATCTATATATATATATAAAAGCCTAAGCAACCACTCAGTAGTTCGATTGTCTGACCAGTAGCTATGACTGTATAATGAAAAAGTATAATGAAAAATATTTTAATTGGGTAAAAACTACTAGTAAAACTTTGCAAAATTTAGAGTAGAAAAAAGTTCCATATAGAGTCTATGTTGCGGGGAGGGGGTTACATCTAAGTTTAGAGAAAAACCAAAGTTCTATCTATATATATAAAAGCCTAAGTGACTGTTGACCGCCAGGGGGCACTTTGACTCTTAGCTATGATGTGCACTGACCACCAGGGGGCAGACGCTCAATGCAGGAGCTGGGACGCTGTGGTGACTTGGCAGCTGTGGTTCTCAGGTGACACACCTGGAACCAGGGAGGAGGGAGCCCGATTCTGGGGTGCGTCACCCTAGAACTGCCCTTTTGCAATTGGGACCCCTCGGGGGATGTCAGAGAGCTAATTTCAGCCTGATCCCTGCAGGCCAGGCAGAGAGTCCCCACCAGTGCATGAATCCGGCCTCTAGTAAATCACAAAGTCAAGTAAAACAATGGGTCAGAAAGCTTCTCCGAGGAAGTTACCTGCAAGAGATTATTCAGAGATGAAAACCTAAAATAAAAAAAAAAAAGACATTTTCTAAGAAGGAAAGAACAAATAATCTTAATTATTCATCTTGTTAGAAACAAACATGAACTACCTGGGAAATCCGTGCAAGGGATTAGAGATAAAGAGCCATCGAAACAAACAATACGGGTAAGAAAGAAGCATCCCCGATAACCAAAAAGGCCACTTTTTTAGGGGGGCAGTTTGGCTCACCAAGAATCGACGACCAGGATGGCTCAGGGCAGGGCTCAAACTGCCACATGTTCTGAGACAAAGGTGAGATGATAAGGAGCAGAGGTCCCTGCACCTGCCTCCCTTCTGTGCTCGTGGTTCCCTGTGCTGTGTCCTGTTCAGGCGTTCATCATAATTAAACAAAGATACCATCTCTCCTCTGGCTTTGTGGGGGCCGGGGATGTGTCTCATTGGCACATTCATGTTTGGTATTAAGACTCCGTGCATGCCTGAGACACGCAATATTTGTTGCATGAATAAATCATCAGGATGCCTGGAGGAAGATTTAGGCGGAGAAGTAAAATGTTTGTGGTAAGTCAGGAATCACAGGAGAAAGCTGCCGTGGGTCTATGCTGACAGCCTGCACAGGCCCGAGGGGTGGAGCTGGGACAGGGGAAACGCAGAAAGGTTTTTATTTTTTTATTTTTCTGTGTCGGAATTTGAGGGCCTTTCAGTGCGTAATTACCCATAAAATATTTTACACGCTCTTTTTCTCTAGGCGTCATGATGGAAACCACTTTGCATATGCTGATAACCGACCGCATACTCAATTAAGACCAAAGTGTGCCCGTGAAAAGGCCTTGACCTTTTTTTTTTTTTTTTGAAAAAAATATATTTTATTGATTTTTACAGAGAGGAAAGGAGAGGAATAGAGAGTTAGAAACATGGATGAGAGAGAGAGAGACATGGATCAGCCACCTTCTGGAGGCCCCTACTGGGGATGTGCCCGCAACCAAGGTACATGCCCTTGACCGGAATCTAATGGGACCTTTCAGTCTGCAGGCCAAAGCTCTACCCACTGAGCCAAACCGGTTTTGGCAAGGCCTTGACCTTTTAATCCTCCCTCAGCCAGAGGGTCTGCTCTTTACCGTCACCCGCAGTGAGGCTGGGGAGCAGAGACCGGGAATCGGGCCTGGGCTGAGCTCGTGCAGGGGGAGGAGGCAGAGGGAGCAGACAGGCCATGTGGTTCAGGAGCTACAGGATTCCGGGCCCGGATAGCAGTCGTAGAAAACACGTTCTGCTGTCTTGTGCTTGTCCACCAGCTCCATGCAGTGCACATCCCAAGCATCCTCCTGACAGACAACATAGCATACGTTTGGAGCGAGCAGTCGTCCTGTTCTCAATCTGTCGTGTATTTCCCCGGCGATGTGGGCAAGCTGCGTCTCTCTGGCTGTCAGTTTCCTCTCCCGAGCGATGTGATGGGGCTGTGAGGCGTTCTCAGCGCGTTCAGGTGTGATGTGTGCCTGAAACTAGTGATGCGTGGAACCAGCCGCAGCATCCTGTAACGCGCTTGCTTTAATACACAAGGCTCTTCCCACTGCAGGGCCTTGGGGTTGTCTCTGCCTGGGCCTGGGATTCTCGCTCCTCACCTTCAGCCCGTCCAGCTCTGTGCCTGGCTGACTCTTTCTCACCTTCAATTCCCCTCTCAAGTGTCTTCTCCTAAGAGAGGGGTTCCCCAGCCACCCTGGCTGGGTTTGCAGTGACTGTCACGTTCCCTGTGTGTTTTCCCCCACAAAGCTTCCATCTCCTGCAATCACCTTGGTTACGTATTTGCTTCCCATTTTTCCTCTCTCCTCTCCCAGTGGAATAGAAGGTGCTTGAGGAAGACAGGTAACTTACTTGTCATTCTCACCATCATAGTCATAAGATCTAGAAAAGTACTGGGACATGGGGAGGTATGCCATAAGTATTTTTTTGAATGAATAAATAAATGAACCTAATGGAGAATTTTTTTCTTTTTTTTAAAAAATATACTTTATTGATTTTTTTACAGGGAGGAAGGGAGAGGGATAGAGAGTTAGAAACATCAATCAGCTGCCTCCTGCATGCCCCCTTCTGGGGATGTGCCCACAACCAAGGTACATGCCCTTGACCAGAATCAAACCTGGGACCCTTCAGTCCGCAGGCAGACGCTCCATCCACTGAGCCAAGCCGGTCAGGGTGAGAATTTTTCTTTCTTAAAAAAATATATTTTTATTGATTTCAGAGAGGAAGAGAGAGGGAGAGAGAACTAGAAACATCAGTGATGAGAATCATTGATCAGCTGCCTCCTGCACGCCCCCTCCTGGGGATTGAGTCTGTAATCCAGGCCTATGTCCTGATCAGGAATTGAACCATGACCTCCCGGTTTATAGTTCAATGTTCAACTACTGAGCTACACTGGCCAGGCAAGAATTTTTTCTTAACCACTCCGAATGTTTTACATTATTCCAAATGATTTTCTTTTTTCTCCAATTTTAGAAAAAAAATGTAGCAGATCATACGCCCAATTTAGAATGCTTTGGACAAGGATAATAAACATACCTCATCTCTATCTGTGGGTATCCCCTCAGTTAGAACAGAAAAGATAAAGGAGAAGAAACAAAAGTCCATGTGCACTTCATGTTGACTAGCACAGTAACTTTTCCCACAGAAAACTAAAAGGCAAAGTTAGTCTAATTGGATCCATCTCTCTGAGTTCCCTGTCCCTGTTTTTCTCTAAAGGAAAGAACGTGGGAGGAGGGACCCAGCCAAATGATGATTTAAATTTAGTCAAATATTTCTGTCGGGTGCCAAGCCAAGAGGTTGCTGAAGTTTATTTCTCTTTCTCTCACCGAGGTGACTTGCAAGCTCAGACCCATGAGCTGCAACGAGAGAGCAATCAGTTCTAAAGGAAAGCGTACGTTCGGGGTCTGCCTCTGTCAGCTGGGAAAATAATTGAAAGCATGAGTGTTGCGTGGTTTCTCCGAAACTTCAAACGTGAACACCATCACAGAGAGGAGAGTGCCATCTGTTTGTTGTTAGGGTCATGTTGTATTTTCCTGCTTACACTCTCCATATATTTGGCAAACTTGGCTCTTTACAAAAAAGTTAATTATTATTTAGGCTAGGCTTAGGGTAGTGACAGATTTACTCATTCCCCCCCTTCCCATTAGGAGTAGAACGGCGTTAGATAATAGATTAAAACCATTTGGCAATGAATCACAGCCCCCCCCCTCAGAAATTGCTCACCGGCCAAAGTAATCAGTAGAAACGCTGCTCAGAAAGGAAAGATGCCGTCTTTTATATATCTAATAACACGCTGGCAGGTGTGCAAAGTTTGGTAACCAGGATGCTGTAAGAGGCGCATTGTCGAAGAGAATTCCCAGGCCACTGGCAATCAGCACCCATCTGCCTTAGCATCAGGGGAATCCCGCATGCTCAGTGGGAAAGGCACGGAGTGGACCATGCAGATCATCAGAACTTGAACCTGAGACCCTGGAAGGGCAGAGGTTTGCCCACCTTAGCTCGGTGACTCTTGGACAGCACCCGGTGTGTTCTGCATAGTCTGTGTCATTCTTTGCTAGACTATATGCAGCTCCTCTTAACATGCCAAGTCCACAAACATGTATGTAGGGCTATAAACTGTCCCATCGTTTCCACATAGTATTTAGCCCACGGGTTACTTGATTAGTTGTTTTTTTTTTTTTAAACATTAGTCATGTGATAACTGTGACAAATTTCTTTTTTTTAAAAAATATATTTTATTGATTTTTTACAGAGAGGAAGGGAGAGAGATAGAAAGTCAGAAACATCGATGAGAGAGAGAGACATCGATCAGCCGCCTCCTGCACGCCGCACAGTGGAGATGTGCCCGCAAGCAAGGTACATGCCCCCGACCAGAATCGAACCTGGGACCTTTCAGTCCACAAGCCGATGCTCTATCCACTGAGCCAAACCGGTCTCGGCTGATTAGTTGTTTTGAAGTTAGACCAAACTCAGCCTACTAACTCCTCATCATTTGTGAACTTCATTAATGCCACTGTGTGTCAATTGCTTGTCATCTGAGACTCCAGGGTCAGGTACAGGGAGTACATGAGAAATGGAAGGCCTTGTTCTAAAGAACCTGCAGAGATGTGATACAGAAAGAATGGGCAGGATAATACTGGTTAGAAAGCAACTGTCCTCTGGATGCTGTCTCCCCCTCTCCCACTTCACAGGGCATTCTCTCTCAGCCTGCTTCTTTCCTTCCCTCTGCTGGTTTCTTATGTGTTGGGACTCCTAAGTCCTCTGCTCTATTGTCTCCATGGGCTGTTTCATCCAATCCTGTCGTTTCTGTCACCATTCAGAGCAAGGCTCCTAATCTAGGGTCTACTGATAGACTTCCGGGCCAGGGACTTCCCTGAAATTATATGAAAAATTGCTATGGAGATCCATGTTTTTTTTTTTCAGGTTTGCAAAGATGAGCTCAACTTCAGAGTCTCCCAGCTTTGTATCTTGCCTGAGCTTTAGACACCAAATCAGACCTTACTCCAGGCACCGCCCCTTGGAGATCTTGGAAGGAGCAAAGCTTATCCCAGCCTCTCATCATCTCCCAAGCTCTCCCACCTCTAGGTTTGCTTCTCCTCTGAGGTTTCTGTCATTGTTAATGACATAATCCCTCACCGGGTTGTCCAAGCCAGGCATCAGGGACTTTCCGGCTCCTTCCCCCCACCCCCCGCCTCACTCCACGCGTCCAACCTAAGTCCTGAGGGTCCTTTCTCCTGAGCATCTAGATCCTTCCTTTCCATCTCCAATGCCACTGCCTCTCCCAGCTGTCATCAGCCTCGATGTGGTTCAGCAGCTTCCTGGCAGGTCTCCTGCCAGTCTACCTTCAATATATTCTATTAAATATATTCATAAAAAAAAATAAATACAGTGTCATCATTGCCTGACTTAAACCTGCTAGTGCAGTGGTTCTCAACCTTTCTAATGAATGCCATGACCCCTTAATACAGTTCCTCATGTTGTGGTGACCACCAACCATACTTCATAACTATGATTTTGCTATTGTTATGAATTATAATGTAAGTACCTGTGTTTTCCGATGGTCTTAGGCGACCCCTGTGAAAGTGTCGTTCGACCCCCAAAGGGGTCGCGACCCACAGGTTGAGAACCACTGTGCTAGTGGATCCCACGAGCTCTGGAGTTCAATGCCATGATGAGTACATAGCCTGGCACAGGATCACCACCTGCTATAATGACTCCTCTCTTTGTCACGGACATCCTACACCTCCTCAAACTGGTCATGCTCCCTCGCATCCCCGGTCCTGGAAATTTGCTTCCAGCCCTCTTCCTCAGTCCTTTCACCCCCTCTGCCTCCACCCCTTCCCTTTCTCCCACCCTTTTTACTCACCATGCTAACTGCTATTCATCCTTCAGTTCTCATTTCCTTGTTGTTTTTTTAATATATTTTATTGATTTCTCACAGAAAGGAAGGAAGAGGGATAGAGAGTTAGAAATATCGATGAAAGAGAGACATCGATCAGCTGCCTCCTGCACGCCCCCCACTGGGGATGTGCCCACAACCTAGATACATGCCCCCAACCGGAATCGAACCAGGGACCCTTAGTCTGCAGGCTGACGCTCTATCCACTGAGCCAAACAGGTTTTGGCTCATTTCCTTGTTGAGGGCTGACCTAAAGTTCTCATCTGGGCGAGCGCTCCCTGCCCTATGTTCCCACAGCACCTTCCCTTTCCTGATATCCAGCGCTTAGTGCACTGTGGTGATTTGCTGGTCCCTTCTCCTCCGAGGACTTGAAGCTCAGTGAGGGTAAAGCTCACATATGATGTGTTTATTAATATCTAGGGCAGTGGTTCTCAACCTGGGGGTCGAACGACACTTTCACAGGGGTCGCCTAAGACCATTGGAAAACACAGGTATTTACATTATAATTCATAACAATAGCAAAATTACAGTTCTAAAGTATGGTTGGGGGTCACCATCACATGAGGAACTGTATTAAAGGGTCGCGGCATTAGACAGGTTGAGAACCACTGATCTAGGGTAAGGCTCGATACTCAATAGGTGACCTGAAAACAGTGAGTGGATAAAAAGACAGTGTGTATAGAACAGACAGTGAGGCGCAGGTGGAGGTCTGGGTGAAAGTCTCACCATTAGTTACAATCGGTCCTAAAAGATACAGCAGAGAACAAGAGATGGGAACAGAGGGGTAAATTTTGGGGAAACTGTGAGAGGGGAGTGAGAGATGAAAAGGCGAAGATGTGATCAGTGGGTAGTTTATGTCAAGTGTGGGCCGTGTTTGGCTAGCACTGTAGACAGCAGACAACTGTGGAATGGCCGTGATTGCCCATGTGAAGAAGGAACCTCTGAAGGAGTTTGAGTGGGGGAGTGACGTGATGTAAGTGATAGGAAATTCAGTCATTGGTGAAGACATTTGGAATTGTTTTCTCCTATAGTTGAACCCAGTTTTACTACATACCACTTCATATTTTTCCTTTCAATGATTATTCTACTTAAATGGTTTATTTTAAAAGGAAATTATATCACTGCTGTGCATGTGATTTGTTTTAAATGGCATTTGAGTTAAAATAGGTCATTAGTTGAAATAAACATAAAAAATGAATACAATGAAAAAATATTGAGTTCTAGGTAGATACTGTTTTCTGCCCAAATTTCTAAGTCTGAGGTCTGTTTGTTCTCTGTTAGAAATAGATATAAATAAGTATTAAAAAAGCAATAGGGATCTCTTAAAAAATAAATCTTTTCCTTCAAGTAACCATAAGAATAGAAAAAAATTAAAAAGGAAATGTACTTTTCACTCTCCGATTAATTATGATTTGGTTTCCTATCTGGGTGCCACATCCTCTTCTCTTCCGTCAGTGGTACCACCCTCACTGGGTACCAGTGGTAGGAAGCAGGTCCTGCAAACTTTTTCTGTAACTATTTTAAGCTTTGCAGACCACACAGACTCAGCTGTGAACAGTTGACTTGTCTATTGTAGCATGATCAGCAACGGACAAAAAATAATCAAATAGGTATGGGGCTGTGTCTTCATAAAACTTCATTTCTAAGAGTAGGAGGGAGATTTGGCCTGTGGTATGTAATTTGCTGACCTTAGTCTAGAGCAGTGGTTCTCAACCTTCCTAAGGCCGCGACCCTTGCATACAGTTCCTCATGTGGTGGTGACCCCCAACCATGAAATGTTGCTACTGTTATGCATCGTGATGTAAATATCTGCATTTTCCCATGGTCTTAGGCGACCCCTGTGAAAGGGTCATTCAACCCCCAAAGGGGTCATGATCCACAGGTTGAGAACCGCTGGTCTAAAGCAATGGTTCATTCACAAGCTTATACTGTGATTAGGATTATTTGTGTTATGCATTGAATTGTGACCCCCACTTTCCTCACCAAAAAAGATATGCTGAAGTTCTGGCATCCAGTATCTCAGAGTGTGACATTATTTGGAAATAGGGTCCTTACAGAGGTAACTGAGTTAAGTTAAGGTCATGAGGGCGGACCTTAATATGACTAGTGTCCTTATGTAAAGGGGAAATTTGGACGCAGAGACACGTGCACAGAGGGAAGATGATATGAAGACACAGGGAGAAGAAGCTCATTTACAAACTACAGAGTGCCTGAGGCTATGAGAGGCTGGGGGGAGGGTGGGAGTGGCTTTTCTTCTAGTGTCTTCTAGAAGGAGCAGGGCTCTACCAGCACGGTGATTCCAGTCTTCTGGTCTCCCGACCGAGAGAGGAAATTTCTGTCCCTTAAACCACCCAGTTTGTGATACAACCCATGAGTGTGTTTAAAGTAAAATTGGAGGCCCCACCTAAGACCCAATAAAGAACAATATTGATGCATGGGGACCAGACATATGCTTTAAAATGAAAATAAAAGTGCCATAGGTACCACAGTTGATTCTGGAGACAACCTGTCTTCATGGTAGAGCAGAGCAGGGAGAGATTGGGCTCAGGCTGCCTTAGGTGGGCAATGAAGACTGGATTGAGATTTGGGAGCTGGAATAGAGAGGAGGGGGCACCGAGTAAATGTTTGGGGCGTTAGGATTGGAGGTGAAACAGATGCACATGTCCAACCAGAGCAGGTTCACTCCAGGCAACGAAGCATGGGCATGTGGTCTGCGTTAGAGACGGATATTTGAAGATCATGTTCTTGTGAACATCACTGAGTGTTCATTGAGAAGAGGACCGAGAGGTTGGTTAAAGATTGTGGCTCCCTGAAGGGAGGAGAGAAAGTGAGTGAAAGAAACTGAGCAGGAATGGCCTTGTAAGACCATGGTCTTGTTAGGGCAAAGGTTTAAGAATGAATGCCCAGTTGGAGTCGAATCTTACAGGAAGATCAAAAGAAGGGATTAAGGAGGCACCTAGAATTGGGGTTCATGATGCCTTGCTGGTGTTGAGAGCCACTTTCAGTAGCAGGTGGAGCAAAGTCAGATTTACAGCATCTCAGTTTTTCTTGTAAAAGGAAAGGGGGAATGTAAGGAAGAATATTGCCAAACACACATTTCTTTTCTAACATGGGAAGTGTGTGCCCGTTTGAAGGTACAGAGCAAGAAACTGGGGAAGACATTCTGAAAATACTAAGGACCTTCAGAGAGCACATGGTCCTGTCAGTACTCTGATCAGAGGTGGGGTCCCCTTCCCCTAGGGGATGGAACTGGGAGGGATTCCTTGGTTATAAGTTTCTGTTTTCTCATATAGATCAATTCTTCCTTCCTCCGTTCTTCCTTCCCTCCCTCCTTTCTTCCCATCCTTGTTTCCTTCCTTCCTGTCAGTGAGATCTGTGTACTAAATACTGTGATTGGGTCTGCCCTTTCTTTAGAAAATCCAGTCTTGGCTGTTACAGTCAAGTCAATAAGAAATCAGGACTTGGGTTTGCTGAAAACATCTTTCAAAGGCTCTGATATATTTATGAGTTATAACTTAGTGAAAATGATATGACTACTAGTTGATCTCTGTTTCTATCAGTTTATCTTTCTACCTACCCAGTATATATTTTGTCTATTTCTAAAGAGCACCTTGAGGTGGCTGTCGCATCATGATCGTGAACTATACATGAAAAGCTCTGCACAGTTATATGTGACTCAGAAGAGCCTAAAAATGACACGGAGAGAACGATGATCACTTTGGTCATGAAAATGTGCAGCAAGACATTCCGGTATAAAACCCCTTTTGACAAGGGAGAGAATGACTTAAGGGTTCTGCTCTGGGCTGAGTGGACAAGAACACCTAGTTTTATCAGCTGAAGTTACGACAGCTTATACCAGAAGAGACGAGGAGTACTGTGCAAGCCCATGTGCTTGATCATGACATTGATGACTAGCTCCAGCCTTAAAACACATGGCCATGGAAGAAAAGGGTCTTTGCCCAGCTTTTTCAGCATCTATCCTACCATCAACGCAAAGCAAAACGAGAAGTTTGAGGCTGACAATATTAATACAGCATAGATAGGATCAAAGAGGACAGGGGAAGAGAGGAGCCCGAACATGAAGGACTCGCCAGTGGCCCACAGGGCAGCATGCAGAATGTAATGTCACTCCAGGGCCATAAAAATGAAATGTCCCACCATCTTAAAAAGGTTTGGGACTTCTAATAGAATAAGCATTTGATTAATGAAACAACATGTACTATAAAGAACAAGGGATCATAAAAGGCTGGTTTTTAACGGCCTAAGTACCTTCTGCAGCTTGAAGTCTTTTATCACCTTGTAAATCACCCCTGGGGAGAAATAACCGAAGTGAGACAAGGCAGATTTCCATTACGAGCCTGTCTGTCTTGGGACCTGGGATCTACTTCCTCAGACGTGCTATCTTTGCTAACACTTCGGGGTACGTTGCCTTTATTATGGGGAAGGGAAGGGAGGGTGGGGTCATGTTGGTGGCCCTGCTTTTAGTAAATGTCTGAGAACAATGATGCCTCAAGAGATACCTTCTCTTCCCTTGATGTCTCTATTCTTCAGCCAAGCATGTCAGACATGAACAACCATGGGAATTAGCCAGCAAGGTCCTTTTCGCCCCCCACCCGCCTTATCTATTGGCTTGTAACAACAAATAATAATTTCTTCCAGGTTGGGGTGTGGGTTGGCTGTAGAGGAGGTCAGGTCTCTTCCATGTCCCTTTTTATTTCCAGGGCCCGGATGGAAGAGCAGCAGCCCAGCTTTCCCCTCTGGCGCAGGGAAGGAGCACAGGTAGGTGAGTCCAACCTCATCACAAATTTGAGCCTCTGGGGAGATGTGGTCATTAAGTCTGTTCACAGGCCATTGGCCAAAGCAGGTCACATGGCTGAGCTCCGAGTCAGTGGAGGGAGGAAGTGTATGACACACAGAGAATCCTGGCCCGAGGAAGCGGTAAGGATGCATTGGGATCAAATCATCCCATTGATTATCCCGTGGATCATTCAGGTAGGTCAGTCACATGGGCACCTCACTCAAGAGCCTGGATCCTAACTGATGACCTGAGATCAAAGTGGGTGTCTAGTCTAAAGAGATGGATGCTTTGCCTGTGGTACAGCTCACTCTAGTGTTGGGAAAGAACCCTAACTTTCAGGACTTTGACTTAGATTCACAGCCAGCGTGACCTTACCAAATTCTCGGTGAAATAGCAATTGCCAAGAGGAACGGTGTTAAGCAGGTTTGCACGTGATTTCATTCCATTCATACAACAGTCATGGGAGGTGGTGGTTGCTATCCCTGTTTTGGGTGCGAAGGAATGAAGCCGAGAGGCCAAGTTGAACTCAAGGTCACCAAGTTAGGAAATTCAGAGTCGGGATTTGAACTGATGTCTGACTGACTGTAATTCACTCTGCCACGTGGGGAGAAGGTCTCAGGCTTAGGCAGAGTGAGAAACTGGCATACAAACTCAATTGTACATTTTTGTCTCCTGTTCATATCTTTCATGTCAGCAATTCCACTTGAAGAGATTTATCTTAAGAAAGATCTAGTAGATATACTAGCAAAAAAGATACTCAAAGAGTGAATAGTAGTCATAGTATGAACTTTGAGTGATGATGACATGTCGGTGTCGGTTTATGAATTGTACCAGGTGTACCACTGCGGTGTGGGATATTGATGGTGGAGATAGTGCACGTGTGGGGTCAGAGGACATACAGAACTCTCTGTAATTTCCACTCAATTTTGTTGTGAACCTAAACATGCTAAAAAAAAACAAAAAATATAAGTTTGTTAATTTAAAGAAAGTAGGAGGATGCCATTGTCTATGGAAGAAAAATATATTTGCTTAATGATGCTCATGGTAATGCTCTTTATAATGGTGAAAAATTAGCAATAATCTAAAGAATTAAGCATAAGGTGTTTTTTTTCAAGTCACTTGACACATAGAGGCAGCCATACAATTGCTATTTAGAAGAATATTTAATGGCAGTGAAAGTGTGCACAGTGAGAAGGTTGTAAAATAGTAGGCACAGCGAGAACTCAAATTTGTGGACAGAATCCTCAAATAGGAATAGTGAATAATTTTGGGTAATGTGCCTTTAGGAGATTCACCTTCACACACCCACTGAATTTGTCACCTGAATATAATTTCCTCTGGAAAACAGGGACTGTTCCCTCACCAGCGCACGCTCCCTCACAGTGGCCTGGCAGCCAGACTCAAGCTGGGAGAATTCACTTTTACTTGGTGCCCTGTGGGTACTAGGGGGCAAATGGACCTTCGGCAAGACTGCCTTTCTAAGCTCCAATTTGGGAGCCCGGGTAATAAGCAAAGAAGAGGCAATTTCTTGAGGAAATTGTCCTTGCTCTAGAATGGTGGTTAGTAACTGTGCTTTCTTCATACATAAGACATACTTTATAACGGTTATTTTTTTATTGACATAAAGTGCACATAACAAAACTTCCTCTCTTAACCATTTATAAGTGCACAATTCAGTGGTATTAGTATGTACATTCATATTGTTGTGCAACCATCACCAAACACACTTTATTTTATAGCTTATTATTTATATGGCTTATAGAAGTCGTACATACTCCTCAGAGCAAATTTAGAAAACACATTTTTAATGATAAAAAAGTGATATTCCCATCTCCTAGACATTTGATTTTTTAAAATTTATATTCTGTGTGCATAGATATGTACATATATATAGCTCTCTATATACATACATATTTATGTACACATATGCAACACACATGATGTGGTACATAGATTAATTACAATAAATGGATACATGTATAGCACCTCCCACTCCCTTGTCTCTTGTTTTGGATGAAAATGTAGAGGAGGTAATGTGAACATAATTATACATTAGGATAATATGGGATTTAACATGATACTTGTCATTGTTATTGGTTTTAAATGAAAAAGATCTTTCAAAGTCAGATACTATGGTTTTAAGAAAAATGCTGGTTTAGGGATTAAGTAGCTAGTATGTATGTCAAAAAATGGTAACAAACAAACAAAATAAGCATAGCCATGAGGTCCAGGACATCTATGTGTCATGCATGTTGGTGAGGAAAGGAAACATCCTTCTTGGAAGTAAGTTCTTCTCAAGGCAGAGCAGACAAGAAACAAGAACTATGACTATTGAATATTTGTCGGTGTTAAAACTTCCTCCAGCAGGAAAACAGCCTCAGGCTCTGGGACGATAATTGTACTTAGGAGAGTTAACTCGCATCGAGCGTCTGCTATGTGTATCCAGCATTTTCCTACCCAAAGCATGCTTTGAGGCTATTTGACAACAACTAACTTCTGCATTTTGTTTATCTAATTTGTTCAAGTTGCTTGAAAACATTAGATGATCTTACATCTGGTTTTTCTTTTTCTATTAAAAGGATATTTTATAGCTTAATCTATTGTTTTTTTTTTAAACCCATGCATGACCTATTGGATAATCCTCAAGTCATCTAGTCTTTATTATTATAATGTTTTCTTATGTAAGATGCTAATGCTCAGTTTATTTTTACTTCAGGATCCAAATTACTTTCAATGAGCAATTTAGGGTATCTTTAGAGTGAAACAAGAATTTAACCTAGAGCGAGTGGATAGTAACTAATCTGGAGAATGCTTGGTAATAGCTATTAACTTTTTACTGCAATGCTAAGAACTTCAGCCAACTAATAAGTCGCTGAATTTGTGTAACTATTCTAGGGATTGATCCATTGTTAGTCTTGAGGATACAAAAACCATCATTTTATTTAAATCTTTAAAATTTGGGGGAAATGTTGTCCTGTTGTCCAAATTAGTATAGCTCTATGCTTATAAAGGTACAGATAGAAGAGACCACATGAACTTGACAGAGATTTTAGAATGGGGTTCTAACTGTCACAGTTTATATGATACAAAATAGGTGCCATCAATTCCAAACAGGTGATGCAAATTTTGTTGCTCTTTGCAACAACTTGAACAAAAATCAGAAAACGATCAAGCAAGGAATCACACAATGGAGAACAAGGATCGTCCTTAGCTTTCAGAGGAGTCACCAGAGGGTCAGAGAGATGAAGTGCTTTTTAAAAAAGTCACACAAGGCATGTTGTTCCATTGAATTTGGAATCTTAGCGCATTGCTCTCATTTGAAGGAGAAATTTTGAAGTCGTTTGAAGGAGGAAATTTGACCTTTTTTTGGAAAAGCTCATTGCTTCCTAATACCCACCGTTATTGAAAATGCTTTTATTTGGAGAATCTACATCAGCTTACGTGGAAATGAAACTGGGCATCTTTAGAGTTAATGTCTCATGAAGGAGTGAATTGCATCCTGCGATCACCTTGTATGTAAGCCCTCTACATACAAGCCCTCTACATACAAGTCAACGAGGGGGAGGATGAGGAGAGAAAAGTGTTCAGAATAAGAATTATTCTCAAGGGGCAGTGCAAGGATCTATCGCCCTTCTCGAAAGTAACATGGATTTTATTAGTACCTGTCCTCACAGCGTGAAGAATGGCACACAGAGAAAATAGCTTCATTTGCTGATGGGTCCTGGCTCTCGCTGACCCACAGGCCCCACGTCTAACGGATTGTGTACCATGTAATCAATGTGCAACATCATCAGCCACCTCACTCTTTAAACTTCGGAGGAAAGTGAAAACCATGACTTCAGCTCTCATCGCCTTGCTCCTCATTCTTCTTGTCTTGGATGGTGAAGAAGTATGCGGCGTCAGAAAAGGAAGTGTCCGGAGCGAGTGGTGGAAATCACGGAGTATTTTCCAGCTCTCACGTTTCCTCTTGTCCATTGGGAACACATGCGTGGTGTGGATGCGACTCATCTATAAGGCCCTCTTTTTTTCCCTGTTAGGTAAACATTTGCTGATGGATCCTGGCTCTCGCTGACCCACAGGCCCCACGTCTAACGGATTGTGTACCATGTAATCAATGTGCAATATCATCAGCCACCTCACTTCTGTGTCCCCAAAGGGACACAACATTAAAACTTGAACCTAGAAGAGGTACATCATTATGAATGAGGCTTTAGCCGCCAAGTCACTGCAGGAGAAGAGAACCCGTCTGCCTCTCTTACCCGGGTGGTGCTTGCAGTAAAATACAGGAGCATGTGGCTCCGCTCTCCGTGATAAATGGAGCACCAGAAAAGCCCTGAATGTGAAATTATCCGGTACATGACAAATCTGCTGCATTCAATAAAAATCCAACGGAAGAAGTCAGGGACTGCGCGGAGTAAACTTTGCTTCAAACTCTGGCTCTCCAACTCTGAGGATAATTAGGTTCTTCAGTTCACGATTAGCTCTACCAAACCCCTTGCCTGGAAATGCGAAGTCTTGGGCCTTGCGTGTTTCATGCCCCAAGTTTTTGTCCCGATAGATGAAAGGTGAGTTAACACTGGTTGTTATTTTCAAATTAAGAGGGTGGGTCGGCCCTCCAGTTGATATTCTGTGAGGCTCCTGTACATAGTAGACACAAGATAATACATTTTATTGACTTTTTACAGAGAGGAAGGGAGAGAGATAGAAAGTCAGAAACATCGATGAGAGAGAGACATTGATCAGCCGCCTCCTGCACACCCCACACTGGAGATGTGCCCGCAAGCAAGGTACATGACCCCGACTGGAATCGAACCTGGGACCTTTCAGTCCACAAGCCTGAGCCAAACCGGTCTCGGCAAGACGAGTCTTTTAATACATGCTTTCAGCCTGCCTTTGCAAAACGTGCTTTGGCCTTCGGACAAAAATGAACAGAATATTGTGAAACCACTGTCGGAAGGCGGGCCAGCGTCATCATGAACCCCTAATTTACCCCTCCCATTTAATAAGCTTTGATGACAAGTGGAGAACTTCCATTCATGTTAATTAATTTGGGGACAGACTCTAAGATGCGGAAGTTTGTTCATCCTATTTTCTCATTGTTGTAAATGGAATTCCCATTTCCCCCGCTCCAGGTCGTTTCCCGATGACCAATTTCAAGTGCAAAGGCACAATTTCTAAGCTCAAATTCACTGGGAGGGGCTGTTATTTTCTCCAAGTTCCAAGTGCAGGTCCCATTCTGGAAAAGCCACACCCTGGACCGATTTGCCAGTGTGTTTATTCCCAGGGACACCACTTCTGCAGATCTTCTCCCTGTGCTCAGAACAGGAGTGGCGGTCAAGGGCTTGCTTGAACGATGGCTAGGAAGGCCTGCTTTCTCGCTGCTGATACATGGAGAGGAGATTGGTCATGGACCTAGAGTGGCACATTGCTGGCCAGGCTGACACAGGACTTTCAGTAACCATGTTGAGGCCAACTCAGCTCTCCTCTCTGACTGGGTTCCTTATTCGGCCACCCGGGCCGGTGTGCTGTTTCAACAGGAGATACAAAATAGCTTCAGCTTATCTTCTGTGAGTTCACAGAGATATGGGGAGATGTGGACCACCCTAGACTCCGAGGGTCTCTGCAAACCAGTGTTTGCACACCTGATGGCAGAGATGGTTTATCAGCAAGGGATGCGGAGTTTCACTTTGGCTTTGAATGCAGCTATCTCCTCCCAGGGTGTTTCTGTGTGTGTGTCTGAACCTTTCCCTGCCTGAAGGGTTCGTTCAGCTCATGACTCCCCAAGGAGACCACGTGTTTCATAGGCCGAACCTCTATATATGCCTAGCTGAGGGGGAGTAAAATTTCCCCGCAGATCCCATCATCTCATCACTTCTTGTCTCATTATTCTCCATCCTGGGGTCTTCCACCTGGTTGTGAAGGCAAATGGCTTCCCAATAGTCTCTTGATCATCGTCTGCCTAACTCAGGGTTGGCCTTGTACCCACGCACAGGCTTCTGCGCCTGAGTGAGAGAAGGTAGGGGCTCTTAAAGGGAACGTGTTGGTTTGACTCTTTACTTCTTTTACTCAAAATTTCTCAACTAGGAGCCTCAGCTAGTCATTCTCAAAGCAGGATCTGCAGATCACCTGTGTCATATGAAGCCTCAGGTGCCTGTTTCATACCAATTTGGAGGCTCCCATGCCAGATCTCGTGATTCAAAATCTTGGTGGGGATCCCTGGAATCTGCACTTTTAATAAACACCCCGATGCTTCTTCTGCACGTTAAGGTTCCAGAGGCCCCACCTGCTCATCGCCGCCCTCCATTATGAAATTTCCCTACTAGGAGCCACCTCGGCTTACTCCTGCTCCCCCTCACGGTGTGTGTGTGTGTGTGTGTGTGTGTGTGTGTGTGTGTGTGTGTGTGTATGTGTGTGTTTTCTGTTTTTACTGCTAGAAGCAGTAGGTTGATTTGCAAAGCAGGGTACATGCCTCACTCCAGTGGGCACTTACCAGGAAGTTGTACCTTGTGCCCACAACCACAGCCATGAACTTAACATGTCAGAGCATGCGGTCCATTCCAGTTCTCATCAAAAGCGCATGCATGTGCTTCCCTCTGAGAGTACTCCGTGCCACCATCACATTCCCAGAGCCCTTTCCCTTGTTATTTGCTAACAACTAACAGTTCACATGAGGAAGTGACGGTCAGCATGTGTCAGAGGACCACTCACCTCTACCTTTTTGGGAGAGTGGGCTGGGCCAGTCTGCTGTGCACTTGCCTGCTCAGGACCCGAGTCCCTGCATCTTGTTCTGCTCCCTTAGCATGTCCTAGTCCCACCACATGACCGGAAGTTGCACGCAGGACACTCCAAAGTTTGCAGTTGTCACCTCCCCCCCATATGGCAGTGACTTCAGTCTCCTGCTCTTGTTTGTCCTTGACACGTGTCCCAGCCAATGAGGCACCTGGTGAGGAGCTGGCTGGCTTCGAACTCTCCAATGTTCTGGGGAACGGCCCTTAGATACTGCCTGGCCCTGGGGACCGAGTTAGTTTGTAAATCCCTCTCTCAGAACAACATTTTGAACCTCACAAGCTAACATCTGTATGATTATGGAAGAAATGAGTTATGTTCATTATGTTTATCATAACACTTTTGAGAACGTAGTGATCCAGCAATCTATGTGCATCTTTGCTTATGCATTAAATAAAAAGTAGCTATGAGCCGAGAGCGGTTTGGCTCAGTGGATAGAGCGTCGGCTTGCGGACTGAAAGGTCCCAGGTTCGATTCCGGTTGGGGGCATGTACCTTGCTTGCGGGCACATCTCCACTGTGGGGCATGCAGGAGGCGGCTGATCGATGTCTCTCTCTCATCGAGGTTTCTGACTTTCTATCTCTCTCCCTTCCTCTCTGTAAAAAATCAATAAAAAATATATTTAAAAAAAGTAGCTTTGAGTTTACTGTAAATCTGAAGCACTGGTGATTATAAATATTTTAAGATACCAGTAACAACTGTATTAAATGTGAAAATACTTGTAGTTATTTTGGAACAAAATTCTAAGTATTGCTAAGCGTGCCGTTTACCACCTCTGCTCCTCATTGGAGGAAATGCTATACATTCTAGTTATTTTAGAGAAAATGAAGGTGCCTTTCCCATTGATGTTGATGGTCCCCCTCAATGAATTTTAAGAACCCCCGATCGAGTTAAGTATCCGGATTTTACCAGCCTCGAGCTGCAAACTGAATGAGCAAGATCACACAGTTCAGTGTTGCCCATATATGGGGTTCAGTTTTGGATCCCCTCAACTCATTTCTCTTTTATCTGCTTCTGTGCGCTGCACTGCAGGGGGGTCGTTGGTGGCGATTCTGCTTTAAGATTCTCCCAGCTCTGTTTTCTGCGTGTTGTGTTTGATTCCAGCAATTTCAGACAATTCCCCTTCTCCGAGGCACTTTAATTTTGTCTGGATATTAGTGCTGAGAGAACGCACTGCTGAGTTTCCCTTCCCTTCGGAATAATGGCAAATTCCTGAATATTTTTCTATGGGTGATCATTAAAGCACATGCTGTTATTTATGCGGAGGGAATTAAACACACTCACAACTGGTTGGTGTGAGTAGTGTTTTTCTCCAAAAGACGGTGTGGATTCAGAGTTTACTAATCGTAGTTTCCAATTTGAACAAGATAGGACACTTGGAGACCAGAAGGGATTAACCAAATTAATAAAGAGAAAGGGGATTGTCTTGTCTGAGTAAGTCCTTTGGAGACTAGAAGAGAAGTAGAATGTGTTTTGCATAATGGTAATGCTTCCTCGAGGGGAAAGTGGGCTGATATTTGAATACGCCTCATAATTTGGTAGGCAGGGGTCCAGACTTCTAGAAACAGAGGCTGTAAGGACATTCAGTTGTGCAAATAAGGATGCACTGTGAGTGGACAGTTGTTATCATTGTGTCTCTTGGACTGGACTTATAATACTGACCAGCTGACCGCTGCCTGCTGGAAGGACTGCAAAACATCAACTGGTTTGCTGTTAGAAAGAACGCAGCTGCCACATACCTATCATTCGATGCATTCTGGCATCGATAAGCACCGCTTGATTGGTTAATAAGATATTGGCTTGAGAAGAGATAAGCGAATGCATTAATATCACAACAGGGAACCACAATACTAGGACCGCCCTCCTGGCTTGCTTTAAGTTTTCACATTCATTTGACAATCGATAGTGGTCTTATCTTTGGGTTATTTCGGTTTCAATATCCTGGATAGAGCTGGGAGATTAAACTAACTGTATTTCGTGCATTCTAAGCTACACATTTTTTTTTCTCACATTTTAGTTTTTCTTAGACTAGGATGCATCTTACAATGGATTATAGCTTACTATTAATTGTAATGTTTTAAAAAATTTTCCTCTGTGTTACATAAAATAATCATGCATCTTCTCGTGTTTGGTGTACTAGATTAGATAAAATGCAATTGTATTGAATATGATGCTTTTTGGCATACTTTGTGCTAGAGTCAGTGCGAGGCGTGATCTAGAACTCTCATTTTATCTTCACTCTAAGACCCTTATACAGATGAAAAGGAAAGTGGATGTGGAGAAAAGTGAAATAACCCACCGATTTTCATACATTTAGAAAATTGGGGAGTCTAATTCTCCGATGGCAGATGCTGTATGTTAAATGCTTTCAGGTGTCTGTGCTCTTCTGCCTCCTTATATTTCAACCAGATTCTCTTGATGCTCAAAACATGTTTTCTCCCTCCTCCTCCACCTCTCCCCCCTTCAAATCTGGATAGATGCCACCTCCATCAGGAATCCATCTCTACTTATTTGAAACAGGGGCCTATTCTAAATGCTTCCACTGCACCTAGGTCTTATCTCTAAATTACATTTCAATTTTTTATTTTTTTTGAAATATATTTTTATTGCTTTCAGAGAGGAAGGGACAGGGAGATAGAAACATCAATGATGAAAGAGAATCATTGATTGGTTGCCTCCTGCATACCCCCGATGAGGGATTGAGTCTGTATCGTGGGCATGTGCCCTGACCAGGAATCACACTTTGATATCCTGGTTCATAGGTTGATACTCAACTACTGAGACACACCGGCCGGACTCAATTTTTAATTTTTTCAACCCCATTACAACATGAACACTCCTGCATGTTTTAACCACTGGCGGGGGGTTTGGTATGGATTAGACCTTCTATATATATTTGTTGGCTCATTTTAGGATTTAACAGTAGCTGAATGCTATCGTTCACCTATCTTCTCAACACCCTTTTTCCCAGTTTCTACTATTTTTCCCGAGTTTCTAAGTATTTCATTCCCTATTTCTCTTAAGTCACTCTTATGCTCAAATCCTCACCACACGTGATGACCCGCATTGAATTTTGCTCCTCTGTCCTCTGGCAATTTCACTGTAAAGACCATGGATATTTCATATTTCCACAAACATTCCTTTATGACAGCGGTTCTCAACCTGTGGGTCGTGACCCTTTAGGGGTCGAATGACTCTTTCACAGGGGTTGCCTAAGACCATGGGAAAATGCAGATATTTACATCACGATGCATCACAGTAGCAAAATTTCATGGTTGGGGGTCACCACCACATGAGGAACTGTATGCAAGGGTCGCGGCCTTAGGAAGGTTGAGAACCACTGCTTTATGGCTACATAATGTACAACTCCACTTTTCAAAGACTCTATTGGGCTTTTGATATGGTTAAAAACTACTAGATAGAATCAAGACAGATTAAATTACTTGGCCTCATATCTATTCATTATCAGCTTCTTAGCAGAAAAGCAAAGCATTCTTTCGGACAATTACCAAAACATATCATTCCAAAGTGAACTTATTCCCAAAGAAATATTTTAAAATTGTTATATTTCTTAATAAAAAATAATGGGAAATATGACCCAAAATAAGAATGGAGGTTTTAGAAATAGCAGATTACAGCAGAGAGATGGAAGAAGGAATGGACAGTAGAACAGGTGCATAAAGCAGTTGCTGATGACAGTGAAGGCAAAATCGAGTGCTAATTCTCTGAAGGCCTTGAATGAAAAATAGCTTCAAAGATGTGGGTCCTGATACAAGGCTGGTTGACACAGAGCAAAAAAGCATATGAAAAACTGCTTAATTCTTGAGACTGTGTAAACATTTTTATTTGTTCTAATTGTTAAATTATTTTTTATTGTTTAAAATATTATATATATTAGTACACATATCTCCTTCCCCCCCCCATTGACCTTCTCCCAGGCTCCCCTATTCCCTGTCACATGCCCTCATCCTCCCTCACCCCCCGCCCAGTGTCTTGTGTTTAATGGTTGTGCTTATATGCATGCATACAAGTCCTTTGGTTGATCTCTTTCCCTCCCTTCCCACCACTCCCCAGCCTTCCCTCGGTAATTTGGCAGTCTGTTCGGTGCTTTTATTTGTTCTAATTTGAAGAGTGGGACTCTAAAACATAATTCAACAGCTACAATGGCTAGACTTGAATTTTATATTATATACAGGGTGATGAAAAGAATGAAGGAAAAGAATGTAAGTGAAAAGAGCAAGATAAATGGAGAAAAAGAGGAAAAAAGGGGAAAGAACAGTAAAGAAGAAGTTAGGACAGATGAACAGAGAGATAGACACCAAGACAGAGGAAGAGAAAAAGAAGGAAAGGCGCAGGAAGAATGATGAGAAATAGGTGCGAGAATGGATTGAGTGGCCTGTGTATAAAGTGTCAGAAAATGGCCTCAAGTATTGACGCGGTCCCTGGTTTTCATTCCATTACAGATCTCCCCACTGTGCTTTCACATGATTAACTCTTTGATCTGTATTCAGAGATAATTCACTGCTCTTTATTTTTTAACTTTTGGCGAGGCTGCACTAAATGGGATGTCATAAAAATCCCACAAAGTATGAATTACTCATGAGCCGCAGTGTCAGTGACGAGAGCAATGTTAATCTGAGGTCTAGCAGAAATCAAAGGAAGGTTAGAGCTACCCATGTCTTCTCATTCTGACTCCCAGTCTTCAGATTTGTAGTTCATTGATCGTTTGGAAGAGGAGCCATCTATAAATATCATACCGAGCTGAAAAGCATAAATGGAGTAGCATTCCTGCCAATAAAATGCTGAATGAACGTCGAAGGAACGAATGTCCCTGCAGAAGTGCACGGTACACCCTTCACTATCTTGACGCTCAGACCTTCGTAGGTTATTTCAGCTGTGCGACTGCTGGTCATGTTACTTGAGTTATGGCTCGCTTGCTAAGTCACTGTCCCTGCGGATTATTCTGGAAGCAGACTTTGGAATGACAGGCTTGACTTTAACCCATCTATCATGCTATGGGGCGCAATTTTTCTTTCTGATCTGCTCGGCAGACTTTGGGTTCCCTTAAGGAAACTGTGTTTCACTTGTTGTCCTTGGGAGATTACCAGAAGTGGATAATCAATCTAGTTATCCCTGAGATATCTAAGGGTCTGTCATTTATGCGTTTGACATTTTTTCTTTTCTTGACCTCATGATTTGGTCGAGTAAGAATAAGGTAATATGAATTAAATGTACAGTCATAACAATTTTGTGCTGCTGTATTTACTTTATGAACATGGGGTAAATAAATTCTAAAAATATATACTTGTATATATCCCAAACAAATATATTTATATATATTCTACACACACATATTTACATGTGTTCTAAATATATATTTCTCATGTAATGTGAATGCCCTATTATATACTCAGCTTGCAAAGGCAGGTAATGCAGTGGTCGGCTTTTGGAGTTGCCCAGGTAGAGACTGTGAGGCTAAGTGATCTGTTCACAGATATAGTGCTAGGAAGCAGAGAACTGCAATTTTAATGGGGGTATCTGGATTCAAAGCTGATATTCCCACGCACTTTACCATTTCACCTCTTTACTCACTAACTTCCATACTTTGGAAGTGGATACTAAAGGTTCTGAAGGCTATGGAAAAGATTAGAAATATATATATGTGAAGGATTTAGAATAATGACTTAACACATAGGGAACATTCAATATGGAGTAGTTTTCCTTACAATAATTGTTACCTTATTTTCCCTCAGAAGATACTAGTAGCTGGGAGGGGACGTACTTCCAAGTGATTAAGTATATCACACAAGTGATTAAGTATATCACACAAAATTGATGGCTTAAAGCTACGAGGAGATTTTAGCCTCATTTGTTCACAATTCTAATAAATTTCCTTATCCAGTTTCTAGGTCCACTAATGAGAAACAGCAAATTAGGAGAGAAAATATAAATTGTTATAAAAAAAGGGTGCTGATAAATAAATGAGGGAACTGATAGGTGAAAGCCTGAAAAAGATAACATTGTAAAATTAGGCCCATAAACTAAAGCATAACAAAACAAAAACAAAATCAATCTACGGGGGCCATTTGGTTTAAGAGTAAAGTAGAATTATTAATTCCATAGGCCTTGAGGACCATCCTATATAATAAAAGCCTAATTTGCTAAATGTCCAGTTGTCCAATCTTCCGTTCAACCAATCAAAGCATAATATGCTAATTATATGCTAAGGCTCAACCACTCACTATGATGTGCACTGATCACCAGGGGACAGATGCTCAATGCAGGCGCTGCCCCCTGGTGGTCAGTATACTTCCATAAGGGGAGCACCACTCAGCCAGAAACCAGGCTCATGGCTGGTGAGCACGGTGGCAGTGGCGAGAGCCTCTCCTGTCTCTGCAGTGGCGCTAAGGTTGCCCAACTGCCAGCTTAGGCCGCTCCCCAAACCAGCAGTCGGAAATCCTCAGCGGGCTCCTGGACTGCGAGAGGGCACAGGTTGGGCTGGGGGAACCCCCAACTGCATGAATTTTGTGTACGGGGCCTCTAGTTCTGTCATAGCAATATGAATTGACTAATTACTTCTAATGTTTCTTATAATGTGCTATGCTGCTAATAAATTACTTCTGCTTTTGTATGTGTGCAAAACTGTATTTTGCTCTCATTTCTAAAATATGTTTTCATTGGATAGAGAATTTTAGGTTGATGTTTTTCCTTTCAGTACTTTTAGAGATTTTACTCTAATGTCTTTTCACTTGCAGTTTCCAATGAGAGATTGTCACCTTGTGGATAGTTTTTATAGCCCTGTTTTCACGTGTACTAACATTTTCTTCTGGAATATCTGATTATGTTAGAAAATTAGTCTTCATTTCTAGAAATTCATTTCGGGCCTCTGTAACCTTTCTTAACTTTTAAACATATGGAATGCAATGGTAATAACTGTGTTAATGTTCTTTTCTGGTAATTCTAATATTTGTATAACTTCCGGGTCAGTTTCAATTGATTAATTTTTCTATTTGTTATAAGATACATTTTTCTGCTTCTTTTCATGCTGGTGAATTTTGATTGAATGGCATGTGAGGATGTTTCTGGATGATGTTAACATTTGAATCAGTAGACTCAGTAAAGCAGCCTGCCCCAGATTGTGGATGGGCCTCATCTAATCAGTTGAAGACCTAAATAGAACAAAGGGCTTCCCCTCCCCTGAGTAAGAGAAGAATTCTACCACCCGACCACCTTTAAATTGGAACATCAGCTGTTCTGGGTTCTTTTTTTTTATTTTATCGATTTTTTACAGAGAGGAAGGGAGAGGGATAGAGAGTTAGAAACATCGATGAGAAGAAACATCCATCAGCTGCTGGGACCTTTCAGTCCGCAGGCCAACGCTCTATCCACTGAGTCAAACCGGTCAGGGCTATTCCTGGTTCTTGAGCTTCTCAGCCTTTGGATTGGAACTATACTAAGTATTGGTTTCCAGTCCTTTGGCTTGGGCTGAAACTGTAGCATTAGCTTTCCTAGGCCTCACGCTGCCGACTACAGATCTTGGAACTTGTTAGCCTCAATAATCATGTAAACTAATTATTTGTAAGAAATTTATGTATGTATATATGTATGTATGTATGTATGTATGTATGTATGTATGATTTCCTATTGGTTCTGTTCCTCTGGAGAACACTGACTAATACAGAGGAACTCTCTCTCTCTTTGATTCTCTGTCCTCCTACACTTTAGACACCTTGGTCTGTGGAGCTCCATTGTGCTCAGCTTCCCAGAATTACACCCTGTAAGCTTTCCACATCAGTAAGATGAGCACTTGAGGGACGCACCTCCTTTGTTTCTCATTTCTCAGGGATCTTATACTTTGTTAGCTGACTCAGTGCCCTGAACATGATTGTTTTATGCATTTTTCCTGTGTTTTGAAGGGTTCAGGTAGAAAGATAAGTCTACTTTAACTGATCTAAAAGTAGATGTCTTTGATCAATGATTTAAATTGTAATTCGGGGTCATCAATAAAAGTCTAACATACTTTCTATCAAAAACAGTATGTACAAACATAGAACTATGTAGTACAATTCACAAAAGAGTTTTATCCTTGTTAAACAAAAAACAGCTCCAAGTGTTAGCACATACAGTGGTAAAATCTCAAATATCTGGAAATCTTTGGCCTATAGAAGGACTTACTCTGGAAAAGTTTTGGATGCAGAGACTGACTATGTCCAAAACACAATTACAGAATTTAGGAAGTTATATATAGGTGCCTTTTGGGGAAATGATTTCTGCTGAAAGAAAAAAAAACCAAACAGAATTCAGTAGGCTGACTGGGGGCAAGGAAATATGGCCAGAGCTGTATCACATGGGTGGTCCCAGGCTCTGTCAATATGTATATACTGTCCTCCAACCCTTAACTCCTAGGGCAGAAAACTCCTGGGAGACTCATTCATAGGCATTTGCTTCTTGACGCACATACATAGCTACCATGTAGCTCAGAATTTTTTATTTTTCACTTTTTAAAATGAAGCCTTAAGAATAACTGCTGTTGGCTTGCACTCCGTGACCTTCGCAGATTCCAGAATGGTTTCATCTGTGCCCTTTCTCCCACAGTTTATGTGCAGATTATTAGCACATGTGTATGCGTAACTAAAGTCAGACATACTCTCGTTCTTTCTTAAATCCAGTTAATAGAGAAACTAGTCTCCATAATCAGGTGAAAAAGAGGAAATGATTTTCATCTCTTAAGAGTCATCTTCAGGAGTTATGGAGAAATGCTTTCATGGCATATTTGGGACATTGTGAGCCCGAAAACAGAATTGTTCACTATTTAGCTGGTAAAAGGCTATCAGTCAGCTAAGTAGTGAACAGTTCTGTTGTGTTTTATGATGTAAAATACCTGATATTACCTGATTTCTAGACATAGTCCCAATCTCCTTGTTTCTAGAACAATAAGCACAAGGTCTCTGTTATTATTTGAACAAAGTAATATGAAATTATGGTTATATACTCTATTCATGGAAACTACTATTGGGGACTGTTTTGTACATGCTGTTCTACATAGAGATAATTAATTTTTCCAAAGGATTTGGAATTCTGTGAGACTAGGGACTAAATCTTTAGTCCTTTCTGTAATCCAGTGATTGAAAGCAAATATTTATGTACAATAGCCTCCCCTTATCTACAAAGAATATGTTCCAAGATTTAGACTGAAGCCATGGATAGAACCAAACCATATCTCTATCTCTATCTCTATCTCTATCTCTATCTCTATCTCTATCTCTATCTCTATCATCTCTATTTTATCTATCTATCTTCTATTTTTTTCTATACATATATACCTATGATAATCTTAATTTATAAATTAGTAAGAGTAAGAGATTAACAACAATAAAATAGAATATTTATAACAACATACTGTAATAAAAGTTATGTGGATGTGGTATCTTTCTCTTTCTCTCCCTCTCTCAAAATATAATGAGTCTGGTAACCAAGATGGCTACTAGTTGGCTAAGGGGCAGATAGTGTATAGTTTGGATATGCTGGATAAATAAATGATTCATATCTGGTGGGATGATGCTAGATGGTGTGAGATTTCAGCACACTATTCAAAATGGCATGCAATTTAAAACTTGTAAATTGTTTATTTCTGGAATTTTTCCATTTACTATTTTTTTTACTGCAGTTGACTGCAGATAGCTGAAGTAAAAAGCAAAACTGCACATGAGGGAGGACTACTGTACAGTAAACAAGTACATTAATGGAAAATGGGAACACGAAAGCAGTATGCTAATGCTTGTCATGTTTGTTGTAAGAAAATAACACCTAAATATTATTAAGGAATAGGAATAGGCACATAATTTGCAGGGCATAGTGAAAAAATGCAAAAGTAAGTCATTGGTCAAAAATTATTAAGTATTTTCAAGACAGCAACAGCAGAGCATTGAATCAAATGCTGGGCTCTGTATGACTCTACCTACCACATACCATGAAGCCAGCCGGTTAAGAACAATAGGAAATAAAACCAACTTCAAGTGCCAAGAATAAACCATTCTGTAAGTTGTCCAGAATTATAGAATCCAGAATTTCTTCCAAAGAATAATAGGTTGATTTGAAAAGAGTGAGTACTATATGTTATATGCCATTGGTCTAATTAAACGTTTTATACTTAACTAGAGGCCTGGTGCACGAATTCATGCACTGGTGGGGGCCCTCAGCTTGGCCTGTGGGATCTGGCTGAAACTGGCTCTCTGACATCCCCAAGGGGTCCTGTATTGAGAGAGGGTGCAGGCCAGGCAAGGGACCCCACTGGTGCACAATCAAGGCTGGGGAAGGATGCGGGAGGTTGGCCAGCCAGGAAGGGACCATGGGAGGGCTCCAGGGCATGGCCAGCTCATCTTGCTCAGTCCCGATTCACTGAACCCCAGCAGCAAGCTAACCTAGCAGTTGGAGCGTCTGCCCCCCCTGGTGGTCAGTGCACATCATAGCGACTGGTCGACCAGTCAACTGTGTGCCTGCTGGTGGTCATCATTGCATGCCATAGCAAGCAGTTGAGCTGCCTTAGCATATCATTAGCATATTAAGCTTTGATTGGTTGAACGGCCGACTGGCCTATCGAACACTTAGCATATTAGGCTTTTATTATATAGGATGCCATCATTATGGAAAGTTAGTAGCTGAAATCTTAGACCTCTAGAAAAAAAAATGTGGGTATTGCTATGACAAATATTGAGCTTTATATTTGGAGAAACGCAGAAGTGATATTTTTCTGCTGATTGAGTAGGCCATGGATGTTTGAGTGTCTTGAATTGGTCACATTACTTCTATATTTTCATCTTGTATACTATCAAAGTGAATGCAAAACATAAAGCCTTAAGCTTAAAATAATACGGAGGCTCAGACTACTAGCTTGAACATATAAAACCAGGTTCTTTGAAATTTCCCACATAAAAGATATTTGCTTTGGGGAAGCTGAAAGATATTCTGGGAACACATCTTTTCTTAGTTTAATTTATTTGGTTCAAAAAGTGCACTCGTATTATGGATTATTGTGCCATAAAATTTTAATTTAAAAATCACTAAAAACCAGAGTAAGATGATCTACAAAGTTGTCAAGATCCATTCTTGGCTGTCCTTCCTCCTCCCATTTTATTTCATTTTTTTTTTCTTTTCTTCAAAGGATTTAAAATGCAGTTGGGATGATAAAAATCACATTAAGATGGAAAGATTGTAGGCTGAGCTTCACCTGGGCGCTTGTTAAAAATGCAATTTCTGAGGTTTCATTCCAGGTCTGCTCTGTGAGACTCTGCAGGTGGGTGCCTGGAATCTGCATTTTATGCTTTCCAGATGTTTCTTATGCACGCTGAAGTTTAGAAACCACAGCCTTCGAGTTTTCACTGACATTGGGAAGGACTTTTAATGGCTACAGCCATAATATCATAACATCATTGATTAATAGAATCTGCTTTTAATATGTAATTGCTAAAAGACAGAGCTGTATGGACTAAATATACAGATGTGTTGCCTTGCCGACAAGAGAAGGATCAGCAAACCTCCGCCTGAGTCATGTTCCAAGTGCAGCTGTAACTGTGATGACTTTTTTTTTAATGTTTTTATTGATTTCAGAGAGGAAGGGGGAAGAGAGAGAGAGAGAGAGAAAGAGAGAGAGAGAGAGAGAGAGAGAGAGAGAGAGAGAGAGACCAATGATGAAAGAGAATCATTGATGGGCTGCCTCCTGCACACCCCCTACTGGTGATTGAGCCCTTAACCGGGGCAGGTGCTCGTGGTCAGAATGGAACCCCAGACCCCTCAGTCCACAGGCCGAGGATTTAGCTACTGAGACAAAGTGGCCAGAGCTGATGACTTTTATTTTTTATTTTTTAAAAATATTTTTTATTGGTTGATTTTTTTACAGAGAGGAAGGGAGAAGGAGAGGGAGAGGGAGAGAGAGTTAGAAACATCGATCAGCCACCTACTGCACACCCCCTACTGGGGATGTGCCCGCAACCAAGGTACATGCCCTTGACCAGAATCGAACCTGGGACCTTCCAGTCCACAGGCCGGCCACACTATCCACTGAGCAAGACAGGTTAGGGCAGGGCTGATGACTTTTAGCTGAATGTAAATGCCAGGCTAAGCTGGAACCAGTTTGGCTCAGTGGATAGAGCGTCAGCTTGCGGACTGAAAGGTCCCAGGTTTGATTCTGGTCAAGGGCATGTACCTTGGTTGTGGGCACATCCCCAGTAGGAGGTGTGCAGGAGGCAGCTGATTGATGTTTCTCTCTCATCGATGTTTCTAGCTCTTTGTTCCTCTCTGTAAACAATCAATAAAATATATTTAAAAAAAATGCCAGGCCAAATGTGGGTCTGTGCTCCCCTCACCCAGCCTCTGGTGCCAGCTCGCTGATGCTGCTCTTTCTGCGGGAGGAGCTGATCGCTATTCCCGGGGTGTCCATGGAGAGGCACGGGTTGCAGTGTCCAGAGCGGCCGCCTCCCGCCAGCTCCTCAGCCAGCCATCCAGGGACACAGAGCTGGCTCAGGCCGGGCTGGCCACGATTCACTCACTCTTTCCAGGGGATTAAAACCCATTGTTCTCGCCCCAGTTAGAACCTGGCCGCTAAGTTCCCATGCATCAGAGGCTCTTTCATTTTTCTCGGAGCCAGTGCTGGGGAGGAGGGCAGGGACAGGGCAAGATGTGCATGAGCATCCTGCGCTGGCACAGCCATCGGCCGTGGCAGGGAGGAAGAGGTGATTTGAAGGCAAACTTGGAGGCTAGGAATTTAGTAATAGTGTCCACAAAGGGGGCTTCGTGTAGCAGCTAGAAGATACTGATTTAAATAGATATTTTATTGATTTTTTACAGAGGAAAGGAGAGGGATAGAGAGCTAGAAACACTGATGAAAGAGAAACATCCATCAGCTGCCTCTTGCCCACCCCTTACTGGGGATGTGCCCACACAACCAAGGTACGTGCCCTTGACCAGAATCGAATCTGGGACCCTTCAGTCTGCAGGCCGACGCTCTATCCACTGAGCCAAACCGGTTAGGGCAGAAGATACAAAGTTAAAGATGACTTAAAGCTGTGTGGCTCAGCGATTGATCCTCAACATATGAACCAGGAGGTCACGGTTCAATTCCAATCCTCAGAGTGGGGTGTGCAGGAGGCAGCTGATCAACGACCCTCCTCATTGGTGGTTCTATCTTCCTCTCTCTCTCTCCCTTCCTCTCTGAAATCAACAAAAATATATTAAAAAAATTTTTTATAAAGAAGACTTAATGCTGATCATATTATGTTTATGAAAATACTTTGTTCTTGTGGAAGTGCTTGCAGAAACATTGCTTTATGGAATTCTTGCCAAAATCCCGTTATTATGCAAAGCAGGTGTTATTATCTCCACTTCGTGGATGCGGAAATCAGCTAACCATTAGTGAAGCCAGCATCGGGTTGCACATTTTTGAACTTTAAGCTAAAAAGAATCTTACCTCTGGAAAGCAAATAGTTGTACATTGTGTGTCTGGTTTCAAAAAGTAAAAAAGTGGTCTTTTTGATGGTGCCTTGTCTGTCAGCTTCGTGTGGCTCTGAGAAGAAGTCACTGCTTCCAGTCTAGAGACCATGGGGTGTACTCCCGGAAGTTAAAATGTGTTTTGGTTATGAGCGTGTCCTGGGGTGCAACATTTATTGTTCTCATTTGTTACAGAACACGCGATCCGATCAGATTTAAATAGCCATCCTCTTCCAAGATGCAAAAATGATAGACTCTTTGCTTCTAGAGAATCCAGTGAGCTGAGCTGATTGGCTAACCTTCCAAGCCTTCTCCGTTTGCAGCTCTGTGTCCAGTGGGATTGGAAGAGGGGCTGAGCGCTGCCCCTGTCCAGTGCCAGTGCAGGATCCTGCGGTCAGAATTTATTTGATATTAAAATTCTTTTATATATATATATATTATTGATTTTTTACAGAGAGGAAAGGAGAGGGAGAGAGAGTTAGAAACATCGATGAGAGAGAGACATCAATCAGCCACCTCCTGCACACCCCCTACTGGGGATGTGCCCGCAGCCAGGATACATTCCCTTGACTGGAATAGTACCTGGGACCCTTCAGTCCGCAGGCCAACGCTCTATCCACTGAGCCAAACCGGTTTCGGCATGTTATTAAAATTCTAACCCCTCACGCCGGAGACGAAGATGATAATAGAAGTTGGAAATGCCATGTCTGAATCCCCTCTGATGACAGAGAGGGTCATGAGGGTGGGGAAAGCTGCAGAGGGACCCTGTGCTCATTACCCTCGGAAGCCCCATGTCCTGCCTTCAGCAGGGATGGCCTTGCCCGGCCCCTTTCATCCAGAATGTGCCATTTGAAGGGATATCGGAACTAGAGCAAACAGAAGTTCCTCCTCTAAGCGCCATCTAGTAGGAGAATCCATGTCCTCATTCAATTAACCAAATTGGAATAAGAAAACCCTCCACTCTTAGAAGCCTCATTGTAGAAGATAAATGTGTGCGTGTGTGTGTGTGTGTGTGTGTGTGTGTGTGTGTGTGTGTGTGTGTATGGTGATTGTGGCTAATTAAAAATTAACTGACTTAGGAGACATGTAGCAAAAACAAGTACCCTTATTGTCTTCCTCTTATTACATTATTTACAGTGGGGTTGGCCTGAATGCTCTTTGTCCAAATTATTTTGCTGTGTGGTCCTAATGCTCTCATTACGGGAAGCGTGTAGCAAGTATTGAGACAAAGGTATTTGGTTAGCGCTGTTGTTGTTAAGATTGCGTTAGTAGTTTAGGTGTGTGTTGTGTTATTTTGGTTCTTCCTTGAAAAGGGTTTACAACTGTTAATGATGCTCATGGCTCCCAGTAATAAATAGGTAAGCACATGACCTCATTTGTCTTCTTCTCTGTGTCCTTTGAGAAAGTAGACCGGTCAGATGTGATTGTAGGTCAGTTGGTGTCCTTTGGAAGCTACCAGCGTGGCTACATTTCCCAGTTTCCAATGTGACCCGGTGCGAGAAAGCAGCTCCTGAAACCCAACGCAGGATGGCAGACCGAAGGTGATGCTGTCTGTCCCGCCACCCCAGGCCCTGGCTCTTTGCCACACTGCGCTGGGAAGATGATGCGATTCAGAGCACAGGGTTCTTTGAAGTCCTTTCGGACATGCTGATAAAGAAGGATTGCAAAGCGAGATCATTGGTATTTCAGAGACGCCAGAGACTGATGCTGTGAGGGGAATCTTTAGTCCACGCGTGGCGAGGAAAGCGAAACCTTCATCCGCAGTTTTGGAAGCCCCAGCCCATGCATGACGCCTTTTCTGACATGTTTTCCAAAACTGGAATATTTCTACTGACCACTACCCAGGGCTTTCTCTCCTCCAACTCTTCTCCCGTGAATGTGCTCTCCTGGTGCATCCTTCCTAAAAAGTGAATGTGAGTGTTTGTTCATGGAATGGTCAGCTGGCTGGGTAACTTACGTGTAAGTACCTACTGGAAGGCAGAAGAACATGGGAAGACTGAAGTTCGCGAGCACTAGAGAGAGGACTAGGGCGTTGCACAGGGACTGAATGAGAGAGCATGTGTGTGCTTAGAGAGAAGAGGGAACGGGTGGGAGGAGAGGGCTGTGCCTTGGCATTAATTGCAGGGAGCAGCGAGGGTGATGAGAGGAGGTGGGAAGAGTGTGGTATTTGGGTGGAAATGAACAATTTAGAATGGACTCATTCCCTATCGACAAGAGGGTACTGCCTTTGACACATCAGCGAGAGTTCATGGGACACATGGTTCTTGAGCAAAACTGTTTGCATGGTGTGATTTTGTGAGTTCTCCTGATGTAGAGTTCTAAAAGCCAGAAATCTAGAGTTCTAAGAGCCAGAAATCTCAGTGGAATCAATATTTCTATTGCAGATAAAATCTCAGAAGGAGGGCCTCCACAGATTAATCTGTGTTCAACCTACCTTAGATTTAAGGATCTTTTAAAGATAATACTGGGATTATTTTAAGGTGCTTTTTAAAAGAAATCCACTTGCCCTTCTATTTATTCTCTCCTCTTTGATGAAATGAATCCTTTCTTGAAATGAATCCTTTCTTGGACAATAGTGTGCTACAAATATAGAATCAATAAATGTTAATAAATCGTAATCATTTCAACTGCTATACTTCAGAGTGAAATGAAATGACTACATGATTATTTTCTTAATTCCTGGCAAAATGGTTTAAGTCCTGTAAATTATTATAAAATCCACAACCTGATTATTAACGATTGTCACTTCACATCCTGTCCAGTGAGTCCTATAAATACTAGTTTTTGTTCAGTAGGGGAAAGACGAGGAGAAAAAAAAGACTGTTAGGCAGAGAGGGAAAAAATAGGAGAACAATCGGCACTGCAATAAATTCACTTTTTTTCCATTCGTACGTCACCTGCATTCGTAGGGGACTAGTAGTATACTAATATGGCTGTGATAACATGGCCTCCTGCACTGTAATCCCAACCTAATTCTACATGCTTTTCTACTGTCACTAATTTAAACTCCTTCAAGACAGAAAGGCTTGAGCACAGCAACTTTCTGTGGTTTTTCAGTCTTGTGAGTTGTTCTTATTCTGATTTAATGTAACATCCTTAATTCATCATTGGTGTTCTTACTCAACCAGTGGAAAAACACGTACTCATGTGGAAAGCCGAGAAAAGATAAAATTTGAGATAGGTCTAGGCTTTTTGTAAAATGGAAAGATTAGAAAAGTTATTGTCTGCATTGATAAATTGATACTTAACCCATACTGGTTAATATTAACTTAATAGGAGAGTAGTACCTTGACTAATGTATTTTAGTAGGATTAAAAAATCTTGCCTCCGTATTCAGTTTCCAGTCCTGGTGTGAGAGTAGGCAGAGCATTTTCTTCCTCTTTTTTAATATTTGAGCACAGTAACTTTCAAGGTCCTAAGTTTATTGGCATCATTTAATGGAAAAATGGATGCTTCAAAGCATCCATTTTTCTTCCCAAGCTTTGTGGTTTTCAATTTCTCAACTACTGGGCGGCTTTTAGTTTACATGCAGAACAGAATCTTCTCAACTTTTTGATTCCCTTAATAAAATATTCTATGAAAAACCAAGTCAGTGTTTGAGAGACACAGGAATATGATCTCATTCTTATTCTTGTCCCTGTGGTTGTTGAAATGCAGCTATATTTATAAGTATCTAAGTAATAAGCCTAATCATATTTTTTTAACTAATGTGTTTCAAAAGTGGTTGAGCCCAACTACAAATAAAGTAATATTTAAAACAACAAAGGTTCCTGAACGCAATAGCACTAATACCATTGTAATATCTCAAAACTAAATTATATACTTCCTCCTTCCACCCTTCCTCATCTCTCCACTCCTCACACGAAAAGGTAGTGTGGGAAAACAGATACTAGCTTAAATGTTGTTCACTTTATACCAACATATATAACCAAACAGGTATTTCTTTTCTTTTTTTAAATTTTTTATTAATGTATTACATGTATACATATCTTCCCATTGCCCCTCCCCCACTCCCATGCATACCCTAACCCTCCAGAGTCTTGTGTCCATTGGTTATGCTTATCTGCATGCATACAAGTCCTTCAGTTGATCTCTTATCTACCCCACCTCTCCCTAACCTTCCTACTGTAATTTGACAGTCTGTTTGATGCTTTACTTCCTCTTATCTATCTTTTTGTTCATCAGTTTATAATGTTCTTTATTATCCATAAATGAGTGAGATCATGTGGTGTTTTTCTCCAAATCGCTATTTCTGAATTGACTTGAAAGACTGTTCATAGACTTAAATGCAAAATTCTATATTCTATTGGTGTGAAAACTTTTGGGTTGTGTATAGGATTGATTGTAAAGCAATTTTAGAGTTAACCTCAAGGGGCTGGACTGGGCTACAGTTTGATTTCTGGAGGCTGCCCCCACAGAACCTCTGTTTTTAGCTCCAGGTAAGAACCCATCTCCTTAGAGAACCCCTGAAAGGCTGGGAGGCCCAGGATCACCACTCTCACAGTCTCTCTTCTGTGAACATCCTAAGCTGCCTTGTAGATCTCGGGATATCAGAGCTACCCCTCAATTGGCTGATCATGCTTAGGAGCCCAGAATTTGTTTGTCAGTAGTCACAGGGAAGACAGTCGTTCCTAGGTTTGGTGGTGGCCTACTGCAAGTCACTAAGCTGGTCTCAGTCCAGGGCACCTCTCTAACCTGAATTCCAGCATCCTCCCCCTACCCCTCCAATCACAAACTTCATAGCATTGGGCCATGTGCAATCCAACTGACTCCATATGGAACTTAACCGAAAATTAGGTTGTCGTCAACGACACAGTTTGTTGTGTGAATTAGCATCAGGTACTGATGAAGTGAAAGAAATAATGTGAATCTGGGCAGGAGTTCGGCTGATTTTTCACGGCATGATATGCTTTTAAACTGGAGATAGGCTCATACTTTTCAGATTTGACCTTAAAGATGTGAGAGTGGAGGCCCAGGAATATTAGGTTAATAATATTACACAGCAGTTTTGTGGCAGAATCAGCCTTGAAACCCAATTCAAGTTATCCCATGTCCTGTGCCAGATAAAGAGTGATTTTGAACAAAAAAATTAATAAGACTCTAGTTGCAATGAAGAGCAGGTCTCCAAGATGAAACGTGGACCATTTGGCAGAAGGTGATCTCAAGGAGTTTCCCACGCCATCCTCTGCCTGTCCGTGTCACCTGAGAGTCAAGTGGATGGTGTTCAAATGGCTACCTTTCTCCCAGAAGCCAGTTTGTTGGGGGGATAACAGAAGTCAAGGTTCCAGCCGGATGGAAGCACGCGGATTGTCGGTAGCTCCATGTATCAGAACAGTGGAAGGAGAATGGCATAAAAATAAAAGTCTCCCACCAGGAGAGCACCGTTTCTTTGGATTTAGAACGGTGGAAGCTGAAAACGAAAATAACTGAAAGCTTCCTCTAACGTTTCTTTAAAAAAGTTTGAGCAAAGAAAAAGGATTTTCTTTAGTGGATTCCAAGTCATAACTTTATATATGGTTGCAATTTTGGAGCATCTGTGACTACTCTAAGTGCCACGTCCATCTTTTCTGGCCAGTATCACATCATATTCCTTTTACTTCTTGTCCTTTCCCCATTACACCGAGGAGAAAGAGGCTCTGTTCTATGTCATGCTTGTACCAAGACAGATACACAGACAGTACGTTGTTATGTAGGAACGTTCAGAAAGCAGAAAGGTCCATCCTTGTTTGTTGCTGCTTTTGACTCTCGTGAGAAGCGAGGTCCTTCTCACATTTTCCTGTTCAGAAGAACTGACTGAGACTTGTTTTTAAAAAATTTTTTTTTTATTAATGTGTTACATGTTTACATATCTTCCCATTGTCCCCTCCTTCCCAGCACACCCTAACCCCCCAGTGTCTTGTGTCCATTGGTTATGCTTATATGCATGCATACAGGTCCTTCGGTTGATCTCTTATCTACCCCTAACCTTTCTGCTGTAATTTGACAATCTGTTTAGTGCTTTACTGCCTCTGTATTTATCTTTTTGTTCATCAGTTTATAATGTCCTTTATTATCCACAAATGAGTGAGATCATGTGGTATTTTTCTTTCATTGTCTGGCTTATTTCACTTAGCATAATGCTCTCCAGGTCCATCCAGGTTGCTGCAAATGGTAAGAATTCCTTCTTTTTATGGCAGCGTAGTATTCCATTGTGCCGATGTACCACAGTTTCCTGATCCACTCATCTGCTGATGGCCACCTAGGCTGTTTCCAAATCTTAGCTATGGTAAATTGTGCTGCTATGAACATAGGGGTGCATAAATCCTTTCTGATGGGTGTTTCTAGTTTCTTAGGATAAATTCCTATGAGTGGTATTACTGGGTCAAATGGGAGTTCCATTTTTAGTTTTTAGAGGAAACTCCATACTGTTTAAAAGCATCGTCCTGGAGCTGGTTCTCAGAGATGCATTTCTTCTGGAACTGCCCTGGATGATCATGGCCATGGCTGCTGGCCAGGTGGAGACCAGAGAGTGTGAGTGCCCTCCCAGAGGCAGTTGTCACCAATCTGCACTTCCTACCCAGAGCGCTTTCAGTGGCTCAGGATTTCATATTTCTCCTTTTTTTTTTTTTTGGTCTAATGTTCAATCCTTGTTGTGGAACCCTTACAAGCTGACTGGAAAAAGTGCAAATATAATGAGCAGCCACATGTCCAAGGAGAAGCTTATCTGGCAACTCAGGAGAGAACCAGAATTCCAGTTGGTCAGTCCGCTCTGCTCACTGTGGAGGATGCACAGTCGCTGCTGACAGTGCTGCAGGAGCTGAGGACAGGTGCTCCCTTCCTTCTGCCCCCCAATCCCTTGCTTGAACCCAGTCAGAAGCCGGAAGTTTCTGAGCCACCCGAGCCCACAAAACATAGCTGCCAGGTGTCACCTGCTGGGATACCGAGCAGAACAAGGGAAGGGCGAGGCACCGATGGGATCTGGGGGCAAACAGGCCGGGACGTGGGGAGGAGTATTGGCCTGGGGGAGGATTCGGGGGTGCAGATTGCTGAGGGGAGCATCTGGGCAGGAAAAGCAAACCTGATGGGACCCATTCAGAGTAGGGGAGACGGACCACTGTTCTGAGAGTTAGAGCTGAGGACCCTCAGGCCACTTTCTATTGAGGGAACACATGTCCATCAGAAGGAACGCATCTTCCTCAATGGGGTGGCCTTCTCATTTCATCTTCGCATCCAGAGAGGCGTTTTTAGTAGCAATGCCTCAGTGTACTCACCAGAGAGTCAGTGTCTCAACAGAGCACCCCCTCTTTGTCCCCAGCTTTGGTCTGGGGCCGGTTTCAATGTCTGATCTCGCTCTCCGCCCGTTGTGATCAGCATGCAGCAGAAAGCTGTGCCTGGATGCTGTGGGCAAGTTCAAAAAAATATATAAGCAACCGACAATTCTATTACCGGTGCACGAATGAAAAATTAGAGCAGATGTTCCTCGGCGAAGGTGTGTTTCCCATGGAGAAATCAACTCGCTTCCCACTTTCAGACTCCCCTCTGGACAATACGATGGTGAATTTTGGAGTCCGTTAATGACGGAGGCATTTGAATTATTTCTTTCAAAGTACAAACCTCTTTCAGGGCCAGCGTATAATGGAATCTGTGATGTGTGCCTAAAATAAACTATTAGAGAAGTTACAGTCGGCGTGTGACTCCATGAATTCACACTGGGGAAAGTTGTCCAGAGGGATTTGCATACTCCTTCCACATGAACTTGGGAGGGTCCTCACCTGGAGCCAATCCAGAGACCCCAGAATGAGAAGACAGGCCACCCACCTTCCCAGGAACGCAGAGGCCTTTTTATTTATTTTTTAAAATATATTTTATTGATTTTTTTATAGAGAGGAAGGGAGAGAGATAGAAAGTCAGAAACATCCATGAGAGAGAGACATCCATCAGCCGCCTCCTGCACCCCTCCACACTGGGGATGTGCCCCACAACCAAGGTACATGCCCTTGACCGGAATTGAACCTGGGACCTTTCAGTCTGCAGGCCGACGCTCTATCCACTGAGCCACACCATTTTTGGCTGCTGAGGCCTTTGGAAGCGGCGATGAAGAACTGACCCACATAGCATTTCCTGGCAGTGAGCTTGGCGTTAACTTCATTTCTTGCTTAGCAGGTTCTTGTGTTTCAGGCAGATGTAACCTTTTCCTTTGGCTTCCTGACGGAGGGCACTGAGAGGTGTTCAGCTAACTTTTTCTAGACCTGTCGTTGGTATTTTCGCCAGCTTCGTGTGTGTGTGTTTTTTAAAAAATCTACATACTGCCTTCTCCATTCAATCCATCATTTTACACTCGAAAAGGTCACGGTTCTCTCATCAGGAACCTCGGAGAAATCCTTGAATGTGATTTATCTTGTGTGGCATGCCCTGATAGAGATTCCCGGGAAGCGAGGCCTATGAGTTCTTTGGAAGGTCATTTTTCCCGTGACTAGAGCAAAATGAGTCCCAATTGTGCGTGTTTGCATTGGAGGCGATTTCCTGAAGATTTAGAGGGAGTCGAGGGCATGACCCATTTCCAGGCGATGATGCACGGAGGGTTCCACAGGTGAGGTACGAAAGCCTTCCCTGGAAGGTGCTGGAAAGTTAATGATGGCACTTAAGCTCAGTTCTGCTCCTCCGATATTCAGTATCAAGACAAGCCCGTGCCCAAATATTTAATGTTTTATTATATTCATGATCTGTGGTTGTTTAAAAATCCTTTGATGTGTTCTAAGTGCTTCCCCTTTAAACTTCTCAGGGATATTATTACTGACATAAAGTATTAAAAGCCTAGGTATTATCTTTTTTTTTTTTAAACCACAGTATTTGAAAATAATGTTCAGTGACTTTCAGAGCCATTTTAGCTATAGTCTTTAATACTGGACTACGTTAAGTAGCTGGCCAGGCAGTTTTTAGGAAAAAGCATTCTATGAAGTGAAATAATTTGTTTTCCTATCTGGGAAGACCCTTTGAGGGAGAGCGGTTTTGGTTATCTGATTTCTCGGTAATAAAGACAAAGTTAGGGATTCTATAAGAAGCATTGATACTACCCATGCATTTGTAAAATTTCATTACTTTCCCCTTTTATAATCTCAGCCACCTAAAATACGTCAGTGTATGTGTTCTGTTCTTTCTAAATTTATTCTCACCTCCAAGATTAATTTCAACCACAATGTTTTGTTCAAGAAGCACTTCTTATATTTTTCCTGTGTCAACTGTCCCATGTGGATTGCTGGGCAGGTAACACTGAACAAGATAGAGAAAGCCCTGTCTCAGAGTCACTAAGTAGAGCGAGTCTCCTGAGCTCTGCTAATAGGATGGGAACAGCTGATTGTAGAGGAGAAGCTTGCTAAGCAGAGGAAAGTAACTGTATTAAATGAAGTTCAGGGATGTGTGGTAGGCCTGGGACCATTCGTGGTCTGGCCTTGTGTCTGAATGGTTTTCTAAGTTGTACAGCTAGATTTGTCCGGTTTCCCACCCACTCTGTGGCCACGGCCCTCTTTAAACCAGGCATGAGTTTGCAAAGGCTATTTAGCATTTGACTCTATCTCAAGTCTATCATAAGGGCGCCAACACCAGGACTAAAAGTAGAACCTGGGTCTTACTCTCAGGGCTCAGAGAGTCAGTGTTAATGAGCCCCCCAAAATTACCCAGAAAGACTAGGGAAAGAAATGGAAGGAAATCACCTTACCACCTGACTGGATTAGCTGATGGCCTCCTGTGGTCCATGTCTTCGAGATGCTTAGGTGGCCCTTGCTCTTGACTAGGAACATGGTGGTTCCTCTTTACCATGGAAACCAGAACCTGTAGTCCCTTATCTTTCCTATTTGCAGTTTCTGGGTTAGTGTGGCTGTCTTAGCCATGACAGTGACCGAGGCAAAGATCAGAACTTGTTTCTAAATGATGCTTTGAGACACATTTTCAATATATTTTTTAAAATTAACTAATTATAAGGACATTTTCCTAGAAAGTTTACAGATTAGGCTTCACATCAGAAATGTGGCCCAATGGCCGAAACTGGTTTGGCTCAGTGGATAGAGCGCTGGCCTGGGAACTGAAAGGTCCCAGATTCGATTCTGGTCAAGGGCATGTACCTTGGTTGTGAGCACATCCCCAGTCGGGAGTGTGAGGGAGGCAGCTGATCGATGTTTCTCTTTCATCGATGTTTCTAGCTCTCTGTAAAAAAGAAAAAAAGAAAAAAGAAAAAAGAAATGTGGCCCAATGAATTATAGGAGAGAAATTTGTTCACTAATGTTCCCAGATAATAAATATCTCTGTTGTTATTTATGGTTGGTGAGCTAAATATAAGGGAAGACGTTTTGTGTTGTCTAATAATTTAAATAATTTGAATTATATTTTTTTGAATCAGATTTTGAAGTAGCTCCAGTGGTATAGCCTTTGTTGGTTTGTTGATAATCTTCAAAACTAATATTCTGACTACCCTCCTCTGAAGGCAAGAATTTGACTTTTTTTCTTCCTCATTGCCCATTCTCCCTTGAAAGTAACATGGTGAATAGAATTAGGTCTGGACTAGTGTTTGGAAACTTGCGTTTTGGTCTGGCCTGCATTATTTACTCATAGAAAATCTCCAAAGCTCTTTGATTTCAATTTCCCCATCAGTAAGATGGTGCTAATAATACACACTCATGCAACTCAGAGTCTCCACTGGGAGAGTTGATACAAATGGATTTTTGGAACTGCAAAGTATGATATAAATGTGAAGAATTAAAATTATTAGTCTCTGGTCTAATACAAGGTCATGCATGCATGTGCAAAAAGGTTCACCACGGAAGTCACCTCTGGGTGCTGTTTCCCAGTTCTCCAATTTTCTCTTTTCACGGCCCAGAGACAACTACTGTTCCTGGTGAGTGTTAGACACCTTTTGAGGACACGGATATATCAAGAGAGTTTACCAAGCACATGAATGAGACCCAGAGTCTCCTTCGTGGGAGAACACATGTTTATTTTTAGTGGGATATAGTTCTCAGTGTGTGAGATAGCTCAAGATTTAAGGAGTGCAGCTTAATCATTTTCTATTTTTTAAATATATTTTATTGATTTCAGAGAGGGAGGGAGAGAGAGAGAAACATCAATGATGAGAGAGCATCATTGATCAGCTGCCTTCTGCATGCCTCCCACTGGGGATGGAGCCTGCAACCTGGGCATGTGCCCTGACCGGGAATCAAACCATGCCCTCCTGGTTCATAGATCGATGCTCAACCCCTGAGCCATACAGGTTTGGCTCATTTACTTATTTCAAATAGAAAACGAGTAGAAATCTGCATGTTGGTAGTTGGCTGAACCAGTGGTTCTTTTTTGCTTTTTTGTTTTTTGTTTTTTTTCAGATAGAAGTTGAAGTTCATGGAGCTTCAACTGAAAGAATGGAGAATATGGCCTTTCCGTCAGAGAAACAATTTCACACCGCACAGTGTTATTTCTGGTAAAAGCTTTTGCTCCGCGTTCTCATTTCTAGATCACTGGCTGACAGCTCTGGTAGAAACAAAGAGCAGGTGGGATGACATGTATTTGTGGATTTTAGGCTAGAGTTCGGTTTTCGCAGATTGCTACGTCTTAGTTTCCAGACCTGCCTTCCTTTCATAGGTCCAACGCCTCTATTTAACATAATGATTGGATTCAAGACCTGCAATTCAGTCAAGATGTAGCCCAGGTCAGCACACTTGTATTATCACAGCTGGGGCTGCAGGCCCATCGCCTGGACCAGAACAGCGAGCATATTCATCTCGGCCATGCCATCCTGGGCAATGTCAAACAGTCCTCGCATTCTTTTTCAAGGAGCTGGGCTCCTACATTTCTTTGTGTTTTTATTAGTCTAGGGCCCATGAGGGATGTATCAAATGTCTTCCAGATCTCTTACCCTTTAATTTGTCCACATTTGCCTGAGAGGTCATTTCTAACTGGGTCTGATCCTAACAGCTAAAAAATTAGCCAGAATATGAAGGGGCCAGGATAAGGGACGCGAAAAGGGGAAATTTGAAAGGGAATCATAACCAGCTAGTTTTCACCGACAATAGGTAAAAGTTGATCGTATTCATCAGACTACTCATTAATTTCTATCTGTAAAATGGAGAAAGAATCTCTTTAAAACTTTTATGACTCCTGAGGCTGACAAATACACTGCTGTGGATTTTGGCCATTAAAAACTAGCTCAACCTAGGGGGAGGGGAGGGATCTTATGATTGGTAGACAAAGAGAGTGAAAATAGGCCCATTATTTAAACATAAATAATGAGGAATTACAGACACTCTAGGGACTCAAGTGGGCTCAGAAATCTTAGGAATGTAGATATTGACTCAAGATATTATTTTGCTAAAGTATTATGTCCCCTTTCTTGAGAGTGGTTCTGAAATAAAATCATACAGTAAAAGAATTCGCAGCAGAGAAACTTGTATTAGGAGGACAAAATATAATTGAAAGGCTAAAGTCTTCAGTGAAGCAATGAATAATTTTTCTTTTTATAAAAATAAATGAGTGCAGTGAAGACCTGGGGAGGGGGGTGGGACTGTGGTGGAGGGGGGTCAATGAGGAAAAAGAGAGGACATCTGTAACACCTCAATAATAAAGGTAAATTTTTAAAAAACCAATGAGATAGAGCACCGTGATTACGGAACTATTTTACATATCTTAAGGTAATAGTACAGTGTGATTTACTTCCATTTATTTCCCAAAACTCAGCAGAAAAATTTTAGACACTATTTCTGCAGTTTCAAAAATTCGACTTGAATTAATTTTGCTTTGACACAGACGTGTACAGAATCCAGTGTTTTTCTCACCAGTCAGATATTCACATGTTCATTGCCATAGTGACTTCATGACTGTGAGATGATGACTCCTCTCCTCTCCACTGGTCTGGGACCATCTTGGAGTTAGAAACATAGAAGAACTCAGACGCCCGCGATGTATAATGTTGGTTGGGATGAGTAGCTGTTTCTCAACCCTCTTGTCTAGTAGAGCAGATTGTGTTGCTTTTGTTCTACTACCAGGACGTCAGGCTCTCTTGCACACAGACACTGGGGTGCTGTTTTAAGGAAGAAGATGATTGTATTTAGAATTACTTCTCCTTTTTCCAAACAGTATTCCAGATACCTTACTCATGTCCATCCTCATTCATTCAATGCTACCTTCCTTTTTCCTTCCCAATGATCACCTGGTTTCTTTGTCTTAAATTTATCTCAACAAATTAACTAAAATTGTGGTCATACTCCAAATGATACTGTTGCATAAAATATTTAGAAAAGCATATGCAAGCTTATTAGAGATTTATGGAAGACAAATTAAAATGGTAGTGATAAATATAACTTATTTAGGGCTTACCCTCTGCCAGGCACACTGTATCCCCTTTAATTTTTTTTCAACTATCCAGTATGGTAGGTTTTAAAGAGGGACTGGGTAACTCATCAGGGTTGCACTGATAATAAGTGGATGGCTTGGGCCCAACAACTCATACTTTAGCCACAATGCTATATTGTACTTACTGACTTGTATATTGAGAGGTATCAAATTGTGGGGGGTCTGAAGATGGAGTATTAATCTGTAAATAACTGCTGTCAGCTGTGCTAGGTTGAATGCCCTTGCACTTAACAGTTCAATAAGATTACATAATAGAGAAACATGTAAACTGACTGTACCTCCACTACAACCAGAGCCAATCAGAGTGAGTATGCAAATTAACCCAATAAAGATGGCGGTTAATTTGCATACAGGCCTAGATCCTGGGAACCTCTTCAGCATCCAGGTCACTTCACCCAGCCATCCCCGGACACTTTAGGCTTGGGGGATGGGGGTACCCGCTTCCCAAGCCTGTAGCCTGTTGTGGCGGCTGTAGGCTTGAGAAGTGGCAGAGGCTGGGTTTGGAGAGAAGGGGAAAAAAATCAATGGAAACATATCCTCAGGTGAGGATAAAAAGACAAAGAAAAAACTGTCAAAACTTATGAAAGGCACATAAGATATGTCATATCTTGAAAATGCCTAAAGGAAGTTGTCATTTTTTTCATGGTGAATGGACTGGAGTCCATGTTGATGACAATATCTTGGTGGCTGCGGTAACTGGCAGTGTCTTCAGTAACAGGATGATGGGGTTGGCACCTTCCTGTGATCAGCCCCGTCACCTCCCACAAAGGGAGGACAGACTGCTCCACCAGGGAGCAGACATAATCCATCAGTAAGACATCCCCTGAGGGCTCCCGATGTGTGAGAGGGGGCAGGCTGGGATGAGGGACTCCTCCCCAGTACACAGATTTTTTGTACTGGGCTCCTAGTGTGTGTATGTGTGTGTGTGTAACTAAGTAACTGCCCAACCATCTGACCGGCTGGTCGGTATAATGCGCACTGACCACCAGGGGGCAGATGCTCAACGCAGGAGCTGCCAAGCTATGGTGACTTGGCAGCTGCGGTTCTCGGGTGACGCACCCTGGAACCAGAGAAGAGGGAGCCCAATTCTGAGGTGCATCTCCTGATAACTGCTCTCTCAGAATCCAGGACCCCTTGGGGACATGTTGGAGAGCCAGTTTCAGCCTGATCCCTACAGGCCAGGCTAAGGGACTCCACCTGCTGGAGGGGACCCCACTTACTCTGCAGAAGTGAGCCGTGGCACTGCCCCCGGTGTGGGAGGGATTGTGGGAAGTTGGCTCCAGGGCATGTCTGGCCCATCTCGCCCAGTCATGCCCTGCAGCCATCTTCTAATTAATTTCCTTTCAATGTGCATGAATCTGTGCACCGAGGCACTAGTTTATAATAATAAAAGTGTAACAAGCTCATTAGACCAGACAGTCAAAAGACCTTCTGGACATCCTTCCAGATGACCTTGTGGATGAAACTGTGGCTGTGAAGGCTGAGCTCCTTATGTGAATTTCATGCATCGGGCCTCTAGTATTTTAATAATTTGTTTACAGTTGTCTTATTTTATAATTAAAGCTCAATTCTGATTATTATTGAGATACTAGAGATACAGTGCATAAAAATTTGTGCACTTGTGGGGGCAGGGGGATCCCCAGCCTGGCCTGCCCCCTCTCATAGTCTGGGAGCCCTCATGAGATGTCCTATTGATGGCTTAGGCCCAGACTAAGCCGCAGTCTGGCCTCCCTCTACAGGAGATGACAGGGCTGATCAGGGGTGCTGCCCCCATCACCCTCCTGCTGCTGCCACTGCCAGTTGCCATGGCTGCCTGCCCTTGACCCTTGCAGCTGCCACAGCTTATAGAAGGAAGTCCAGAAGATGTCCGATCTATCCAGGCTAATTAGCATATTACCCTTTTATTAGTATAGATAATATTCATGCAGAAAAGTGGCATCCCAATAAATTTTTACATATACACAAAATAAGTAACCATAAAGAACATTTTCAGCACCATTATTAGTTCCCTTCCCAGTCAATAGCTCTCCCTCAAGGTAATTGATGTTCTGAATTCAATAATCATGAATTAGTTTTGCCAGATCTTGAACATCATGTAAGCGAAAACCTAGAATATATGTTCTGTAGTGCCTGGCTTCTTTGTTTTCAGAGGAAACGTAAAGTATGTGAATTATCTGTGTTGTGTGCAACAGTAGTTAGTTCTTTTATATGTTACTTTTTGAGGATATAATAACTGATTTATTCATGCTCTTGTCAACAGACATTTTTGTTGATTTGGTTTTTGGCTATTATGAATAAAGCTGCAATAAACATTTTTGATGTTTTCTGGTGGACATATACATTCATTTTTCATGGGTATATATCCCGGACTGGAATTCCTAAGGATCATGGTGTAGTGTATGTTAGTTTTAGTATATATTGCCAACAATTTTCCAAAATGGTCAAACCAAGTATATATTCATCAGGAACCAATTAGGCTTTCTATTGTTTCATATTTGTAACTGCACTTGGCATTAACAGTCCTTTTCATTTTAGGTATTCTAAAAATATGGGAATGTACTGATACCTCAGTGAAGCTTGAATTTGCATTTCCCTTATGAGTAATAAAGATGACTTTCTTGGTATATTTATTTATTATTTTAATATCTGATTTGGTTAAGTAGACATTAAATACTTAAGTCCTCTGCACATTTAAAATATTTGGTTCTTTGTTTTTCTTATTGATTTGTAATAGTTCTTTATATATTCTATATATGAGTTCTTTCTCAAATATATGTATTATGAATATCTTCTTCAAGTCTATGGCTAGCCTTTTCTCTTTTTCAGTGTCTTATGTGAATAGAAGTTTCTAATTTTAATGCAACTAATTTTATTCAATTTTTAATATGTAGTGATTTTGGTTTTGGTTTTTATTCCCCTTTAAGAAACTTGAGACTACCCAAGGTCATGAATGTTATTTTCTCTATAATTTTTTTTAAAACAGAGATTCCCAAACTCTCTTGGTTTATGGAGTCTTTAATATGTTAGCATTTTCCCCTCCAAAGAGCTGCTAAGCCAAAATAAATACTTATAAATTATCCTTATTAATTATGTAGGTCCAAACAACTTAATTTTTCCTGAGTACAATTAGAATGGAAATGTTAGGTGTGCATTTATATGAAAAGCAGCTCAAACAGATGACTATTGATGTATCATTTTTGTTTTATTTTACAAAAGAAAGCATATTAAATCTTAAAAGTCTGAGATGATTGAACTTCAACCAAATGTGATTTTTTTATTGAATGCTATAGAGACTACCAAAAGATTATCATTATGAGGTCAGCAGTAGAGCAGTAATTTACTTTTATGTTCCCAAAGATACTTGTTTCTTTGATGTAGAGAAACAATGAGAGCTAGTATTAGAGATAAATGGGGAAAAAAGACAGAACAAAAACACTAAGTTTACTTTATTTAGCTTGTTGACTTCCAAATTCAGGAGAAATGTCCAAATAAATGTATATTTGTTATGATTTGACTGTGTTAAAATGCTGGTATTTGGAGGAATCTGGCAATATAAACAAATCTCAGAGTCAAAGAAACAAAATCATAATTTCCTTAGATGTCCAGGAAAGTGCAAAGCAATTTCTGCTTTCAAATGAAGTTCTTTTCCTTTTATTTTCTTTCTTTTATGTTTTTTAGAGCATTGCCCAAGAATTTTATTAGATGTACCACTGATTCCTCTCAGATGGCTTGGTACTTTTAAAATATTTTGATTTATTATTTTTTTATTGGTATCTAACAGCAACTTAATGATTATGTCACAGGTTGGCATATACAGTGGTACCTCAAGATACGAGTTTAATTCGTTCTGTAACCTTGAGGCATGGGAAACTATGAGACACTTGAGTCGCAGTAAACTGGTGGGTCGTGTGCAGCTGGCTGATCCTCGCAATTACTCCTATCTCAAATGTTGCTCATATTTCAAAGCAAAAATCTCTCGCTTGATGGCTCGTATCTCAAAAATCTCGTATGTTAGGGCACTCGTATCTCAAGGTACCACTGTACTTTATTCTGTTGGAGAATCTTATTAGAATTTGTACTTTTTTTGTTTTAATTTTGTATCTATATATATAACAGCCTAAGTGACCATTACTACCGGATGACCAGATGGCTGGCTGATAGCTATGATGCACTGGCCACCCAGAGGCAAACGCTTAATGGAGGAGCTGCTTCCTGGTGGCCACTGCGCTCCCACAGCCAACTTCCTGTGTCCCTTCTGACCAACCTCCCATGGTCCCTCAGCCGGCTGACCCCAATCTATGCTGATCACCGGCCAGGCCAAGGGACCCCACCTGTGCATGAATTCGTGCACTGGGCCTCTAGTATGTTATGAAATAAAAACACCTAGCCAACCTGACCAGAATATGGTTTAAACTATAATCCATTGAAGGCTACATTTTCTTCATTAAGATGTTGGAAAATTCGAATTTTTATTTATCTCAATGTATAATTAATGGGTTTTGCTCTTTGATGCAAATATGAACTGTGTTTTATTCATATGACAAAGACATATAAATATATCTATACCTTTATTTATCACATAGAGCAGATGGCCCATATAAAAATGTACAAGGTAAGTCAAAGCCTTTTTTCAGATAATAAACTAAAGTTGATGAAGAATTTTCCCCCTGGAATTAGAGAGAAAAGTGCAAATTACAACCAAATGATGTTTTCTTTAACTTTCGTTGTTTTTTCAATTTGATGACTTGAGGTTAACCTACACAGATTATAAGCTTTTCTATCTTTCTAAATAAATTGCCTTAACTACATTATAAGTTAAGTAGAATGCTTACCTTTCTGTACTGCAGATTATTTGGGTCATTATGGTAAATAGCAGTGATAATTAGAACAGTTGTATGTGTAGGCTTTCGAATGGGTACCTTTACTTCAAACTTTAAGTTAGAAAGTGCTTTAGGGTTTCATATTTTGGGAAGCCCTTATCACTCTTATGGGAGATTTTTAACTCTAAAGGACAAATTTAAATGATTTAGAAATTATATGTAGAGAGGAATCATTACTTTTAATGACTGAATATCAGGACTTCAATTGAATAACTGCTGAAAGGATTCATTAGAAGTTCAAAAGCAAAGCTGTCTTATAGAGCTTTGATTTTACTGCCACAATGAAAGACAGAGCCTCATCCTTTGCAGAAACACAGATTTGTGAATGCATATGGGTATCTATGGAATTATTTCTTCTTTTCCACTTAATCCCTCGACTATAATTTAAGTTTCTTCAGCTTTGTTGAGATACAATTGACATGTGACATGTATAAATTAAAATGTATATTGTGATGATTTCATATACATATCTATTGTGAAATGATTACTACAATATGGTTCATGCATCGATCACCTCACGTAATTACTATTTTGGGGTTAGTACTTTTCATATAACTTTCTTTGAAATGTTAAAATACATAATACAGTATAATTATTGTATGGTTAACTATATTTATGCTGTATATTAGGTTCCCAGAACTTATTCATCTTGTAGCTGGAAATGTACACCCTTTGACCACCTATTCCCCTCCCCTCTCCTGGAAACCAACAATCTACTCTCTGTTTCTATGAGTTTGATGTTTTTAGATTTCACATACTAGAGAGGTTATACAATACTTATCTTTCTACTTCTGACTTATTTCACTTAGCGTAGTGCTCTTAACTTTCATTCATGCTGTCGCAAATGGCAGGATTGCCTTCTCTCTATGCCTGAGTACTATTCCTTTGAATGTACATACAACCTCGTTATCTATTCATCTGTTGATGGATACTGAGGTTGTTTTCATGTCTTGACTATTGCAAATAAGGATGCAATGGACATGGGTGTACACATATCTCTGAATATAGTGATTTTACTTCATTGTTTATTAAAGCTGTTTGGGCGTTTTTTTGTATTTTTGCAACATTTCTTTCTTTTAAGGTACAAAATAATTTATTGGCTCATGTAGTTGATAAGTCCAGGCATAAAGTTAAACATGATTTCAGGAAAATAGCCTTGACCATCTTTCTCTCTCTTCTGATTCTGATTACCTCTGAGTTGATTCCATTATGCGTTAGGTTCACCAAAGAGCAGATGACAGTAAGGCTCTTGTAGCATTTCTTTAAGTTTGAAATTATTTTCAACAACAATAACAAAAAAATAAGTTTCTAAACTAGAATTCCAAGGGTTTGTTAAAGTACAGGTTACTTTAGTCAGGAAAAAAAGCAGCAGTAAAAGAGATAGGAAGGGCAAGGGGTTCATGATAGAACGTTCAGGTCACTGAACATGAATTGGGTTTTGTTTAACCTTGACACAGTTCTGACCTTTGGCAAGCAAAAATTCAACCACAAGTCTGAACCCACAGCTACAGAACATGGAGTTTTTCATGTGGTAGGCAAGTTTTCACAAATAAAGGATTAGCCTACAGTCTTTGAGGACATGAGTTATTTTCAGTTTCAAAAAAATAAAGCTTTTTTTCCCCCATGTGGGTTTGTGGGATTTGCATCACAATTTAGTTCTGTGACATCTAGGTTATTCCTTAAACAAAAGAAAACAACCAAAAATCCTTTCATATTTACCCATAGTGCTATTCAGACCTTTATGCATATACAAACAACAACAACCACCTTCTCTATCTTTCTTTCTTTGGTGAGCTGGTATTTTCTTGTAAGCTGCTTATGAGTGGCAAGCAGATCAGAATTCTATATATAGACATTGCAGGTTCAGTTCCACACCGCCACAATAAAGCAAAAATCCAAGAAAGCAACTCACAGAAAGGTTTTGGTTTCCCAGTGCATTTTGGGAAATGCAATACACTATCCAAGTATAGTGTAAACAGCAGATATGTTTACACTATATATACTGTAGTCTATTAAGTGGATGATAGCATTATGTCTTCAAATGCAATGGACATACCTTAATTAAAATATTTTATTGCCCCCAAAATGCTAACCATGATCTGAGCCTTCACTGAGTTGCAATCTTTTTGCTGGTGGAGGGTTTTGCCTCAATATTGATGACTCTTTTGACTGATCAGGGTGATGGTTGCTAAAGTTTGGGGGGCAATGGCAATGTCTGAAAATAAAACAGCAATGTTTGCTGAATGGATTGACTCTGTGATGCTATTTGATGACATTTTACCCACACAGAACTTCTCTCAAAACTAGACTCAAGCCCTCTCATCCCTGCTGCTGCTTTATCAACTAAGATTATATACAGTGGTATCTCGAGATACGAGTGCCCTAACATACGAGATTTTTGAGATACGAGCTGTTGAGCGAGCAATTTTTGCTTTGAAATATGAGCAACAGTTGAGATAGGAATCATCGCGAGGATCGGCCGGCTGCACAGGACCCACCAGTTTACCGCGACTGGAGTGTCTCATAGTTTCCCACGCCTCAAGGTTAAGGAATGAATTAAACTAGTATCTCGAGGTACCACTGTAATATTCTAACTCCTTTGCTGTCATTTTAACAGTTTCACAGCATCTTCACCAGGAATAGTTTCTATCTCAAGAAAACACTTACTTTCCGCCTTATCCCCACCCTCCCCTACCAATGGACATAGACACCAGGGTGGTGAGGGTATGAGTGGGGGCAATGGGGGGGAGGGGGCAATAAAGGGGATAAGGACACATATGTAACACCTTAATCAATAAAGAAAAAAAAAGAAACCACTTTCTTTGCATCTCAAGAAACACCCCCCTTTTTTTGCTCAACTACCAGAAGCATCTCCCCATTCATTCAAGTTTTTCCAATGAGATTGCAGCAATAAGTCATATTACCCTCTCCTTCCCCCATTCTACTTCTCGTTTGCTTGTGATTTTCACCACATCTAGTTCCTTCCTTTACTGACTAAATCTTGAACCCCCTCAAAGTCATCTATGACAGTTGGGATCCACTTCTTCTAAATTTTTTTTTAATATATTTTATTGATTTTTTACAGAGAGGAAGGGAGAGAGATAGAAAGTCAGAAACATCGAAGAGAGAGAGACATCGATCAGCCGCCTCCTGCACACCCCACTGTGGAGATGTGCCCACAAGCAAGGTACATGCCCCCAGCCGGAATCGAACCTGGAATCTTTCAGTCCACAAGCCGATGCTCTATCCACTGAGCCAAACCAGTCTCGGCTCTTCTAAACTTTTAATATTGATATTTTCACCTCTTTCCATGAATCATGACTATTTGTAATGACATCTAGAATGGTGAGTCCTTTCCAGAAGGTTTTCTATGCACTCGGCCAGATCCATCAATGGAATCCCTACTCCTGGTAACTATAGCGCTACACAATATATTTCTTAAGTAATAAGACTGGAGATTCAGAGTTACTCCTGAATTATGGGGCTGCAGACTGAATGTGGTATTAACAGGCATGAGAACAACATTAATCTTGCTGTGCATCTCCGTCAGGGCTCTTGGGATGACCAAGGTGCGTTGTCAATGAGCAGTTATTATCCAGGCTTTGTTGTTTCATTTACAGGAAGAATAGATTTATCATAAAATTATGCTGAAGGGCCTAGGGTTTTTCAGGATGGTAAATGAGCACTGGCCTGACTTAAAGTTAATAATCGCACTAGGCTCCTAACAAGAGAGTCATCCTGTCCTTTGAAGCTTTGAATCAAGGCATTGACGTATCTTCTCTAGGTATGAAGTGCTGGATCACATCTTCCAATAAAATGCTGTTTTTTTCTACATTGAAAATTGGTTGTTTCGTGTAGCTATCTTCATTAATTATATAGGCTTTCTGAATAACTTGCTGCAGCTTCTACCTCAAGTCTCTCCACTTGCTGCTTCTCCTTGTACTTTTACGTTTTAGAAACAGCTTCTTTCCTTAAACCTCACGAACCAACCTCTGCTAGTTTCAAACTTCTCTTCGGTAGCTCCTGCATCTCTCACAGACTTCATGAATTGAAGGGAGTTAGGGCCTTGCTCTGGATTAGCTTTTGATATAAGGCTGGTTTGATCTTCTATCTAGACCACTAAAACTTTCTCCATCTCAGCAATATAATATTGTTTCTCTTCTCATCATGCATGTGTTCACTGGAGTAGCGCTTTTCATTTCCTTCAAGAACTTTTCCTTTGCATTCACAACTTGGCTAACTGTTTGGTGCAGGAGACTTAGTTTTTATCCAAACTTGACTTCCAACATGCCTTCCTCGCTGGTTTAACTATTTCTAGCTTTTGATTTGAAATAGGAAACATGAGACTCTTTCACTTGAATACTTGGAGGCAATTATAGCATTATTAATTGGCCTAATTTTAATAATGTTGTATCTCAGGGAATAGGGAGGCCTGAGGATTGGGGGATAGAGGGAGAAACAGCTGGTGGGTTGAACAGCCAGAACACACAGTATACTTATCAATTGAGTTTGCCACCTAATGGGTACGGCTCATGTTGATACAAACAAAAAAATCAGTGATCACAACAAATATAATAATAGCAAATAATGTGAACTATCTTGGAGGGTTATCACAATATGACACAGAGAGGAAGCCAGTAAATGCTGTTGGAAAAATAGTGCCGATTCAGACTTGCTCAAAGTAGGGTAGCCACAAACCTTCCATTTGTAAAATATGCAGGATGTGAAGGGAAATGAAATGAATGGCAATAAAATGAAGGGTGACCATAATCCCCTGAAAATTTAGATAACTGTTTGCTCCCCTTAATCCTGGAATTTCTCATCTCACATCTATACTCAGCTTTCAAAGATTATTCAGTAATTCTACTGGATTAGTAAACTTTGACAAACTGCATATTACTTTCTGTAATTTTCTTAATGGTAGGCTTTGAGGACAAAGATGTCCCTAAGTGGTTTAGAGACTCCCTTGGAAAGCAAAGCAAGGCGGAAGGAACTAGAAAAGAGTCAGAGGACTTGTAAATTTTTCCCACTCTGAGCCTGATGTGGATTATTTTGGCACTTGGCAACCTGGCACGGTGGTTTCCTGGGTGTTAACTGTTAGAAAGTACAGCTGCTCAAGAGATCATCTGGACCCACAGCTTCCGAAACTGAAGAGATTGGGAACGAGGTGGACAATTAAGAACCAGTTGAGCCGAGACCGGTTTGGCTCAGTGGATAGAGCGTCGGCCTGCGGACTGAAAGGTCCCAGGTTCGATTCCGGTCGGGGGCATGTGCCTTGGTTGCGGGCACATCCCCAGTGTGGGGCGTGCAGGAGGCGGCTGGTCGATGTCTCTCTCTCGTCGATGTTTCTGACTTTCTATCCCTCTCCCTTCCTCTCTGTAAAAAATCAATAAAATATATTAAATAAAAAAAAAGAACCAGTTGACTGACGTCACACCACATCTGATAGGAAGAGCCGACGTTGAACGCTTTCTCTGCATCGCATGCTACATTCTCGGAGATGATAGTTTGAGGACTTTCCTTTACATCACGTCTGCTTTCCGTCCCTTTTTCTCTGGCCCAAGCGACAGGGACTCAGAGGACAGGGCAGAGCCCGTTTGCTCGAACTCCAGCTGCAGAGCGGTAACACAGCTTTTAGGGCTGAGCGAACCTATCCAATCAAATAGTGGTGGAGTGAGAAAATAAAACCCTTAGAGCACACCCATCTCAGCCCTGCATTTCTGCATTCAAAGTCACCACCACCAACAAACAACTGAGGTCCATACATTTTAATTGATTGGATCAAAACCCCAATGCACAATGACTGTGGGTAAATCACTTACCCCTTCAGAGTCTCAGACTGCCCATTGGTTCAAAAGATACATGGACCTACAGTGGTACCTCGAGATACGAGTGCCCTAACATACAAGATTTTTGAGATACGAGCCTTCGAGTGAGCGATTTTTGCTTTGAAATACGAGCAACAGTTGAGATAGGAGTCATCATGCGGATCGGCCGGCTGCACACGACCCACCAGTTTACCACGACTCGCGTCTCATAGTTTCCCACACCTCAAGGTTACAGAACGAATTAAACTCGTATCTCGAGGTACCACTGTATTGGGGAAAGAAGTACGATTACGTTGAAAAAATACCTCGGATCATAGTTGACCTTTGTGAAGCTCCTAATGAATGTGGGCTTGCCTTCTCCTTAAAATTGTGCCTTGAGTTTCATCTGATTCATAGTGATCCTATTTGTCATCGGCCCAGAGAAAGCAGAACCCAGGCCTGCTAACTCCAGGGTCACTTTCTTCCCTACGTGCCTTGCCCTTCCCTGACCCCGCAGCCTCCTCAGAGCTGCCCGGTACCAAGGAGGATTTTCTGTAACTCGAAAGGCAGGATTCAAAGAGAAAGGGACCAGCCCGAACTCTGATCAGAAAGCTGGATCCAGAGCCTTGTCACATGTGTGCGATCTAGTCTCATTTGAAGTTAGGATCAAAGATCCGCCTGGTTCCTGCCGAGAGGTAGTTTCTTTTCTTGTTTTTTTTTTTTTTTCCCCTGTGCCCCTTGCTTTCGTTTTGCTCAGCTTTAAAGCATTTGTTCTATTTACATGAATGTATTCAACAGGCAGATTGTTCCTTGTCTGCGCGCTCTGGCCATGAATGCAAATCACATTTCTTAATCTCCCGCAGCTGGTGCAAGAAGTGCGCCTGATGAATCACCTAGAAGAGATTGGAAAAAACAAAAAGGATAAAGGGAAGCAAAACAAATGCAGAGCATTGTACAACCCTTGAGCAGCCCATTCACTATTGAACTTATGCAAAAGATGCTCTTCGTGAAGGACTGTTCCAGACTTGGGCCATGGAGAAACCAGGTCAGAGCTTCGATGTTTTCAAAATGCAGAAAGGTCAGGACCCGTGGAGATTTCCAGGCCAATCTTCTGAAACAAACCTGGTTCCAAAAAAAAAAAAATCAATCTATGAAAACCATAAATGCTCTGGATAGATTCATACCCTTTCCCTATTTTTTTTTTTTTTAAGATACAGGGACTTGAGTCCTTTTCTTTTGGTCTTTCTTAATGCTTTTTTTTTTTGAGGAAACTTGGTGCTCACCAAGACTGCTTGCCGGCCGCAGTTTTATTTACCCATAAAAATAGCTCCTTGTGATGAGGTTGTGGCTCTTTCCCTGGGAGAGGCGCTGAGGAATGGCTGGAGGCTGTCAGCACACCTGCGAGCAGGCACAGGGGGTTCAATCTGACACCTGAGCTGGGTGTGCAGAGCGAGGTAACATATTGGCACGCAGACCTGAAGGGAGGAAGGTGAACATCTGTTCCCAGGGAATTTTCCTTCCAGAACATAACTGTTCCCGTGGCGAGGGAGGAGTCCAGCAAGCGGGGGGTAAGCAAATTGCAAAATAGCTTTTGTATCAAATGCAAGAGTTAGCAAGCGATTCTGGGCGTCTCCACATCTTTCAAAGGGTAGCTCTCTGCGGTCCTGGGGCTCTCCTCTGCTGGTGAGGTCTGACTGTGGGGAGAAGCGAGCTTTCCAGGAGAGAGCGGGCTTGGTTTTCATACCGTCTAAAGCAGTGGTTCTCAACTTCTGGGTCGCGACCCCTTTGGGGGTCACCTAAGACCATCAGAAAACACCTATTTCCCATGGTCTTAGGAACCAACACACTGCTCCTCTGTGTAGCAAAGTGTAGCCATATAGTTTACTGTTGTCATATGAAGACTGTTGCCCATGCTACACCACGATTCAAGACAAAAATTTCATTTGTTTATAATTAGAAATAAATATTTCACAATATATAATTACATATTGTGTTTGTGATTAATCCCTATGCTTTAATTATGTTCAATTTGTAACAACGAAAATACATCCTGCCTATCAGATATTTACATTACAGTTCATAACAGTAGCAAGGTTACAGTTATGAAGTAGCAACGGAAATAATTTTATGGTTGGGGGTCACCACAACATGAGCAACTGCATTAAAGGGTCACAGCATTAGAGAGGTTGAGAATCACTGCTCTAAAGTGACAGTGAAGCTGGGATTACTGAGAGAGGGGATGGGAAAAAGACAGGACACAGAGGCACAGATCATACCTGCGGCTGTCGGTTGGGAGGAGGTAACGCCACCCATCAATTCATTTCTTAATTCATTTGGCAGATATTCATCCTAATTTGATTCTTCCCCTGATAAGTACCTTTCAGGGTTCTTCTTTTTATACCCTAGAGCTGTGGTCAGCAAACCGTGGCTCGCGAGCCACATGTGGCTCTTTGGCCCCTGGAGTGTGGCTCTTCCACAAAACACCACGGCCTGGGCGAGTCTATTTTGAAGAAGTGGCCTTAGAAAGGAGTTGAAGTTTAAAAAAATGTGGCTCTCCAAAGAAATTTCAGTCGTTGTCCTGTTGATATTTGGCTCTGCTGACGAATGAGTGTGCCCACCACTGCCCTGGAGTGTAAAACAGATTCTTCCTCTAGATGCTCCTGGCTCCCAAGACATGGTCCCTGCCTCCTCCCTCCACTTCATCTACTGCAGTGGTTCTCAACCTTCCTAAGGCCACAACCCTGGCATACAGTTCCTCATGGGTGGTGACCCCCAACCATGAAATTTTGCTACTGTTATGCATCGTGATGTAAATATCTGCATTTTCCAATGGTCTTAGGCGACCCCTGTGAAAGGTTCGTTCGACCCCCAAAGGGGTCACGACTCACAGGTTGAGAACTACTGATCTAATGCCATCTCTCCTCCAGATCTACTGGTCAGGCACGAGTTTTCCTTTCAGAACCAAACTCTCCACCCCGATGGAATTGCTCCATCCTCCCCCTGGCAGCATCTGGTCTTTCTGGCCTCAGTTGAAATCTCAACTCCTCAGAGAGCCCCGCCCCCTCTGACCAGTTACCTAAAGTAGTGGGTGTCCTCTGCCCCAGTATCTGTCTCTCTCAGAGCTCTCTTCAGTCATTCATAGCTCTTGTCACCACATGCATCTGTCTTGTTTGTTGGTGTTCTCGTTGTGTGCTTCTGCCTCTGGACCACACACTCGCAGAGAGCCGTCTGCCGTCTTGCTCCTTGTGACATCAGCTGCTCTTCTCACCAGGCCTGGCACTGATGAATGGATGGTTGAAGGATGTAGAGACTGGGTGGGGCAGTGGTCGGCAAACTGCGGCTCGCAAGCCACATGCGGCTCTTTGGCCCCTGGAGTGTGGCCCTTCCACAAAATACCACGGCCTGGGTGAGTCTATTTGGAAGAAGTGGCGTTAGAAGAAGTTTAAGTTTAAAAAATGTGGCTCTCCAAAGAAATTTCAATCGTTGCGCTGTTGATATTTGGCTCTGTTGACTGATGAGTTTGCCGACCCCTGGGGTAGGGAGATGACGGTGGAAGAAACTAATCCAGAAAGTCTACTTGTTCGCAAAAGCAACCTAGAGCTTTTATTCCTAAACTTCTTCAGGGACAGAGTCCTCAGATGGAGCAGCCTCTAGCAGCTGGAGGGACTGAGGCCTGGAGTCAGAAAAGCAGGGTCCCTAAACCCTAGGACAGCGATTCTCAACCTGTGGGTCGCGACCCCTTTGGGAGTCGAACGACCCTTTCACAGGGGTCGCCTAAGACCATTGGAAAACACCTATTTCCCATGGTCTTAGGAACCAACACACCGCTCCTCGGTGTAGCAAAGTGTAGCCATGTAGTTTACTGTTGTCATATGAAGACTGTTGCCCACGCTACACCACGATTCAAGACAAAATTTCGTTTATTTGTAATTAGAAATAAATATTTCACAATATATAATTACATATTGTTTTTGTGATTAACCACTATGCTTTAATTATGTTCAATTTGTCACAATGAAAATACATCCTGCCTATCAGATATTTACACTACAGTTCATGACAGTAGCCAGATTACAGTGATGAAGTAGCAACGGAAATAATTTTACGGTTGGGGGTCACCACCACATGAGAAGCTGTCTTAAAGGGTCGCGGCCTTAGGAAGGTTGAGAACCACTGCCCTAGGAGAAGGTGGCTGGCAGAACCTGATCTGAAGACCTTCGTATTTATGGGAACACATTTTGCCAATATAGGTTCTCTGATGCGTGGCCTGTTAGTCTAAGGCCCTTGCAGATGGTCCTCTCTGCGCAGGAAGAAGGCAGACAGTGCTGGTGCTGCTAGACATGGAAATATGTCCAAGTGTGAAGTTTCTGGTCCTGGTTTCTGGCATCTCCCTGAGCTGAGGCAGGTGCCTGGCCTCATCAGTGCCCCTCCAGAGAGCCGTCCTAACAGTGATGGGCTCTTCCCAGGATCTAACAGCCCCCCTGGACTGCATTGGGGTGCCAGGTGTGCTGAGGACCAGGCTCCTCTTCTCGTCCTCTCTGAGGCAGCCTACTCTCTTCAGCAGGGGTTCTGCTTCTGCTCCTCCGGCTCCCACATCCTGGACTGTTCCGTGGCCGAGCCTCTGACAGTCAGCCCATGGTGTGCAAGCTCAGGGATCTGGAGAACTTGGCAGTACGCCTCATTTCTTCCGGAGCCCAAGAACAGACATGCAAATCGGTTCCTAAGGTTTTCCTGGTTCCCAAGGTAGTCATCCAGTGTAGACTCAGCGATAACCTTGGCTTCTCCCTTTTTGTAGAGGGGTGTGAATCCAGAAAAGGATTGGGGGGTAGATTCCTATAGTGATTGCCATCTCGGCCCCCTTTTCTGTTTCCTGATTTCTTCCATCCCGCACTGAGAGATGGGACCAGAGCGGAGCTTTATAAACTCCAAGGCAACTCCCTGAGCTCAGAAGGTAGATTCTGGATGGACTTAAGAGGAAGGAGTGTCATCGCAGTAAACCGTGAAACAAGGAGTGGCTGCCTTGAGAGAGAGAGAGGAGCCTCTCTCTCGAGGCATGTCCTGTGGGCTTGGGACGCTGCTCCTTTGTAAAGAAGCCAGTGTGTTGGAAAAACAAAAAGAAAACAAAAACAAAACAGGTGGTGTCTTCGCTGTGCTGTGTTCTGTACAAATGAATCCGCACAAAGAGCTTCCAACAGATGCCTCGTCCCTGGGGTTGGCTGAAAACTGCTCGATGCGCCAGAGGGATCTAAAGCTCTGGCTTCTAAAAGCTGAACATTCAAAAGAATCCCGCTCTTTCATGCGGCATTAACAGTCTTTCCCACCTGGACACGCTCCTGCAACAGGGAGACTGAGTTTTCGGCTGGAACAGGAAAGCCAGTAGGAGATGAGTACATCACACGAAGGAAGATGCCGCACACGGTGTCTGGCTATTTATAACACATCTCAGACCAGTTTCGCACCAGAGTCACACTTTCTGTAAAAGGCCTGTCTGCTGGGGAGGGGCTGATACGCCGAAGGTCCTGCAGTCATGCCCACTGTTTCAATAGCTGCGGAAACAGGTGTTCCATCGGCAACTCATTTCTACCCACCTATTAAAACAGCTGTGGGTCAAGGGAGTCTCTAAATACTAAAGCAATAAAGCAGAGATTCGGAGGGTAATTAGGCATCATGGAAGGAAACCCTGAAGAGGTAGCACTGTTTGACATCTGTAAGTGCTTCATACATGTTCAATAGTTATTAGGAGTAGTGGTGGTTTTATTAGAAGGTTTATTAGCAGTCCACCTGAGGCCAGATCTTCTCTCTGAGTTGAGTTTCTTCTGGCTGTTCTCCTTGCAAGAGGTGGATCTCTCCGTGGGCTGTCATGGAGTTAGGGGGTTGGGGGGAGACATGATCACTGTGTTGTTCCCTTTTCAGGTGGTGTCTCATAGGAACCTTTCCTTCCTTCTCTCCTCAATCCTCCGGGATGGGTGGCTTGGGAAGAGAGAGCTGTATCGGCCTCTTACATGCCATCGAAACAAATTGATTTTTAACAAATCTCGTCTGGAGTCCTAATGCTTGAATGCTCAAGACTAATTATGGAGACATTTCTATCAGCATTTCATAAACTTGGACAAAATAAATTAGATTAGTGTCACTTAGTTGAATTAACCTTTCCTAATATGTAAATGTATCTGAACATTGGACTAATTCGTCTTTGATCATGACATGAACTTTGAAGAATGTCCCTGGGAAGGCAGGGTTAAGGAAATGTCTTCATTCCACGTCGTTTAGAAATAGCTGATCAAAGCTCGGAGCCCAGACAGTTGACACCAGAGACCGAGCGCTCTCAGCCCTACATCCACGTTCTAAAGGATAGAACCTCCAACTGGATACTCCATAGGGAAGGGTGTCTTCCTTGTGAATGTAACTATATTTTCTTTGATACATGATCGGACAGATGCTCCAAATTCCCTTTTTCCCCCTGGTGGAGGGCTAAGGGCCTTCTGGTAGACCCATTTCCCATTGGGGAGGCGATAAAGAGGAGTGAAACCTTCTCCTTCATTGTGATTGGAATTGTGCAGTGTGTCTGTACAAACCCGATTAAGTTCAGGAAATGAGCACTTGGGAGGATGATCTTGTTTGTTTCTTGCTGACTCACTTCTGAATGGCCCGAGGAGGGCAGAAGATAGGGACCCCTGTGCATAAACCTGTAACAGGTGGATTTGGGAGCTCTTTCTTACCAGCCATATGCCACCTTCTTTAGGCCAAACACAGGAACCATCTCTGGCTGAGAAATATCTATTTCAAATCGGGTTTGCATTTCTCTAAGTTGTTAAGATTGAGGCAGCTTTTTTCTTTCCTTGGTAATAAAATGTGAGTCCCAAGTAGAGTTATAATTTGGTCATTAATTTTTTAATTTGTAGAAATTCAATATTCTTGAATTGTCTCTATAGAAATTACCTTCTAAGGTTACTGTGTGGCCTGTTTTTGTGACAGTCCCAGATTGCCAGAGGCATCTGGTTTATGCCTCTTGTCCAGGTGTACCATGAATAGCACTTATTTTAAATTTTTATTTTTTATTATTTTTTATTTTATTTATTTTTTTCCCTATTGCCCTCCCCACCCTCCAGTACATGCCCTCATTCGTCTCCCCCACACCCCCCATCCCATTGCCCTGTATCCACTGGCTATGCCTACACACACATGCATAGATACCATTGAAGACATGTATACATAAGGAACTGTTTGACATTGAAACTGGGACTCAAAGCTATCGGACATTGAAAGTTGGACTCAAACATTTTTCTTTTGCTCTTGTGGGTTTATTTCTAGCCTACAGGGGCAAGATGTTTTTAAAGACAAGAAACAGGGGGTGAAGTGGTGGGGGGGAAAGCAGATGCAGAGGCAAAGAAGCAATGAATAGCACTTTCTTCACTTTCAAAAGTGCCCTGGTTTGGACAATAAATCGCATATATATATATATATATATATATATATATATCACCATCATGAGTAGATAAAATTCTAAAACTATATCCATACCAGCAATGACATCAAAACAGAACTTACAGAGTGATGAGGAGGAATCTAGTTTGAATCATAATTAAGAATAGCATTAAGGTGAGTCTGGGGTGAGGGATAGAAGGGTACCGAAAGGCCAGTTTATCTGCTTTGAGTGACATGAGCTATGAAATGAAGCAATTAGTTTGGATTTCTAGGGTGCAATCATGAATCTGAATGAGTTCAAAGTCATGGAGGGCCTGCATTGGTACGGCAATACATGGGGAGTTATTGGAGATTTCTGAGCAGATGTGTAGCAGATTAAACATTACTGTGAAACAGTTACTCTGGCAACAGTATGTGGCAAAGGTTGGAGTGGTAAGTGATACCCTTCCTAGACCAGAACCACCAACAGCGGAGCCATTAGGTACCCTAAAAGATAGTCTTAGAGAGATGTTTATAACAATCATAACAGCTGGTACCTCATCCAAAGGAGTCATCATTCTGCAAGGACTGGGCAGATTAGATAATGGTTACAAAAACAGTAATATAGAACCCGAGCAGAAAGGAGAATGGAACGGGAGGCTTGGATAACCTGGCACTTCAATGGGCCTCTAGTGTATAGCTTCTGGGCCTTTTATGGTTCGTGTGGCTAGAGACAAGCTTGTGCCTTGAGCATTTAAGTCAGGATCTAAATAAATAATCCCTTCCCAAATCCTTATTGATTATAGAGAGCCATATTTGAGATATATTGGCATTTAAGTTTTAAAAGAGTTGTGACTACTTTAAGGTTAAAATCAAATTGAATTTTACTTCATAAAGGGGTTAAGTATGGAATTAAGACAAATTTAAGTGGAATCATCAATGAGATTATATGGAATTATTAAAGTTTCATTTAATATGCTCAAGAGAAAACTTAATCTTTTTTTAAAATATATTTTATTGATTTTTTACAGAGAGGAAGGGAGAAGGATAGAGAGTTAGAAACATCAATCAACTGCCTCCTGCACACCCCCTACTAGGGATTTGCCTGCAACCAAGGTACATGCCCTTGACCGGAATTAAACCTGGGACTCTTCAGTCCGCAGGCCAAAGCTCTATCCACTGAGCCAAACCGGTTTTGGCAGAAAACTTAATCTTTTGAGCAAAGCATCACAGAACACCACAATGATGTTCTTGCACAGTTATACCTTAACGCCTTTGACAAAGGCAGTATACCCAGATCAGCATTACTTTGCCCTTAGCCAGGATTGATTTCCTATATTAAGAAATTATCTGCTACTTGTGCAACATACTGAAAACCAGAAAGAGTAAAGACAGTTTCCCAGATAGTCCTTCATCTATTTTAAATTGGTATATAAATCAATTGTTATAATCCTCCAATATCTTTATCACTCATTTCTTTCTTCTTTAAGTACCTCATTTTTTGTCTTTACCACCTTAGAGCTAAGCCGTGCAAATCAAAAAATATAGTAAAGGGAAGAGAAGAAAGTGCCCACTTCCATGTGGTTTATAGAAACATCTAAGAATCCTAGCTGACATTTCAGGAATTTATTATATATGTAGGCCACAAAGGTGAAGGCCGAATACATCAGAATTACTAATGGAGAATGTGTCCAATGTAGACAAAAAAATCTTACTCAATATGTTGGTTATTAGTTATAAAATCCTAAATGAATTCATTGTCTTTTACTTATCATATGATAAAATAGTCTTGGTAAAGCATTCAGCCAATATTAACGAATAATCATTCAAATTCCTTGCAATTAATAAAAATTATATATAATTATGCAATTTTTAATCAGAAATGATAAATTTCCCCAAAACTAGATCTCATTTTTCTTAGAATAGCTTAATAAATTACAAACTTTATTTTTTTTTAATCTCTCCAAAGATTCTATTTGGAAGCAATTTATGTGCAAAATCATGGTGTCACAGTTGGTGAGCTGAGAAATCTACAGAAAAATCATTTAAATGTTTATGCCCCCAATGAATCCTGTATTAACTGTTGCAGAACCTTCAACATAGTGGACTGAAGACTCAAGTTACCATCTCTTCGTTTTCATTTTAATATAAAAGCCATGAAAACGGGGGCAAAAATAGTCAACATCAACTTTTTCAGGAACCCGGAAATCAGCCCAAGGCTTGCGACAAGAGAAGTATGTTTACTCAGGGGACACTGTAGAAGCTTCATGAGAAGAGCAAGTTTGGCGTCATTGCTTTCTGATCTTACCTTCTTCTCCCAGCTCTGAAGTCACCCTGGCCTGGCTGCAAGTGGGAGGGTCACACTGGGTTAGAGTCCCCCCAAAAGCCCCACCCCCACAGGACTGCCACTATTTAACCTGTCTAGCATCTCCCTGAAAAACTCCATTTGTAGGCTGCCCCCATTATTTGACCTGACTCCGGGTTCCCCCAGTGGGAAAAGACTTAACCACCAGGCACTTGTTAAAAACAATCAGCAAAATTGCTTCACTTGCAGCTGCAGAGTCTGTGATGGTGTTTGGCACAAACCAGGGCCTGGTCCAAATCTTTATAAATCTAGCTGGGGATTGAGATGCCCACAGGGACCTTTGGAAAGCTCTGTTATATGCCTAGGAATCGAGAGGGCCAGGGACAGGGACAGAGCGGTGTGCATGACAGGGAGACCTGAGAAGGCCTACATCTTTTGCCTCTGGCTGGCCTTGAAGCTTTGTACAAGCAGAACATATACACTGGGGGGTAGCTATAATTGCCCGAACGTTGAATGCATGTTCCAGCATCCGCATAGAGACTTCTGAAAAGTCTGGGAGACTTACTGGTTCAAGAAAATCTCTTCAAAATCATTAGCTCATCCAGGGGAGCTAACAGGGCTAGCAGAATTAGCCCTGGAAAGTCACTGGACAAACGGCAATGACCATCAGAACAATAAAACAGCAGCAGCAACACACCTGGGCAGGGGTATCTGATTTCTATATTTGTCACATTATATTTGCTAAAATATCCAGTTTCAAACAACAACAACAAGATAATTACAAGCCATAAAAAAAGAAAGTAAGACCATACACGGGGCAAAACAAATCAATGGAAACTGTCTCTGAAAAGGCATAATATTGGACTCACAGGAAGAAGACTTTATGTAGCTATTATAAGTATGTTTTAAAAATTAAAGGAAACCCTGTCTAAAGGATTAATTGCCTGATAACTATGTCTCAAGTAGGAAATAATATTAATAAAGAGATAGAAATTATAGAAAAGATAGAAATTCTGGAGTTGAAAAGCACCATGATTGAAATGAAAAATTCATTAGAGTTGCTTAACTGCTGATATGCAATAGCAGAAGAAAGAATTGGAACATAGCTTCATTGAAAATACCTGGTCTGAGAAACAGAAAGAAAAAAAAAAGAATAGAGAAAAACAAACAGAACTTCAGAGACCTGTGGGACTTCATCAAGCATACCAATGTAGGCATAATGGATGAGGAGGAGGAAGAGGAGGAAGAAAAAGGGACAGAAACAATAGCTGAGGTATTAAAAACCAAAAACTTGCTAAATGTAATAAACAAGGTAATCTGTATATTCAAATAGCTTATGGACTGTGAGTAGAATAAACCCAGGAATTCCATGCATAAACATATTGTAGTTAAACTATGGAAAGCCAAAGATAAAGAAAATAAAAGTAAAAACATCAAGAAAAGAGTGATTCATTGGGTGCAAGAGATTTTTAATAAGTGTAATGCCTGGTTTCTCATCAGAAACCATGAAGGAAAGAAAAGAATAGGATGGCATACTCAAAATGCTGAAAGGAAAACAACTTCCAACCAAGACTTCTATGTTCAGCAAACAATTGTTAAAAAGTGAAGGAGAATTGAAGACTTTCCCAGATAAACAAAAAGTCACAATTCATTGATAGCAGACTCGTCTGAAAAGATATAATGCAGGGATTATTTCAGACTGAACTGAAAGAATACTAGATGGTAACTTGAATCCGCACAAAGAAATACTGAACAACAACAACAAAAAGAACTTAATAAAATCAGGAGTGTAAGTGGGAGTATCATTATCAACTTAACAGAAATACCAATGTTTATAAGGGCATACTGTGAGCAACTTTATGCCAACATATTATGTAACTTAGAAAAAAAACATTCTAGAAAGACTTAAACTACTGAAATTAACTAAAGAAAATGAAAAAAATCTAAATAGATACATAATACATAAAGTGATTTTGTTAAATAAATTGTCAAGAAGAAAAGCACAGGTCCAGCTGGCTTTGATGAAGTTTAGGAAACATTGAAAAGAATCACTAATCAAACCTTTACAAACTCTTCCACAAAAAAGAAGACGGAAACTTCCCATCTCGTTTTATTAGACGAGGATTATCCTGATACTAAAACGAGGCACATATCACGAAAAAAGAAAGCCATAGGCCTTTTGAATTAAGGTGCAAAAGCTTCAACAAAGTAGTGGCAAACCAAATCTAGCAGCATACAAAATAAATTTTACACTGTGACCAAAGGCAATTTACTAGTATCCCAGGAATTCTACGCTGGTTTAATTTTCTTTTCTTTGTTTTGTTGTGTTTTAAAATATTTAATTTTTTAAGAGAAGTTTTAGGTTCACAGTCAAATTGAGAGAAAGATGCAGAGATTCCCACACATGCATAACCTCTCTCAATATCAAGATCCCCTACCAGAAAGCCAAAACAACCTTTAAAAAGAAAAAAGAAATATAGCCTGGTACTGGCCTAAAGACATCTCCATCTGCACATAGAACATCAGCATCAGTTCCAGATCAAACCAAAGTTTTAATGAGTCAGTTTGATGGTATGTGAAGCATATCTCATTAATTTCATTTCAAAGTCTATACTGAGCCCAAACCAGTTTGGCTCAGTGGATAGAGTGTCGGCCTGTGGCCTGAAGGGTCCCAGGTTTGATTCTGGTCAAGGGCATGTATGTTGGTTGCAGGCACATCCCCAGAGGGGGCGTGCAGGAGGCAGCTGATGGATGTTTCTAACTCTCTATTCCTCTCCCTTTCTCTCTGTAAAAAATCAATAATATATTTATATATAAACAACTATACTGATCTTTTGGTTTGCAAAGCTTTCACTTGCTTTCTAATCTTGGGGCATTGTTGCTCTGCATGAATATAGACCATTTGAAAGGTAGCAATGAAGTTTAGAAGATAATAAAAGGTATAAAACTAGGAGGTTCAGTGTTCTTGATTCTCATATCATCTATATTTATAAACGCCAAAGCGACCGTTATGACTGGTCAACTGATGACTGGTCGACCGGACGCTATGACATGCACTGATCACTAGGGGCAGACTCTCAATGCAGGAACTGCCCCCTGATAGTCAGTTTGCTCCCACAGCCAACCTCCCACGGCCAGCCAACGTCCCACAGTCCCTCCCTGAGCCTGCTGGCCCCAATTGGCCCTGATTGCCAGCCAGGCCAAGGGACCCCACCTGTGCATGAATTCATGCACCAGGGCTCTAGTTGGACTATAAAATAAAGTGATTGGTTTTCAGTTAATATTTTCCAAAAACCCATATTAAATATTCAGCCTCCCCATACAACATAATCAAGTATATGATCACTTTTGCTTATTGAAATTAAAATTTAATTGATGTCCATTTAGAGCATGAAGCTCACACTCATACATGAGTTAAATCATCTCTCTTGCAACTAGAGCTTTGATCTTGCAGCTTTTCCAGCTGTGCGGATATCCAGCCTAAGAGTGACACTCACATTCCCATTCTAGCCACTCCCTCATCTCCAGCCCCTCCTCCAAACTAAGAATTAGGATGCAGCTCTCCCAAGGAGAGCAGTCCATAAAGTCACCCCTGTTGGTCATCTTTTGTAGCCTGCAACCAACATACATGCCCTTGACCGGAATCAAGTGTGGCAGGGTGACAGTCAAAGGCAGGACCTCCAGTTCTGCTGCTTCCTTCTAAGCCCTTCCAGGAGGCACCAGAGCTATCAGGCACTCCTCTTTAGAGTAGGGGTTCATTAGTGCCTTATTTTGGGGCCTTAGCTGCATCTCCAGGAACCAGGAAGATTCCCACTCGGCACCTTGTTAGGTAGGGTAGTTGTGCTTACGACAGTTTCTAACGAATGTTCTTTATGTCATCATCTGAAAGTCAACCCTGAAAACATCAAAGGCTGATTATGTAATTTCTTTGCGTAGTCTTAGAAGAAAGAGAAAAAAATCAGTAAAAATACCAGTTTATGTTTCTGACATTATCTGATGAAAGTTTCTGTACAGTAAAGGTCCCCCCAAATAAATTAGGAGATTAAGACAGTTATGATGATTATCTCTGATTTTCAATTATATGTTTTAGTTCCAGGTGGTCTCATATTCTTGTATTGTATTGCTAATCTTTTTCTGTCTTGTCTCCCCAACTATTTGTGAGCTATTTGAAAGTCCAAGTATTATGATTCATTGGAGCTCCAATAATGCTGTGCACATAGTAGGTGCTCAGTATACATATTTTTACTTATTATAATTTCCTTCTTACTTATGAATTAAAAGTATGGTTTCAATTCCCTTCCATATGACTTTCAAAATGTTTTATATAATTACAGATATATAATAGTTCTTCAGATTATTAAAATACTGATATTAGACCATAGCAAAGAGACTTCTAATAGTTGTAAAAGCTAAAATAAAACCTCATAGGAACTGCCAACAATCCATATTGGCTTCAGTCTGTTACCTGAACTTTGCCATTACTTCAGACTTGTGGTTTATGTGGGTGAGATTAAATAAATTACCCAGTTGCATGGGAATGTAGATACAGAGAAATTTCCTTCAGCTCAAGCTTCTAGTTACAACTGTCTGCATGCTGTATGAGTAACTGAGTTGGGCAGAGGAGGATGAAAAATTACGAAGCCACTGCAAATAATTTAATTATAAATAGAGTTTTATGAGAGGTGTTAATGTGTGCTACCTCAGCTAACCTGACAATAAAGGTTTCACAAGCTACAATGACATCTGGAACCAAATCACACGTAGAAATTATGCAGCGGCAATAAAAGCCATTTAATTAGCATTGCAAATAATGTTCCAGCATTGCTGAGATGTCTTCACATTTGCATACAGATACATAATTACATAATTTGCAGCTGTGTGTTTGTTCCATAAGACCTTGTCACTTTGTTAGCAGAATATGTAAATTGGGTATTAATTCTCTCTACCTTTCTCATTCTCAGCTTTCTGAAGGTGTACAGTGCATCACGGTGATTTGGTACAGCTCTTTATCTGGACTTCATCACCTTGTCTTAGATTGGTTTCAGAGAAAAACATATCTCCGGACTTATTTAGCAAGCGAGATATTTTGAATGACTTGTAAATAGCATTTGCTAATGAATGAATATTATTTATTAGCTAACTTTGGCTTTCCCTATTCATCTTTGAAATCCTTCACTTGCTCTGTCACCTTAGAAAGATGGCCTACTTGTGTCTTTCTGGTGTAAAGAAGTTAATTATATATCTACTAGAGGCCCGTGCATGAAAATTCATTCACTGGAGGGGGTCCCTCAGCCCAGCCTGCCCTTAGGAGTAGAAGGCAACCCGGCAATCAGGGAAAGGTGCCGCCCCCATCACACCTCTGCTGCTGCCACTGCTGGCAGCGCAAGCCTCAGCTGGCTCTGGATACCTGACCCTTGGGCATCCCTGGGTGGCTGGGGGGCTGATGGGACTGGGGGACTCCAGAGGCAGGTGCATAGAGCAGCCAGACCTGCCTGGGGGTGAGCCCGGCCATGCTGCACACCTGCTATCCCAACGGGGCTGAGGGGACTAGGGGCCGCCATCTTGTTGCTGTGGGCACCACTGTCTTTGAGAGCATGGCAGTCAGCATATTTTCTCTTTATTGGCTGTAGGCATCGCCATCTTTGTGAGGGCATGTCAGTCAATTAGCATATTCCCTCTTTATTAGATAGGATTCTTATCTGTAGCTTTCAGATAGTAGCAACTATTTTATATTATAAATTAACATAGTCCACTGGAATGCAAGAATCTAATAAAAATGAAATAGCATCCTGTAAGAAAAGTACTAGGTACGGAAAGCTAAGCAGATCTGGCAGCTAAATCCAGAATCGAAAAAGGACTGACACTTTATTGTCAGTCCTTCTGATGTAAAGGCTAGTTGAACTAATTGAACAAATTGCATTAGTACAATTTCATGTAGTAGGACCATAAAAATTTTATATTTCACATCTAGAAGTTATGAAAAATAAAAGTCTCATTATGGGTTATGATTTATTATCAGCTAATTAGATTAAAATAGGCCTGAGTGTTCTGTGATGACTTGAGATGGTCTGAGCTTAGGCAGGGTAAGTACAAGATGTACCTCAGAGGAGTCTAAGGTAACTTCTGAGAGATAGGACACTTCTGTTTCCCATCCTTGGTTTTGGAGCAAAAATTATTTCAGGACACCAGATTAGACATGGGTATCGGTAGTCTCTGAGAAAAATTGCTTGGGTGGGATGAGATTTGAAAATATAGACTTACCTGTTTATTCACCTATTGACCTATTTAACATTTATTGAAATAGGTGCTAAGGAGCAGGCAGACTTGAGCTAGGTCATTCAACTGGAGGCTGAGCATAAGGATGACTAATAAATCTGATCTTTTAAGTCTCACAAATTAATGATTTTAGTCACAGTCAAATATGTTTTCTGAATGCCCAGCTTTATGAAGTGCTGGTTGGCTAGGGTCCAACTTTAATAAAATAGATATTGTCCTAGCTTGATATAAATTTTAATCAAAGATAAAACCCCCGTGTTAAAAATAGATAGCTAAATTAAATGTCAATATACTGGAGGCCAGTGCACATGAAACCATGCACGGTTTAGGGTCCCTAGGCCTAGCCTGGCCTCTGTCACATGGCCTCTGCTGCCCTGTGACACTACATGAAGCTCCTCACCCCCAATGCTCTGCGCAGCCCCTCGACTGCTCCGTAGGGCTCCCCTCGCCCCTTGACTGCTCTTCGAAGCTTGCTGCCTCCCCCCAAAGCTTGCAGCTGGACATCCGTGAAACTCTCCTGCCCCAGGACTGACTCACAAAATTCACTGTCGCCTGGTGACTGCTCCACTAAGCTCACGGCCACCCCTTGAAGTAGCCCGCCACCCCTGCTCAACAGTCCCCAGTCCTGCCCTGCTGCCATCCCCCCGACATGGTGAGAGGCTTGGGGACTGGGGCAAAGGGGGGACCGAGAAGTACTCCATGCACTACATGGTGACCAGTTGCCCGTTCGGTCGTGACGCCACCTAGCTCTTTATACATATACAGTGGTACCTCGAGATACGAGTGCCCTAACATACGAGATTTTTGAGATACAAGCCGTTGAGCGAGCGATTTTTGCTTTGAAATACGAGCAACAGTTGAGATAGGAGTCATCACGCGGATCGGCCGGCTGCACACGACCCACCAGTTTACCGAGACTCGAGCATCTCATAGTTTCCCACGCCTCAAGGTTACGGGACGAATTAAACTTGTATCTCGAGGTACCACTGTATATAGTAGGATGAGTCTATGGACATATATATTTTTATGGCTTATTGGATAGGGGACTTCATATTTAAACAGAGTTCAGGGAAGAAAATCTCCATATCCTTTGATAGTAGGTTTCCTGAAATTCCTTCTATCTTCACGTTAATAGCCACTCGATGAATGCATTTAATTATTTATTAGAACAAATACCTTGCAAATGGTTGAACTCACTAAGAACCTAACGAACTCTCTCTAGCTTCTGTTTTCTCTATCTTACTCAATCTTTTAGGAAAGGCAGTAATATAAGATGGGGGAAAAGTAGTTTTGCAGTTGTTCATATGGAAAATAATGCAGTAATTTATAAATAATAACAATGATAAACTGTTTTGTGGGCTCACAAGTATAAACCTACTTTTGCCCCACCCTGTGTGGTTGGTTTCAGGAACTCCCTCGGTTCCAGATGCTGGGTCTGTGCTCGTGAACGAGCTCATGCACATGGGCTGAGATTGGTAGCATAGCACCTGAGCCGTGTTAACTTTGGAACAGAAGTTATATAATGAGAGCAGGTGAAATATTATTTACACATGGCTTCTATGTAGAAAGGGATCTCATAAATGGAAAGTTGTTTGCTTTTTGGGGTTAGCTCTTTTGTTCTTTCTCTGTTGGATATTTTTATTCTTTCACAGATTAGCCATGCTAGTGAGCATCGACCAGTAGTTGTTAACTTTCTCTTTTAACATTTTTAAGAATATATAGTTTGGTTGACAATGGAGTAAATAAAATAGAAAGGATTCTGCCTTAAGCTTGCCCTAAATTTTTGATCACTAGACTCTGTAGTGACCCCCAAACTCAATAACATTTATCAGGGGAAAAAAAAAAGAAATCTCCCTCTGGAAACTTGATCTGGCCGCCCAGCGTAGGTTCTGAAGTTGCTGCATGGATTCTAGTAGAGTCGCAATGATGCTGCCTTCACGGGGACTGTTCTTGGAGGTGGAAAACGTGACCTCACACAGATGTTCGAATGTTCCCATCATGTGCTGGTGTGATTAGACTCCTTCCCTTCTTTCTGCATTTGGCTCAGGATAATTTTTAGAGTTTTACGAATGATGATATTGCACACAAAACTGGTCCCCAGGCGTCATCCGTTCATGTTCTCGGTGTGGAACCCCGAACATTTTCAGAGAGCCAGCTGTGACCGGCTCCAGGCTGTTGCATCCACAGCAGGTCAGCATCCTTTTTCTCACCATCCCCTGGATTCAACTTCAGAAATGAAATACAGTGGTACCTCGAGATACGAGTTTAATTCGTTCCCTAACCTTGAGGCGTGGGAAACTATGAGACGCTTGAGTCGCTGTAAACCGGCGGGTCGTGTGCAGCCGGCCGATCTGCGCGATGACTCCTATCTCAAATGTTGCTCATATTTCAAAGCAAAAATCGCTCGCTCGACGGCTCGTATCTCAAAAATCTCGTATGTTAGGGCACTCGTATCTCGAGGTACCACTGGACAGGATATCCCAGTCTCTCCCTCATTCCTGTGTGCCAACGTGTTCTTTAAGTGGTCCTTGCTATGTCACCGAAAAGCTGAATGATTATTATTGCTAGGTCTGACACTCAGGCAGGCAGGAGGATGCAGTAAGGAGTCAGCTCAGGATTTTTCTTAGCCAGACACCTCCACTCTCCCTTCCCCCAGATCTGCTCGGCAGCAGCTGTTCCAGAGGCCGAAGACCCAGCCTCTGGGTCTGTTGAGTGTCTGGGTCTTGCCTCTCTCTGTGTGGAATGTTCTGCACTGGTTGGAATTGGGTAGAGGGATTTATTTGGTCTGTAGCTTCCAAGGTGCTTATGAAATAATAAACCACTGCTCTTTTTTTTTTAATATCAGAAATGGTCATTAAGCTACACATTTTCTAATGGAAAGGGGAGAAACACGTAGACAGGCTTAAAGGATAATTTGGCCATTTTCAGCTTGGGTAATGGAAATGAGTGAAACGTCTGTCTAAAACGACAAAGATTATAACATTATAACATGAACTAAGAAAATTCACTCTAGCCTCGATCAAGTGACTGAGCAATTCTCACCTGGATCCAACAGTTCTTCCTAGAGATAAAGAAGTGTTTCTTTGATGCTAGAACTCTCTTTAACTTCTTTCTCCTCACCGCTCACAAAAGAACCAGTTCTGGAACTTTATGGCTTCTATTAAGTTTCACAATGAGCAATGCAGGTCCAAAACTTGTAAAGTTTGATTTACCCCAAGAAAACAAGTATGTTAATAATTCATTTGATTTAGTGATAGCAAGAATAGCCTATCAGCAAGTTCTAATAATATTTGTATAACATTTCAGAAATATTTAACATTTAATTTCAGGCACTTTCATTGGAAGGAGTAAAAAATAACTCTAGCTTATAAAAATGAAGTCTTAAAAACATACTATTGGACTAAAAATGACCAGTTTTCTGGTAAAATGTGTAGTATAAAGAGGGAAAAAAGGTGTATCGGTCAAAGTTCTGTCTGAAAATCAGAAATCACTCTAGGTTTTCCAAGCAGGATGGTATTTAATCCAGAGAATTAAATGCTTGGAATCTTTTTAAAAAAATATATTTTATTGATTTGTTACAGAGAGGAAGGGAGAGGGATAGAGAGTTAGAAACATCAATGAGAGAGAAACATCTATCAGCTGCCTCTTGCACACCTCCTACTGGGGATGTGCCTGCAGGTCCATGCCCTTGACTGGAATCGAACCTGGAACCTTTCACTCTGCAGGCTGACACTCTATTCACTGAGCCAAACTGGTTTTGGCTAAATGCTTGGAATCTTTATGCGGTGCCGGGACAGTGACAGGGCCAAGCATTTGAACTTTCAAGTGCATTGTCAGCTTTTCGAGAATCAAAGACCCATCAAGCAGATGCCAATGATCCAACATTTAGGAAGGCCATTTTCAGGAGAACGCTTATGTTAACCACTAAAACCTCACACGTGCCACACGCATGGGGATGCCGGTGCATATAGTTCTCAGGCTTCCACATTCATGCGAGGCAGAGGCAGTGCTGTGTAGTCACGTGAGAAGCCACCACATGGTTTATTACGAGTACCCTTGGGTCTTCTAATAAGGTCAAGTATCTCTCAGTGTGAGGGCTGTGGCATTGCTTACAGAAGGCAGTGACATAATTAAAGAAAGCAATAACCTTACACCCTGCATGGGACCGCGTTCCTAGGGTAATTTAGTCACCATGGGAAGGCTCACCTCCCGTTTTCCCTTCGGTGGGTCTCATCTACATTTCTCATTATGCCCAGAACACCGTGTTCTACGCAGCTGCTTGCTGCTGAATCCTCCCCGCTGTCCTCCGCCTTCCCATCCTGTTTGTCGCACTGATGATACAGGTATAAACGCTCTGTTCTGTTTCCTAACCATTTATTCTTTCACTCCCCTCTCCCCGCCTCAATCTGCTATTTTTCTTATTTGTATCACTTCTCACCATGGGAACTGGCTTACCGGCATCGTGATGGTGAAGATCTTTATACCCAGCAAAGACCTGGGAAGTCATATTGCATCCATGACTTGACTGAGACAGGTGATGATAGTGGATCCATTGTGGAGGTTAGGTTGTTCCTGTCTCAGCCAACTTTATGGAGGAGTGAAGACTAAGGCGGGATGTGGCCTCTTACATTTTCTGATGAAGTTTCATTTCACCCTGAAGAATCACACACAGCATCTGTCTCATGATCCTTGGAAATCCTCTGCCTGAACACTGGACACAGGTGAGGCCTGGTTCGCTCCCTCCAATGTGTTCTGACATGTTTCCCGCTGACTTTTATTGCCTGGATTCTCCTCTTTGCTGACTTGTTCTCTGATCTCAGCTGGACCTTCCATGTTCTTACCCCTCCTTGTCCTTCAATGTATTATTTATTTTCCTCCTAATGCTTCACAAGTGCTATTGCACCGACATCATGAATGATCTTGACTGAAAATCCTACCAGATCATGTTAATTGCTAAAGAACTCAGTAGAAGACCATGGATGGTTATTTTTTATGTCTAGAATCCCTCAGGACTAAGATTAGTAATTGACACTTAGGAGAAACTCAATTTTTTAAATGAATAAATGAAACTCACTCCTTGTTTTCTCTCCTTTTATTCCTGGGATGCTGGAGAAATCATCGTATCACTCTCCTTACTGAATAACTATAAATTACAATTTCTATCTTCAACGCAGGCCCTTAATGAATGGTTAATCTTTTTTTATTATTCCTAGTTGGATAGTGTCTCTGCCCTGGTTCCCTAGGAAATAGTGTTTGAGGCAACTGTTAGGGGCTACACTTCGTTATGAATGTAATCTGAGGAATGCAATTATTATTGTTGTTGTTTTAGTAGCTTTCAAAATGTAATTCACTCCTGTAGTTGAGAATGTATTATTTTTATATTAGTCTAAACTCCATCCACTGGCTCAGTGTGAGATTAGATAGAACAGGATGGAGAAAGAAAGTTATTACATGTCTTCATGCATTTGTTATTTTCATCACCACACAACTCAAAGAGACGGTTGAAAAACACTGCTAAGACCACGTTGTCTCTGTGCTCCAAGTCACCCAGTGGAAGTACATCTTCCACTGGCCACGTCCAGGTTTTTATGTGGCTCTCCACCAGCATGGCAGGTTGCTTGCTAGTTATCTGATCTCATCCTGTTGTACTCGCTTTCCCACGTCTGATCCAGCCAGAAAGGATTCTCCCCTGCTCCCCAAACATTCCAGCTCGCTTCTGCTCAGAGGCTTTTCTTTAGCTGTTCCCTGTGCCTGGAACTCTCTTCCTCCAAGTGATGCCTGGCTCACTCCCTCCAGTGCTACCATCCATGTTCACCCTGTGAAAATTAACATGCTCTCTCTCTCTCTCTCTTTCTCTCTCTCTCTCTCTCTCTCTCTCTCTCTCTCTCTCTCTCTCTCCACACACACACACACACACTCACACACACACACTCACACACTCACACAAACTTCTCCAGCTCTGTTACTTCTTCTCCAATGCACATATAACCATTAGACATACTTTCCTGATATAGATGTGCTTCACATATTAGTTAAATGGCTATCCCTTCTTCTGAAATAGAGTCTCCATGAGTTGGAAGAATGTGATTTAATTACATATTCTGGGATACTTGAGAAGTCTAAGGTAAATTTTGAGAGATAGAGAACTTCTGTTTTACATCCTTGGTATTGAAGCAAAAATTATTTCAGGGCATCAAATTAGACCTAGAAAAAAAAATCTTTGGAATAGGATGGTATTTGAAAATCTACACTTCACTGTTAATTTATTCATTAATCTATTTATTTAAAATTTATTAAAATATGTGCTAAAGAAGATGAAGGCTTGAGCTAGACTGGCAAACTGAGGGTCATGAGCCACATGTGGCTCTTTGGCCACTTGTATGTAGCTCTTCCACAAAATACCACGGCCTGAGTGAGTCTATTTTGAAGAAGTGGCATTAGAAGAAGTTTAAGTTTAAAAGATTTGGCTCTCCAACGAAATGTCAATCATTGTACTGTTGGTATTTGGCTCTGCTGACTAATGAGTGCTGACCATTGACTAGATAATTCACCTGGGGGCTGAGGATAAGGATGACTAATCAGAGTGAAGCGGGGATGGAGAAACTGAAAATACACTGGAGTGGTTCCTGAGAAGCCATAAGAAGGCACTGCCTCCCCAAACAGCCCATCCAGAGTGGAAAATACCAGAATGTACCTGCTAGTAACGGTCTTCCATTGGTCAAGTTTCACCTGAGGGAATATCATGTCCCTCATATGTTTATGTTCCACAGAGATGGAATACTGATAAAATCAAGTGGCATCTTGTACTTGAGCATCAACAAAAACTCTGGCGAAGGAGGAAAGAGGTGCATGACATCGGTGTCACATAGGTGCCATCGGGGGCAGTGCATGAGTGATACAAGGGACCTGGTACAGCCCCCAGGAGGCCCCTCCATCTCATTTCAGCAGAGGTCATCTGGCTCCAGGATCAAGGGACCAGCACTCGCTCTTACCAAGGATTCTTTGGCCAGAACACAAGCCAAGTTCATGTATCTGGACTGGCACATAGATTAGTCTATCACTTTCCATTCCTCATGGAAGCTGTTTCCAGTTATTACTGTTACCAGTTCAGAGGGAAGTCTGGTCCACATGCTAGTATGAGTGTCATATGCATAATGTTTTGTTACTGATCCTTTTATTATTTTCAAGGGCAGAAGAGATTATGCTTATATTTTTACATTGTACTTCCATGTAAATGTGAGTTACGTCAAAGCAACCCAAGGAATAGGTTTGGTCAGTGTTATCATATTTTGACATTGACATAGAAAATCTGAAAAGTTGAAAGACTTCATAAAGGTCATGGAGCTAGAGTGTCTTGGTAAAAAGAACTTTCGGGTGGGAATCAAAAGACTTGAATATTAATTTTAGGACCACTTCTTACTTTTATGTTATTATTATTATTTTTTTAACCCAAAGACACCAATATCCAGACCAACCTGTAGTGAAGACTCAGCCGCCTTTTGATTTTTGCAGTGGGCTTACAGTAAATGTCCCACCAACATGCTATGAAAGTCTGTGTGTCTGCACAGATAAGATTAGGAGAGGAAGAAAGTGAAGAAAAATGTGGATTACTTACCTTCTGACTTCTTTGAGTTAGAGGCAAAGGCAAGCCAGTTTTCTCTCTGTGTTTTGAAAACGTTCATTGGTTCAAATGAAAGGAAACCTGGTTCCCAGTAAAACAAAAGGAAACAAAGCACATAAAAGCGAGTTCTCTCCCTCTCTCATCTTCTCTCTTCTGACAGTGAAAATCCTTTTGGTTTTTACGTTGCGGTCGTTCACGGCATTGAAGCTATTGTTTTATACACATAGATGCTATTGAATACTTAGAAGTTGAAATGTGCAAATTAAGTTTAAAGTCAGGGTTTCTTTTCCCTTCAGGAATGTGATCCTATGGAAAAATTCAAAAAATAAATAGGCTTTCGTAACATTAGAAGAAACTGTGAGCAGAAGAAGCAGAATCTGGTAAACAGAGTCCGCAATTGCAAGCACTTCTGGTCTTAACGACGGACAAGCGTAAAGAAATAAATGAATGGAGCAGCATAACATTAGCCTCTTTCTGTCATCAGCGAATGACAGAGTCTTTATTTCTTAAAAATATAGAAGTTGCTCCCTCCCTCTTGGTGCAAACAGTCATTTACTATCAGAGCTATCTCTGCATGTCCAAAATAGATGGGAGTAGTTGTCATTGTGTAAGTTGGATAAAAACACGCATCCTCTTTGTCCTTTGGTTTCCTCTCCATTTCTCTGAACTGACAAGGGCATTACAACTTCACTGGTGGCGATCTTCCACAAGCAATTGTCTATGTTAGTTGCTTTAAACATTTCTTAGTAATAATTTTTTTTCCCCAGAATACTTCGACTGTCTAGCAAAAAAAAAAAAGTAATACACAATAGCCCAGGCTTCTTGCCAACATCAAAGGTGGGTGTAAATTAAACAGTATAGTTAGAAGCTGATTCAATATGTTTTTTCCTTGATCAAGAAGTGATAAAGAGCACATCTACAAAAGGCATGTAATTTTTATTATCTGTGAAGACCGCTAGGATGAATACATCATTACCTGCACAAATAAGGAAGCCAAATGCCACGGTGCGTTTTCTGAACTGCAATGACTGGTGAAGAAAAAAGCAATTCAACCTTATCTTTTTCCTTATAATTAGTATTGCTGAAACAACTTTTAATGGCAGGACCGAAAGCAGATAAAAACGTAGACTGGTAACAAGTTGGGAAGAGTTTATTATAAAAAGAGTATTTAAAAAGAACATACTGAATGGAAGACCAGGGCTTTGAAAGTGTGGGATGTTGAGCGATAGGAAGTTTTGATGCCATCGTAGTGAGTAAGAGAAGGAATATAAAAACAGGAATTAGGCTTCCTAAGAAAAACTGAGCTGCCGAAAAGGAATATATGAACAGTTTGACAATGAAACATGCAAAATGCATCTTTACATTGCTGGTAAAGTTTGCAAGGCAGAGCTTCATCACTGAGCAGAAATCGGGACCCCTGGGATATAATCTTTGATGGTGTGCCATTGTTTATACTCAGAAAGAATCTTGGTTGTGTCAGACGTAAAATTATCACAAAGTCCACGGCATTCTCTAGTTTGCCAGTGGGCCATGTTCCAATATAGTTTGGGTTTTAAAATCTAATTAAAAGGGATTATATAGTGTTTCTCTGGTTTGGTCCCAACTTGGGGTGCCAGAAACACAGATGCGCCCCTTTCCTACATATCAAATAGTACCTGCAGTGTGTCCAGGTGAGTGGAGATGGACACTCCTGGAAGGTGGGGACTGAGCATTATGGGAAGGCTGGATTTTCTTCCAAAATACTCTCAGGGTTATTTCTCAGCTATGGGTCAGCTCTATGGTTTTGTCTTAGCCCTGAGGACTCATGGGGACTGGCTTTCCTGCTCCTCTTTTAAGCACTGACCTCTCTACTTGAAAGGATGGAGGGAAGGAAGCAGTGAGTCACCTGTCCTCCTCCTGTTTCTGAAGAACACCAAGGCTCTTTTGAGGTTTAATCATGAGCAACATGGACTATTTGAATGAGCTTTTTTGAAGACTTGTTATGTTTCAGGCACATGCGTAGACACCACCAACATAAAGCTAACCAGGGCGTGGTTCTGTCCCTGGAAGGAAGTTAGTGCCAGGCAACAGATAGGTAAAACAATGCGACTGTCAACACACACAAGAAATTTAAAATGTTGATGAGGATGTGGAAACATTGAGACTTTTGGGTGCTCCTGGTGGGAATGTAAAATAGTGCATGCGTTTGTATGGTAGTTCCTCAAAAAAATTAAAAATAGAATTGTCACATGATGCAGCATTTCACTTCTGGATAAGCAGCCAAGAGGATTGAAAGCAGGTCATCGGAGGGTATAACCTCTTGCTCACAGCAGCATTATACGATAGCCAAGAGGTGGAAGCAACCCCAGTGTTCACTGATGGGTGAATGCACACGCAAAAGGAATTATATGCATCCAGTGGAATATGATTCAGCCTTACACAGAATGACATTCGGACACAGGCTGCAACATGGATGCACCTTAAGGTATTATGCTGAGTAAATAAGCCAGTCTGAAAAAGACAAATACTGTATTACTCCACTTATAGGACGTGTCTATCTATAGTAATCACATTCAAAGAAACAAAATGTGGAATGATGTTTACCGAAGGCAATGGAGAGAGGGAAATGGGAGAGTTATTGTTTCGTGGGAACAGAGTTTCAGGTTCTCAAGATGAAAAAGTTCTGGAGGGTGACTGCACAACCATGTGAATGTAGTTTAATACTATTGAAATCAAAACCAGTCAGGCTGGTCATTTTTGTATTGTGTACTTTACTGTAATCCTATATGATAAAAGGCTAATATGCAAATTGGCCAAACGGCAGAACAACTGGTCTCTCTGATGCACACTGACCACCAGGGGGCACAGGCTCAATGCAGAAGCTGCCCCCTGATGGCCAGTGGGTCAGTACACTCCCACAGGGGGAGTGGCACTCAGCCAGAAGCCGGGCTCATGGCTGGTGAGCACAGCAGTGGTGGCAGGAGCCTCTTCCACCTCTGAGAGAGCGCTAAGCATCTAAATTGGCAGTCAGACATCAGACGGGGAGAGGGCACAAGCCAGGCTGAGGGACACCCTTCCCTCTAGTGCACAAATGCTGTGCACCAAGCCTCTAGTTAAATATACAAGTAACATGTGATAAGCTCTATCATGAAAGCATGATGTGTGGACCATGAAAAGGCCCAGAGCTGGGGGGGTGGGGCGGGGGAGGGAGGAGCAAGGCAGCATGTGTGGAGGAGCTGGATTTGCACAGTGGACAGGTGCTCTCCAGAAAATGAGCAGAAAGTCATCTGAGCAGAGAACAAACAGGTACAGGCCAGCTCTCAGAGTGTGCAAGGACAGGCCCTGATGTGGCTGGGATGGAAGCAAAGGGGAGAGAAAAAGAATTTAAAAGGAAGTACAGACTGCCAAGTCATGTGAAATAAATATTTTCATGTCACACATTTTGTGTATATAGTACATTCACCCATCAATGAGCGCTTGGGTTGTGTCCACCTGTTGACTGTTGTGTAATGCCGCCGGGAAGCTGACACTACAATTACAGGTGAAGTTCAGTCTCCCTAACCATCTTGTGAGCTCTGTAACCATATCCTCCTCTTCACTACTGAGAGTTACTGGAATAACTCGGATCGAATGGGATAGTCTGGCAGATCCGCAGAGCAAAGGGTGAAGATCAGAAAAAGGAAATCAATGAAAATGCACCACTCAGTTGAAAATTACATTTCAGGCCCAGTAAGGAGACAGGAGCTACCCCATACAACACATAAGACTAATAAAAAATATTTGTGACGTGGAGTGTTTGTAAGAAATGGGTGCTTTTGTGAATGCAAAGTCTTGTTCTTGCGAAAGAAGAAAGGAGACTCAAAATGTCTTTTGAGATACAAAAATCAGTCAGAAATGTGACAAGAGGTTTTGGCTATCCAAACTGAAGGCCATCACATGACTTGTTCTTCACACAGTTCCCTAAGCATTCCACTGCTGTGCCGGGCACCTGCTTGTAAATTTGTTTCCTTACCTGTCTCCACGAGCAGAGCCAGACCTTTCTGGTGGCTTCGGTGTGGAACACACACCATTGCCACATTGAAATGGAGTCAAAGTCAGCTTTTTCACGATGGGCAAGGCCAAGGTTATATCATAAATACGAATTTTCAGGGAAATCACAGTAATCTATTGACCCTAACATTTTAATTAAAAATATTTCACTTTAATGATTACAGAAAACAAGATATAGTGCTTTATAAAAAAAACCAATGGAGACAAAAGAACACAACCCTTAAGTCTAAAGAAGCTTCATTCAAAGGCCCTTAGATTTCTCATTGGTCCCTTAGAGGGTATACATTGAGATTATCTGATGGGCTTCCTAGTTCTGAAGTTACATAAGTCTACATTTCTTGTCTGAAATTACTTATTGGTAAAACACTTAGTCTGCCAAGACCTGCGGTTTCTGTTTCCCAGTTGACACTGTGTCAAAACGGGGTGTTCATTGATCAGCAGCTTAAGTAAAGTGGAAGTGCTAAAGGCGTGTTTGGGGTTCTGTGTTCCGTGATTGATTTTCACTCTAATTTATGAGCAGTGTCCCTCAGCCCCAGCCCTGTGGACAACACAGTTCACTCATTCCATGTCGTGTGATCTTGTTCACTCTCCTGTGACATCCTTCCCAGGAAGCTCCACTGTTGAAGGCCCCACTGATTCCCATCAGCTGCCAGGCAAGCCAGCAGCTGGGGCATGCCTCCTCCTCCTCCTCCCTGCCCACCTTCCCTACCACCTAATGGGCCCTGGTTTCAAACAAGCAGCGGGCTTCCTTTTCAGAGAAGAATCGGAGTGGAGAACATGATCTGGGTCCAGATTGAGAAGATGAAACATGGGGAATTAATTCAGAGTTTCAAGGATAGAGCCGAGCATGCTGAGCAGAGTTGAAATTCTTGGAGTGGGGAAAGATCTCAGAGGCAGCCTCAGATCTGGGGAGCAGTGACTAATCCACGAGAGCTCCCCAGGGTTCCCCAGCTCAGATCTCTTCCCCCACTGGTGAGGGAGGTGTCTGAGCCAGGGGAGAGGAAGGGACCCAGCTTTCCACAGGTAACCTCAGTCGCTTCTCCTATGATAACATCATTTCCAGAGAAGGAACTAAAGTAAAGCAGCAAGCACAGTGTCTGTATTTTACTGGACTTGTACTTTATGAGTAGTTGTAGTGATAGATTCTATAATATATAGAACTATTTGTACTCAAGCTCAAACACTGGTTTTTCTGTGGAGAGCGAGGAACTGTAATTTTGTCCTAGGAAAGCAGGAAAAAAACACAAATTGACTATGACTATATTTAAATTTTTTTGTGGGTGCTTATTATAATAATTAGCATGAATATTATTACATAATAGCCAGGTTTTGGTAGTAAAAAAGAAAGCATGAGCCTTAATAGCTAGAAAACCAGATTTTTAAAAAAATCCATATTCTGTCCTTATTAGCTGTGAGCCTTCAAATGAATTAACCTTTCTGAGACTCAGTTTCTTCATTTGAAAAGTGGAATTAATAGCTGGCACCCTAAGGCAGGTTGTAAAAATGAAAATGATATGATATGACATTACATCATATTAAGTGCCACATTGATAAGCACTTCAAGTTGCAATTATTTTTGTTGTTTTAGTAGGTTTCAAAATCTAATTCACTCCTGTAGTTGAAAATGTATTATTTTTATATTAGTCTAAACTACCTTCCACTGGCTCAGTGTGAGGTTAGATAGAATAGGTTGGAGAAAGTTATAATTTATTTTTATGCATTTATGACTTTCGTCATCACACAACTCAGAGAGATGGTTTAAAAACACTAGTAAGACCACACTGTCTCTGCTCCACGTCACTGAGGGGGAGCACATTTCGATTGGCCACGTCCTGGTTTTTACCATTATGGGTGGAGGGTTTGGTACAAGGACTATTCTTTCTCTTTGCTCTCATTCCAGATACATGAAAATAGACTTTGGGTTTTATAGAAACTTCTCAGCAAAATTGAGATCATGAAATAGATGAGACCATTCTATATAATAAAACCCTAATACACAAATCGACCGAACAACAGAACAACCGGTCACTCTGATGTGCACTGACCACCAGGGGGCAGATGCTTAATGCAGGACCGGTTGGGGGCAGCTCCTGTGTTGACTGTCTGTACCCTATGAGGGAGGTGACTGGCAGCGATTGGAGGGTGGGGCCGGCCAGTAGGTGGCGCCAGGCTGACAGCCAAGGAGGGTGCCAGCGGGGGCTCCCCAGTCGCTCTGCCCACCAATTGCCCCCAGATTGGCCCTGATTGCCGGCCAGGCCTAGGGACCCTACCCTATATATATTGGAAAGAGTCTCTTAGGTTTAAAAATTAAAACCTGGCAAGGCTGCTCTAACACTGAAAAAACAGTGTGATGCAGCGATGACATGCATGGACTCAGGTTGCACATTTTGTGGTCAGCCCTGATTCTGACACTTATAACTGTGTGACAAAGCCAATTACTTAACTTCTCTCTGCTTCAGGTTTTCCACCCATAGATGGGGGGAATGGTACTACTGCCTCAGAAGGATCATGTTATGTACTACTTTTTACAATCAGGGCAAAAAATGTAGCAGCTTATACAACAGTAAGATGCCTTTCACCTTTATGAAAAGTATGGTCACTGGTGCATGCAGTGTCCAGAATTGCAAGAGGGATATCTGACTGCCAGTTTAGGCTGGATCAGGCCTAAAGTGGCAGTCGAACATCCCTCAAGGGCACAGGCTGGGCTGAGGGTTGAGGGACCCCCCCCCACCACCTGTGCATGAATTTCGTGCACTGAGCCTCTAGTTAAGTAGAATACAGCATATGCCGAAATTATGATCACAAATAAAGGAACAGCTTAGCTCATAAACCTTGTGAACTTAGTTTGGGGAAGGCCCTTTTTGTAACATTTATCATGCAATTTTATGTTGTTATTTTCCCAACTTCTGGACTTAACAAAGCTGAGGACTAAATCATAGACCACGCTCTAGTCACTAAGAAGATGCTGCTGCTTACATTACACGGGCAGGAGAAAAATGAAGACATCCCGTATTTCAGTGATATCAAGCATCTCTTTAACTAGTTACCTTGTCTCTCCAAAGACTTTAGGGAAACATCTATTCCCAGCCCATGGATGTGAAAAGAGGTTCAGAGTCATTAAGCATGCTCTCCAGTACACCCACTAAGTACAGTATACAGGGCACAAACACAGGGCCTCCGAGTCTACAGGAAAAGACCAACCTTAAAATCTCTGGAGAATGCTTCTGGGCCCCCATTTTTTCTCTCTTTCTGCTTTCTTTTCAACTCTTGTTGAAATCTTGTCCTCTCATGGTCATAGAAGAACTAAATTACATGGCAATCAGGGAAGAAATCAGTGGCTTTAATGTTGAGAAGGTTTAACTCTGAAGCTTGACAACAATCCCATGGAGGTCACTCGAACCCTGAGGCACGTAGGGGACTGTCAGAGACCCCACAATCAGCATGCTTGAACCAGGGATTGGGCCTCCAGTTTGCTTCGCTTGTTGGTCACTTCGGATTTTATGAATGGCCACCATTTTCTGCCATCAAAATAATACTATTTTTAAATTACAGTAATATACCTAAACATATTCAAATGGTACATTAATGTAGGTCTTGTTACATGTTATTATAGAAGTAAAATTCGTATCTATGTTTCATTTTACTAGATAGTTACCTATCATAATGGCCTAGCCTTTAGGTTAGTTAGTGATAGCATTTAAGGACACTGAATTTCTTTTTTCTTTTTTTTTATTTTTTAAAAATATATTTTATTGACTTTTTACGGAAGGGAAGAGAGAGCGATAGTTAGAAACATTGATGAGAGAGAGACATCGATCAATTGCTTCTTGTCCGCCCCCCACTGAGGGTGTGCCCGCAACCAAGGTATATGCCCTTGACAGGAATCAAACCTGGGACCCTTCAGTCCACTGAGCTAAACTGGTTTGGGTGAGGACACTGAATTTCTAAGGTTGTTAATAGAGCAGAGAGAGAAGTATTTGCATAAATCAGAAAGCTGCTACAGCTATAGTTCTGAATATTTGTTTTGGCAATAATAACTCAATCTTTAATATCCCAAATCGGGATTAAGTGGCAGGTATGCATCAATGGATTAGATCGAGCCTGCACCATCAGAATCAGATAGGAAAGTTCTCAGTAGTGTCTGCCAGCAACGACACTGGCAAGTTTATTACTAAATATAAATGTCCTATGTCTTAGCCGGGGGTCACTTGGCATTCTCAGGTAGGCCTTCTTTGCTTCCTTGTTTGTGGGGGACAGAACACTGAGGTCTCCAGTACCCTTCCTCTCCTCACTTTGGGGGTGTGGACTCTCTGTCTGGAGGTTTAGTTCTGTGCTCCCGATGTGGAGGTAACAGCATGTCTGAGAGGATCTTCATTTTGTTCACAAATATTTGCTAAGGATCTAGTGCAGCGGTTCTCAACCTGTGGGTCGCGACCCACTTGGGGGTCGAATGACCCTTTGACAGGGGTCGCCTAAGATCATCAGAAAACACAGGTATTTACATTATGATTCTCAACAATAGCAAAATTATGAAGTAGCAATGAAAATAATTTTATGGTTGGGGGTCACCACGACATGAGGAATGGCATGAAAGGGCCGCAGCATTAGGAAGGTTGAGAACCACTGATCTAGTATGTGCCAGGACTGAGTCTCGTCACAAGGGACCCAGTGGTAAAGATGAGAGACCAGTTTCTGCTTTCATGGGCCTTTTGTATGTTGGAGACAATGGGCAAGTCAATAGACACATGTGAGAATCTCAGGTAGAGGGGCGTGCTACGGTCGCTTATAGCGTGGTTATGGGGGAGAGATGCATCAGGAGAGGACCCTTTGAAGGGCTTTTTATGGAGGAGACATAAGAGCTGAGATGAAACATTCCAGGAAACAGCGATTGCAACTTTATAACCACAGAAACCCACTGGTCGCCATGGTACTAGGGTTGTGTGTTAGGTAGCGTTTCAAGAAAAACACACACACACACCAAAATTGCTCATTTGTATGCAAGGCTAGATTTCACCACGGTGAGATCCTGCTAGGCACATGTATCTGGGGCAGGATTTACAGACTTAAGCAGGAAGAGCATTCTGTTTTAAAGAAACGATCCCTCACTTTTATACAGCACTTTGGAGTTTATAAAGATCATTTCCATTTGCTATTATGTGGCTTGGTAGATATCACTTTTAGGCCTAAGATGATTGGATTGCAAATGAAAGAAAATCCCGCTCAAATAAATGGAAATTTATGTAATTATAGAAGTATTTTAGAGTTCCAGGCAGAGGTGGATTCAGAGGCTAAATAATCACTAGGATATTGCGCCTGTCTCTCTCTCTCTCTCTCTCTCTCTCTCTCTCTCTCTCTCTCTCTCTCTCTCTTTCTCTCTCGTTTTCTCTTCATGCATTTTTTTTCAGTCATGCATTTTGTGTGGTAGCACGTATGGTTACCAACGCTCTCACTTAGCAGATCTAGCTTGGAGATGGAAAGAAAACACTTCTCTGAGCTGCAGCAAAGGTCCAAGCTATGGCTCATTGGTCCCTGTGGCCAAGTCATGAATCCTGTCGGTCAGGTGTGAAGGTTAGCCCCCTCCACCCTCCAAAGACTGAAAGTGCGAGAGGCTTGACTACCAAGGAGAAAGCAAGGGGGCGCTGATAGATGTCCTTTGTAAAATTATAACTACCTTTTCCACACATGAGGTTAAGAAGCTTGTGGATGTTGCCCAGAAAGCCTACGTTTCAGGTGGTACCAACAGGAGTTCTTCCCACTCGAATGGTCCATATCTTCTACATAAAACCAAGCAGAGATTCCCAAGAGCATTCAGCGGAAGAGTGGATGCAGCGCGTGGGGACTCAGATTTTGACTGAGCATCCCCTTGACCTGGGGTACTTCATGGGGGCTGAGACAGACAGCCACTCTGCTTCCTGCCTGGCTTGCTGAGGAGAGGACATTTCAGTAGGAGGCATGGATATGTTTGGGTGCAGGTAGATGGAAACATATCCCTTTTCCAGAAAATAAGATTCAGGACAAGTTGAAGTGTGCAGAAAATCCAGATCTCTGCCTCCACCCTGATGGATTCCGGAGGGGGGTGGGGGAAGGTAACTAACTTGTATATCTAATCTAGAAGATGTGTGCGCTCAGATACCTTTTTTTTTTTAGGCCTAAACTTTGGTCCATGCTCCTCGCCCGCCTCTGCTAACTTTCAGGTTATGGGACAGAGTCACAGATGGTGTGAAAGCTGCAGAGGCTGGAGCCGGGCTGCTCTGCCTTCCCTCGGGTCCTGGGGAGCTGGCTCCCGGGTGAGGCCGCGGCGGTTGTCCTGGGCCATGCAGTGCCACCCCGTAAACCGCTGGCATCCAGAGAGAGCTGCCCGGAGCAGACACGCCTGCCCGCGTTGCAGCCTGCTCTGCTTTCTCGCCGGCTTCTCTGCTCCCTTGGGGGCTGTGCCCTTCGCTGCAGGCACCCCATTCAGGCTGCAGGGCCCCCCGTTTCCTCCCCACCTGTCTGCTCACCTGGGTGCCGCAGGCCGGCTTTCCTGTCCTCGCCCACATGATTACCGCTCAGCAGTACAAACTGACAGGAATGGACCACCCTGAGCCAGCTCCCTGTCTGTGACGCTCCCGGAGCCAGGGACGGGGGAGAAGCCTTCCCTGGGCCCGCCTTCATGTGGGAGCTGGAAGGTCTGTCCCACGAACCTCTTCTTAGGTCAGAGCTGCTGCAGATGTTCTCTGGGGCAGCTCTTGTCAGTAAATCCAATCTATCACCTACCTATCTATCATCTATCTATCATCTACCTATCATCTATCTATCTATCTATCTATCTATCTACCTACCTACCTACCTATATAATCTATCTATCATCTATCTATCTATCTATCTATCATCTATCTATCTATCTATCTATCTATCTATCCATCTATCCATCTATCTGTATCATCTATCTATCTATCTATCTATCATCTATCTATCTTCTATCTATCTATCTATCTATCTATCATCTATCTATCTTCTATCATCTATCTATCTATCTATCTATCTATCTATTATCTATCATCTGTCTATCTATCATCTACCATCATCTATCTATCTGTCTACCTATCTATCTAATATTCTATCATCCAGTTCCCTATCTATCCATTTATCATTTATCTATAATCTATCTATCTATCTATCTACCTACCTATCTATTATCTATCTACCTTCTCATTTATCTATCTATCTATCTATCTATCTATCATCTATCTATCATCTATCCATCTTCTGTATGTCCTGTCCATCTGCCTATCATCTATCTTTGAATATGATTTATCACTGGCATCCTGTATGGATTTGGGGGAGTTATGCTTTTAAAACCTTAACACATAACTCAAGAGTTTTTTCTGGTGCTGTTGGAAATGAAAACATTTAATCATTTTTAGGGCAGCATCCAGGACATCATTATGGTTTCTTAGCTTTTTAGCCTGAGATATTTTTTATGTCGTATCTCTCATAATTATTCACCATTAAAACATGTTAGTACATTCTACTTCAAAATGGAAGCTTCCAGACACCTACTGAGTCTAATATGCTGGAGGAGAACTTTCCAGACCAAAAATGAGTGATGAAATGTATCCAGAGGTTAAAAAAAGAGGGCAGTTAAATTAGTTTTCAAAGGAATGAAACCCACCGAGCTGTTTAGTCGCTGGAACACATTCTTCTTGGTGATGATTACCTATTAGGATTTAAAAATTAATTTCATTATAGCAATTTATGTTGTCACAATAACACATGAAAGGCTCACTAGGTCTGGGAAGCGAACATTATGCATTTTGAAATTACTCAAGTAAACCAATTACTCAAAAGGAGTACATATGCGTGTCAATGTCTGCTTTCAAGCATCCACAGCTATAATTTGCACTCCAGGTAGTAATCGCGCTCCAGGGACACTGAGTACCTTTATTCTTCGGTTCTCATGACCAGAAATCACTGTTTCTGAAACCTCTTAGAGTTCCCCATATAAGAATTCTGATAACATATTAAAAAGCGAAAGAAAGAAAGATGAACATTTTTACTCAAAGAAAGCCAGGGAAGAAACCCACCCACTTGTAGATTGGAGCCCTTCAGATTCTCAGCTTGAAGGCATGAAGGCAGCTGGGTATGGTGGTTGCTTCCACCTCCTGTATCATGGGATGAAAGTTTTGATGTGAATTCCAGAGTTCTGGTTTTCATTTTCTGCTTATTCTTTGCCGTCTAGTTCAGAGCTGTGTCCTAAACCCTGGGGTCATGGTTTCCACCGATGTTCACAAAGACCCTCTAGAATCTCAGAGGAGCAATGGAATTTGAGCCAGCATTTTTTATGCTAATGGCTCTGTGGGCATATGGTATTTCTCACCAACCCGAGGAAAAAAAATGTTCCCCGAGGAGAGGGGTTTGCAGGCAGCCTGGGTAGTCACTTAAGCTGGTTTTCTAATCCCAACACTTATTCTGGATTTCCAACCTGAGCAGGTGGATTAAATTCTCAGGGCTGTAATCAGGCAGAATTTAAGCTTGGGCTACGCCTAAATAAATCATTTTTTTTTGTCCTATAGTCTTAATGAATACCTGTGAAGAGTCTAGGAAAAGATTTGCTCCTGAACATAAGGAATTATTTGAACATAAATTCGTATTTTAATTTTGAACACATTTCCCCCTGGAGAACAATATGGAAGCTAAGGCCTGCCTCAGACAAGTGACAAGCCAAATGATCTATTTCATTGTTATAATTACCACTAACAAGGCGATTCCTTTTCTTTAAGTCTGTTAGATATAGTCTGGTTTTAACATTTTTACTCATAAAATTGTGTATTTGTTTTTATAATATTAGGTAACATTTATTTCACTCCTCTGGTTCCTAGGAATTATCTGAGTCCATATATCTTGCCCAAGGGGTCACCCGCTTAGTAAGTGGAAGGAAGAATTGAGATTTCAACCCAGTTGGTCTTTTGACATTCTAAAACATCTTAATTTAAGATGGCCTTGGTTATTTAATAATACTAGAAATCAGCTATGAGGGATTACTATGTAAGAGACATTACCTAAAATACTTTTCTTAGAGTAATGCTCTTGATCCTTAAAGCAAGCCTATAAAGTATCTACTGTTATTCTTTTTTCTCAGTTTACAGGGAAGAAAAGAGTAACTTTCCCAAGGGTGTACAGTTAGTAAGTAGGTGATCCAGGGTTTCAGGCAGTCTAGCTGCAGAATCTCTGTTCTTAACTGATATTATACTGGCTTACTAGAGGCCTGGTGCACAAAATTCATGCGTGGGGGGGTTGTGTCCCTCAGCCCAGCCTGTACCTTCTCCAATCAGGGATTCCTCTCACAATCCAGGACTGCTGGCTCCCAACTGCTTGCCTGCCTGTCTTCCTGATTGCCCTTAACTGTTTCTGCCTGCCAGCCTGATTACCCCCTAACCACTCCCCTGCCAGCCTGATTGATGTCTAACTGCTCCCCTGCCAGCCTGTTTTCCTCTAACTGCCCTCTTTTGCAGGCCTGGTCACCCCTAATTGCCCTCCCTTGCAGGTCTAGGTCTCCCCCAACTGCCCTTTCCTGCAAGCTCAGTCACCCCCAACTTCCCTCCTTTGCCAGCCTGGTCCCCCTCAACTGCCCTCCCCTGCAGGCCTGGTCCCTCCCAACTTCCCTCCCCTGCTGGCCATCTTGTGGCAGCCATCTTGTGTCCACATGGGGGCAGCCATCTTGTGTGTTGAAGTGATGGTCAATTTGCACATTACTCTTTTATCAGATAGGATTGTTAGTACTACCATGAAAGTACTACTGATACTTTAATTATTAAAATGGTAGCATCTAATGGTAGCATCAACTATATGTGTCAGGTTCTGAATTCAGTTTTTAGCAAACTTTATCGCACTTATTTTTAAAACCACTAAGGTAGGTATTTGAAACCTATTTTGGAGACAAGGGAGAAGAAATTAGGGAGATTAAATCTTTCCAATGTCTTACAGCTAACACATGACAAACTGAAATTCATTCTGTTCTCTCAGATTCTCAGGCCTCTGTTCTTGCCACGTCCCATGTTGCATCTCGAGTTTCAGTCCCTACATACTCTGTTCCAGTAACCTATTGTGGGCTCTGGATAGAGAATAGTGTATTGGATACGTTAGTACTCAAACTATTTAGTAGTCCATTCATCTACAAATATTTAGTAGTCCATTCATCATCTAAAAATAAATGAACAGTTTTAAGAGGGGAAACTATAAAGCACTAACATTTGACTCAATTGAATGACATCAAGAACAAAAAAATTAACTGCATAACTAAATTATCAAAAAATAAGCAAGAAAATAAGTAATTAAAAATTATAATTGACACACCAATTTTATTACCATTAAGCTGTTTCCAAATTAAGCACATTTATGTATGCTTTTTTATTTCATAAATATTTTGATACACATTCAAAATTTGTCATTGATAAATGGCTTCTCCAATTAATTTTTCACTTTAAATGATATGAACCAGACTCAGATCTTGCTGGTTAAAAGCTTACTTGTAACAACAGTTTTTCTGCTTTGTGGTACTATAGCCATTTTTTAACTTCATAGCATCCATAGGACATTAGTTGTTTTTTTAACACATGTTGTTAGTTGCTCACATGTGTATGTGTGACTGTGCATACATATGAGAAAGGTGGTACTGCTACTTATCTCAAGAGGTAACATGAGATTTACCAGTGGCTTAAATGAGTGTCACCACTTCATCAATCATCTTTTATTTTTCCAGCTGCCCCATCACGAAAACCACTGAATGAAATATTTCCAAATGCTGTTGTTTTGAACTTAGAGGTCTTTTAAAAATAACTAAAGCAGTTTATGATATATAATGAATAGAAGACATATAATTCATGAGAACTTGAGGAAAATGAGATGCAATTTGGGCATTTTTTTTAAATGGCAGCCTTTAAATAGGGACACAAGAAAAGAATGCATATGGGACCATCGTAACTTCCTCTATATTATTTATTAATCTCAATAGACTCTGTAATAAGGCCAAGTTTCTTTTATCAGCACGTGCTGACCATTAGATTTCTGTGCACAGATGCATAAATCCTCAGTCTTTTGAGGTTTTGTACAGGTTCTTAGGAATAAAATGTAATTGGCTTATTTAAATTCATAAATACAATCTCTTTCCATAGGTGGCCTTCATTTATATTAACTATTGACTTTACTTGAAAACTTTTAATAAGTGTGTTTAAGTTATTTTAAGATAAATATGTTTGCTGAAACTGGTTTGGCTCAGTGGATAGAGCGTCGGCCTGTGGACTGAGGGTTCCCAGGTTCGATTCCGGTCAAGGGCATGTGTCCTGGTTGCGGGCACATCCCCGGTGGGGGGCGTGCAGGAGGCGGCTGATCAATGTTTCTCTCTCATGGATGTTTCTAACTCTTTATCCTTCTCCCTTCCTCTCTGTAAAAAATCAATAAAATATATATTTTTAAAAGATAAATATGCTTGCTATTTAAGTATTTACTTCTTATGTCTATGAATAAGTCATTACCTTTTACCAGTACTACTCCTTTAGCTGCTGTCATTCATTATGTCCCTCCCTCTGGTTGTCTTGAAGGAAACAATAGACCATCCTGAGCACCATATTTTGCAATTAGAGGTTGTCTTAAAGCGACATTTTCTAAAGGCACTTTCTCTTTTGAAGTCCATCTTTTACGATTATTCCCATTTAAAAACTGGTGATCAAATGTAACTCGTTGGCAGAATAATTGTCATAGTCAAGTAACTGTCAAAAACAAAGCTTTCTTCCAAATTGAAAAAGACAGTCATCCTGGTTTGGGTGATATTTACCTTGTCATTAGATTTTTCATGTTTATGCAGGAAAATTTCAAGAAGGAAAACATTTCTCTCTGAAAAGCAATGGTCTGAGGTGACACAGGATCCTAAGAAAATGAGAGGAGGAAGATGTCTGTGAACATGTGTGATTTGCTGACTGGCACATAACCTACCATGCTTTCGTGTATTTTACAGGAATCTAAACCTTAGTTCTGAGACCCTGTAAGAGTGAAGGTCTCAGACTGCTAGTATCTTGAATTTTGATGACTAATGTTCACTATCCAGCTTCTAAGTAGTCTGACGACACTAAAAGCACAATGTAATTCTAACACTTACCAAAAAAATCATATGCTGCCACAGTGCCTGCTTTTAAATCCTCACGCACTGCCTTTCAGACTCACTATGCTTTATCTTTCAATGCCATAACATTGATGAACCAGTTTGTGGATTTTCCAGGCTTTGCATCAGACTTGGGATCCTTACATTTTTGTCTTTTTCTGCCCTTGCTGGTGCTGCTCAGTTGATCAAACGTAGGCCCATGCACCGAAGGGTCGCTGGTTTGATTCCTGGTCAGGGCACACACCCAGGTTACATACTCAGGGATAGAAGTTTCACTCTCACATCCATCTTTCTCTCTCTCTCTAATTAATAAAACTATTTAAAGACCATTATAAAAATGTCTCTTTCATGTTTTAGATCCTACATTAAAAAGCACTGAGGAATAGAGGGACAGCAGAAACTAAAATAAGTTCCTTTTATAATAATTTGCAACATGATTATGTGTGAAATGTTTAATTAGCTAGGAGTCAAAATGTAGTATGTCCTTGTTATCCATGGCAAACCACCCCGCAACTTTGTGACCAAACACTGTAATGATCAATTCTACTGTTCATTCACTTGCAGTCTGAGAAGGGCTTGAGAGAGAGAGTTTGTCTTTGTTCCCAGTGTCACCTCTGGGATAGCTGGCCTGGGAACTGGAGGATCCTCTTCTAAGGTGGCTCAACTTATCGGTACCTGGCTGGCAGTCTGGGCTTTCTCGAAATGCATGGTGGCTGGGTTCTGAGAATGATTTTTCCCAGAAGCAGAAAGTGAAAGCTGTGCATTCCTTCTGTCCTGGGTCATCACCAATTGTACATCATTCTATTACCCACGCCATCATAGAGCTTGCATTCCAGGGAAGGAAGTGAGATGCATCCCTTGAAAGGAGAAAATGATCAAAGAGAAAAATGCAGTTTGGACAAAGCAAGAAGATAGAGTAGTTTTGCACAGTCTAACTCTGGAGCTCATGACTCAGGATAAAATATACATTCACCTGGGAAGGGTACCATAATAGATATCATACCCATACAAAATGGTGGATGTGATTGAGGGTATCTCTCTGAGTTTCTTTCTTTTTTTTTTTAAAGAATAAATTATTTTTTTAAAAATATATTTTATTGATTTTTCACAGAGAGGAAGGGAGAGGGATAGAGAGTTAAAAACATCAATGAGAGAGAGACTCGATCAGCTGCCTCCTGCACACCCCACACTGGAAATGTGCCCACAAGCAAGGTACATGCCCCTGACCGGAATCGAACCCGGGACCTTTCAGTCCGCAGGCCGACACTCTATCCACTGAGCCAAACCGGTCTCAGCTCTCTGAGTTTCTGGGGGGAAACTGAAGTATCCCTTCCCCCACTGAATGTTGGGGGTGGAGTTCTTATTATATCTCAAGAAAAATAATTCTCTGAGACTCACTTGGGAAAAGGGGTGACCTTTATTTGTGTGGAAGTACCTCCCTATGTTTTCAAAGTCCCATTTCCCTTAGTCCAGTGTAGAGCTGGAAGCAAAGCCTGCAGTCCGGGGATTTTGTTCCATAATATAGCCAAGTCCAGTTCAGCATCAGGCTACTTGCAGTCCATTGTGTGTGGGGTCTAAATGGGCCCTGTGGGCAGATGCATGGTAGCCAAGATGCCCCCTGTAACAAGATCCCCAAGAGGGCCAAGAGGAACCAAGAGCACAGAAGAGGGAGCTTCTTTGTTCAGGGGATTAAATATCCCAACTCTCCCTGTGCTTGCAGCGACCACACCCATTCTGGCCAATGACCTGTCCTCAGAGGTGACTGACAGCAGGCACCCTCACTAGTCTCTCTAACTTTACTGGGCATGCGTCTGTCTCCCCTCTGTTGGACCCTTGGGGAGACAGATGCATGCCCAGTAAAGTTGCAACATCCTGAGGAAGCTGCCCAAATGACATGCCTTTCATATTTAACCTTCCTTTTGTTTCTTTCCTATTATTAATTAATAACTAGATTAATCACAGCAGTATCTTGAGAAAGCTGTAATGCAGAAAACAATTCTATCTATGTATTACATTAGGTCCCAGAGTGCCATTTGTTAGGATATACATTGGAATGACCATGGACTTGAAGATATTTCTACTAACTTAGACTAATCACGTTCTTCAGTGTGGGGGGGGCATTTTATTGTGCATAAACTATTATGTGTTATTTATTGTCATCTTGGTTTTTACTTATGTGACTTTTCTCTAAGCACTCAGGCTTTGAAATTAATAATCAGGGCCTCAATTGTCAAATTTGTTTTGTATAATGAATTGCTTAGACTGTACATTAGAATGTGGATATACAATTTAGTTTCTAAATTAGAACATTCTGGGAAATCTTAAAAAAAAGGCACTAAATTTTAAAGTTTTCTGGCCTTCTGAAATCTTTTATGAGCTTCATTTCAGCGAAAAGGACCACTTAAACCTTGGACCCATCACGGATGTGTTCTTTGAAAATGTTCCCGAAGTCTATATCAATATATTATGTGTACATTTGAAATGAGGTTATACACTTCATAAACCTATGTTCTGTATTAAACTTCATCTGGGGAAGTCTGTATCAGTTTTCTAGGGTGTAAAGTGATGGAAAAAATGAATCTTGTTTGAATTGATGTTAGCTTGCTTATGGAATGGCCTCTGGGGAGCTGAAGGAGAGTGGCTGGAAATTTGTGTTTGCAAAGTAGGCTGGGATCTGTTTAAAATTACCTCCAGATAAGAGGCATAAGCCGGGTAATGAAATGATTTCAATAGAATGAAACATTTGTTTTTAATGTAGAAGTCGTTGGACATGAGAATTGTCTGCCTCTAGTTTTTTCTTTTCCCCCATTTCTCTCTGACGAGGGATTTCCTGCTCTTAAAATATCCTTTCTGAATTTCGATGGAATTGTTTGCCAGTGCAATCCAGAAATCTTATTAGTGTAAGGCGAGAAAATCGGCATTAACTTTCTTAGTGCTAGAATTTCCACCACTGACCTAGGATTAAAAAGCCAAAACGGGTTCCATCTTGGAAATAAACTTAAAAAGGACTGACACCTGTGTCCGGAGGAAGCGCTCCTTTCAGTAAATGCCAGGGACAAGATTCCAGCTAAAGTCTGGGCACATGATTTGATTATCATTGTAAGCACCATAGTTTTCTTTTCTTTTTAATTTTTTTATAGTTTTCTTTTTCATTCTGACTTTAAAATATGTGATACTGTCACGTCATACAAACTGCAGGTAATACTGTTAGCTCACTGTAAATGTATTTTTCTTTCCGGCATGTACATGAAAGAAATCACTAAACACTGACAAACTTAGGGGGCTGGGTAAAATAGGTGAAGGGATTAACAACAACAACAACCAAGTCATGGACACAGATAACAGTACAGTGATTACCAGAGGGAAAGAGGGTAGGGGCAGGGAGAAGAGGATAAAGCAGGGATAAATGAGACTTGACTTTGGGTGGAACACATAATACAATATACAGGTGATGTACTATAGAGTTGTACACCTGAAACCCATATAATTTTATTTAACCAATGTAACCCCAATAAAGTCAATAAAAACTCAAAAAACCAATAGATTGAGTGTAAGACCCATAACTTTCTGGGTCTATCCTCTATGCTATTTCCTGATGCTTTTCTGTAACATGGCCTCCATTGTGTTCAGAATCTGGGTAAATTAGATAGGAAAACAATCATATGTCTCGCTGTCACCACGGGAATATTTACAATATATATTCTAAGTGTAATTGGCAGCTTCTCTTGCAATCACTTTTCATTTTTCTTTCATCTGACTAACAAATTCAGAGGTTGAATAATAAATAACACTGTTTCTTCTTGGATACTATTTGCATATAACATTTCCTAATGTGCATAGTGACTTTGTGTTGAAAAATTGTCACTAGCAGAGGAAAGACAGGTAAACTTCCAATATTAGAGTCTGTAAATCTTCCTGTTTATGACGTGGGTTCCTTTCCTGCAGAATTGGAATGGCGTGATCTGAGGTGGCAAACACTGCTCTCAGGACGTGGGCTTGCCCAGGAACAAAGCGTTTCCAGCGTTCTGCTTTCTGAAGTGGGAGTGCTGTTATCCCAGATGCAGGTCAAGCTCACCTTGAGGGATCTTGCCAGAATTGACCTCTCAGCCAAAAGCTTACCATGAACATGATCTTTCCACACCAATATGGGTGCTTTTGGTACTACTAGTATTTTGCTATCAGAGAGAGAGATGGAGAGGGGAGAGAAAGAGAGAGAGGGAGAAGAAGGAGAGGAAGAGGGAGAGGGAGAGGGAGGAGAGGAAGAGAGAGAGAGAAAAAAAGAGAAAGAGGAAGAAGGAGGAAGAGGAAGAAGAGGGGGATGGGAAGAAAGAAAGTGAAAAGGAAAAGGAAAAGAAGGCAGAAGAGAAGAGAAAAAAAGAAGAGGGGTGGAAAGAAAGGGGAAGGAAGAAAAGAATATGTCTGAGTTGAAAAGAATAGAAGAACCACCAGCATTTTGATATTTTTTAAAAAGGGCCACCAGAAGTAAAAGAAATCAAGGCCAAAGGGACAAATGGAGCAATTATTCTTTAAATATTACATTCTTCAAATGTGAGCTCAGGAGCCTTTCCTTTGTCAGTGTGGGTCTCAGGCTGTTTCTCGCAAACTCTCCTGGCCCTCTGAGCACTCACAGAAATACAGTTAGTTAGGCTGTCGCTTTCATCATTTCACTTGTATTGCTCCTTTGTGTTTCCTTAGGTTTCAGAACTCTAATTTTCAGATCTCTAATAAAAATAAATATTTTTATTGATTTCAGACAGGAAGGAAGAGAGAGAGAGAGTGATAGCAACATCAGTGTTGAGAAAGAATCACTGATGGGCTGCCTTTGGCACGCCCCTAGGTAGGGGATTAAGCCCACAACTTGGGCATGTTCCCTGATCAGGAATCAAACTGTGACCTCCTGGTTCAGAAGTCAATGCTCAACCACTGAGCCACATCAGCCGGGCTACTTTTGTAATCTGTGGCAGAAAATTCACCATATCATAATTTTGTAAATACATTGATTTAGTAATGTGTGACTTGTGAAATGAATTCCATAATACTTCTATTAGTGATATTTTTGTCTTAAACCCTATTTTTTTTTTTTTACTGTGGAATTAAAAGCTTCATCTTTACTAAATATAACTGACATACAGTATTTAGCTACCAGAAAGGAAAGATAGAGGGGCAGGGAGAGAAAAAGGTTCTGAGTTCTTTAATCCCAGACCTTCCAGCGTCTTAACAGCTATATGTTGACCTCTATGTAAAATGAGCATGTGAATATGTCTACCAATGACTGATGAGACTATTTTACAGGTTTCAGAAATGTTTCGTTTCCTGTGACTATAAATATGAACAATAGCGTCTGTGACTGATTGTCAAAGAGCATTTGTCGCTATTCGAAGCAACCTGTTGGATAATTTTAAAAAATCAAATGGGGTGCTATTCTTAATTATGACAGAAAGGTTTTGACTAGGTACTATTTTCTTATTAATCACTACATTCATTGATTTCACAGATATCTCTCTAGTATCTATTCTATTGTAGGCACTATATTAATTTTTTATATCTTGGTTAAACCAATTTAGCAAAACATGGTCATTTCATCAATATCTTAGTAGCTGGTAAACTCTTTCCATCCCCATTCTTACTGCTCACGAATTATATTTGGAATAGTTCATAGTTAAGAATATATAACAACATATTCATTTGACTCTCACAAAAATAAAAATCTAAATTGAGAGCTACCAGATCAGATAAGGCACCCGGGATGCTGTTGACATGGAATAGATTTCAGAAACGTTTCCTGAGAGGATAACGGAGGCTCAAAGATGCTGAGCAACTTCTCTCAGATGATAGGTTGCTTAACTCTGATTAACAACCTATGACATCACCGTTAATTCCCCCCCCCCTTTTCTTTTTTTTTTTTTTGACATTTCTAACTTGTAGCAATGCTTTCTTTATTCTCAGACACTGTCCTACTTTCGCATTTTCTCACACACTGGAGGGGTTTGATGTGTCATGTGAGTGAACGCACGCCACGCAGATGTTTTGACCAATGGCTGGTCTCCTGGCGTCTGTTGTCTGTCACTACCACCAGAGGAATCCCTGCACAGACTCAGGTTCCTGGAACAGAGAACCCTGGAACCCCTGGTGTCAAGCAGGACTTTACAGATAACTGTCAGATCCTGAATAGTTGATCCAAGAAATAAAACTTGGGGCGGGGGGGGGGGGGGGAGAGAGAGAGTGAGAGAGAGAGAGTGTGAGTGAGAGAGTGATAGAGAGAAAGAGGGAGGGGGTGGGGAGAAAGAGAGAGGAAGGAAGGAAGGAAGGAAGGAAGGAAGGAAGGAAGGAAGGAAGAAAGGGAGAAAGAAAGAGAAAGAAAGAGAAAGAAAAAGGAGGCATTGAGAGAAGAAGGCATTCAGCATTTAGAGGTTGGTCTTACACAGAACATGTGATTTGTTATTGATTTTGGAGCCTAGAGTTTACTTAGGGAGTAAAAGTTATCTTTAACCACAGTTAGAGCCATGAATTGGGTCATGGAACTTAAATTATTCAGTTCTCACTTTCTAGCACATTTTTACTATGTTAACCTCCTTTGAACACAGAGTAGAAATCTGTAAGGGTGATGGTGAGTTAAATGGAATTTTGTTTCCATAATGAACACCTACCTCTTTTCAAAGTGGGCTATTTCCTAGAATGTAATTAACCACATTTTTATGCAACTGGATTTAAATAAGACTCATAAAATAGAAATATGTTCTTTATAAAGTTTATAGAAATGGAATTATTTTATTGCAAGGAACTATTTCACAGCATATTTCTTAGAAGAAATGGGTAGATGGTGGTAGCTGATGTAGTTACAATATATAACTCTTTCAGATAAGTAGCAATCCTATCTAATAAAAAAATAATATGCAAATTGACCATCACTCCAAGACACAGGATGGTTGCCCCCATGTGGACACAGATGACTGCCATAAGATGGCCTGCAGGGGAGGGCAGCTGTGGGTAGTCAGTGATGACAAGGCTGGCAGAGGAGGGCAATTGGGGAGACCAGGTCAGCAAGGGAGGGAAGTTGGGGCAGGGGGAGGACCCAGGCCTGCAGGGGAGGGAGTTATGGGAGATCAAGAAAGCAGGAAGGGTAGTTAGAGGTGACCAGACCAGCAGAGGAAGTCAGTCGGGGGAGACAAGGTCAGTAGGAAAGGGCAGTTGGGGGAACCAGGACTGCAGGGGAGGGAGGTTATGAGTGACCAGGCCAGCAGAGAAGGGCAGTTGGGGGAGACCAGACCTGCAGGGGAGGGCAGTTGTGGGTGATCAGACCAGCAGGGAGGGCAGTTAGGAGTGACCAAGCCAAGAGAGAAGGGTAGTTGGGGGAATCCAGATCTGAAGGGGAGAGCAGTTGAGGGGGGGGAGGACCAGGCTTGCAGGGGAGAACAGCTGGGAGGGATTAGGCCTTCAGGGGAGAGCAGTTGGGGGGGAACAGGCCTGCAAAGGAGGGCAGTTGGGGGGGACCAGGCCTGCAGGGGAGGGCAATTGTGTGCGATTAGGCCAGCACGGAGGACAGTTAGGGGGTGGTTGTGTGCGATTAGGCAAATCCCAATTTGCTGTTGTGACATCACTAATTATGTCGTGCACTGACCACCAGGACCTGAAACAAAGAAGGCCCCAGCTGGCAGCCAGAAGGAAGGCCCCAACCAGCTGCTGGAAGGCTCTGATCAGTCCTGATTGCTGGCCAGGCCTAGGGACCATACCCATGCATTAATTTTGTGCACCAGGCCTCTGGTACTTTTATATTAAGCTTGCAAACATAGTAATAACAAAATACCACTTTTTTACCTTTTTACATTATTTGCAGCTTATAAATAGATCCTTAGAGAATTTCTCAAAATCTCTATAATATTATATAGTAAAGAGGTAATGTGCAAATTGACCATCATGCCCTCACAAGATGGCTGCCTACAACCAGACCAGCAGGGGGGTTAGTGAGGGACGACTAAAGGACTAACAAGCAGGATGCATGGGGCAACCAGGCCGGCAGGGGGATTAGTGAGGGATGACCCCAAACAACTGAACAACAGGCTGTGTGGGGCGACCAGGCCAGCAAGGGAGTCGGGGGGGGGGCAGTTAGGGGCAATCAGGCTGGCAGAGGGGAGCAGTTAGGGGTGACCAGCATGGAAGGCAGGTAAGTGCTTAGAGCCAGTGGTCCAAGATTGTGAAAGGGATGTCCAACTCCTGGGCTAATAATAGGGAAGGCCCTAATCGGTTTCTCTCAGTGGATAGAGCATTGGCCTGCAGACTGAAGGTCCCAGGTTCAATTCTGGTCAAGGGGGATATACCTTGGTTGTGGGACATCCCCAATAGGGGGTGTGCAGGAGGCAGCTGATTGATGTTTCTCTCTCCTCAATGTTTCTAACTCCCTTCCTCTCTGTAAAAAATCAATAAAACATATTTAAAAAAAAATATATATATATATATATATTAGGGAAGAAGGGAGGGAGGCAGGGTTCAGGCTCAAAGGAAAAGCAAATGGTGGGGAGGGAGGGAGGGAGGGACATGGAGACTGAAGGGAGAGAAGGGAAGAGGAAAGGAGGGAAAGGGCTGTGGGAGGTTCAAAGGGAGGGAGGTAAAGAAAGCAGGAAAGAGAAGGATGCTAAAAGGGGGTGAGGCCAGGAAAATAGTTAAATAAAAAGAAGAAACAGAATGTGAGAGCGAGGGGAGTTTAAAAGGAGGTGTTAGTAAGACAATTAAGTGCACGGTGATTTTTTAAAAATGTAGTCGGACATCCCCTGAGGGCTTCTGGACTATGAAAGGGCACCGGCTTGACTGAGGCCCACCCTCCCGTGCACAGATTTTGTGCACTGAGCCTCTCGTACAGTAATAAGGAATTAAGCCTTTTAATGAAATCCTAGACAATAAGGAAATGAAAAGTAAAGAAAAGCACAGAACTCAAAGATGCAACTAATACCTAAATATACCATTTGCATTATATATATATATATGTGTGTGTGTGTGTGTCTGAATGGCAATTTGAGAGCTTCTTCAATTTAGAAAACGACTTAACACATGGCTTATTTAAATAGAATGGATAATTTGAAATGTGTTTTGATTTTTACAAAACTCTTCAGGCACAGACTAATTGGACAAAACAATGTATATCTGTAAACACAGGTAAAACCAGGTTAATTACATAGAAACCATAAGCTGACATTCTCGAGAGAACATAATATAAATACAGATGCGTTCTTTTTATGTCTGTACTCACAGGTAGGAATTCTGCTGCGTAGGTCTTATTTCACTCTAATTACCAGAGAAATTTATTTGTACGTCAAGTCCTCTGCTGGGTCTGAGAATGAACTGGGCAGATTGCCTAATTCTAAATAAACCATGGATGAGTCCTGCACATTTTCTTTCTTTTCTTTTCTTTCTTTCTTTCTTTCTTTCTTTCTTTCTTTCTTTCTTTCTTTCTTTCTTTCTTTCTCTTTTTCTTTTTTTTGGTGTGAAGATAGTCAACTACCAAATATACTTGTTTGGCTTGCAAACAAGGAATGATGTGAAGTCACTCTGATAATTACACATATGATTATGGATTTCAACATTTAGTAAAACCAACAAAGAGTAAAAAAGGCAAATCCCAATTTGCCGTAGCGACATTTAAAGTATATAACGGGGGTGGTGATGGTACAATTTGAAGATCTGGAGAGAGATGCAGGAAGTTTGCTCCCACCTCCCATCCCATGGAGATCCACATTGCAAAAGGGAAACCTTATACGCAAGTTTTCTCCACTAAGATCGAGTGCAAGGACTGTTTCACTTCTGTAGTGATAAAGTACCTTTTTCCTTTCTCTTTTCAAATTTAGTGGGAGAGTGGGGGGAAAAAAATCTACACTTGTTCATTCGATCATGTCGCCCACCAAGGAAAAGCTCTTTTCATGAATAAAGCACAATTTAAATATGATGGAGGCTTTCACTTTGAGCTATGATAGAGTGGCCAATAACGCACCAATGGTCCTTCTGAGAACAACTATAAAAGCTGAATAAATTACAAAAATCCATCTCTTTGAGGGCACCGGAGTGCCTCTGAGGCAGCCCGGTGTTGGAACAGGATTCAGACAAAAGAGAGCTCTTTGAGCAGGAATTCAACATTCTCGGGGCTGCCTTTCCCCCTAAGCCATCTGCTGAGCAGAGTGGGAACGGGGTGGGGAGGTAGGAGGCACACCTTGTCATCAGCAGGATGGCTGCTGAGAGGTAGAAAAGTTGGATACTTGCTTCTTCCATCGAGGCATTTTCTGAATTCTTAACACCTGTAGGGCAGGCGAATCACAAGCCAATAATAAAGCAGCTGAAGGTGGCACAGAGTGTTTGCATTGTCAAGGCGCTGACGAAACTAAATCTGAATTTAGAGACTTCCAAGGGAGAACAACTTGGAAAGAGGTAATGTGCAAATTGACCATCATGCCCTCACAAGATGGCTGCCTACAACCACGCCAGCAGGGGGGTTAGTGAGGGATGACTTGTTGATGACAAGTGGATAGTCATGTCTTCTCTCTCTTACCCCTTCTCATACATGCCTTTTCTCTATACAGTAGTTACTTCGCTAGGAAACTGTCCCATCCCATTCATTCTTTTTTCTTAAATATACTTTTTATTACTGAGAGTATTACAGATATCTCCCCTCCCTTTGCTACCTTATTGCCTATGTCCATGGACTGTGCCTAGAATCACACGTTCTTTGATTGATCTCCCCATTCATTCTTTCTAGTCAGTTGGATTTCCCACTTCTGGTTCCTTCTGTAGGTGGTGAGCGCCAGGGATCAGCCAGCACGTGTGCCTACAGAGGTTGGTGTGGAGCTGAATAAGGACAAACTCAGCCTCTTCAACCAATACATGCTCTTTATTACATCCATGTAGCTTGTGGGCTGTGTGACTAAATCACCTGGCTCTGTAGTCCCAGCTTCCAGTTTACGAAGCTCCTTAAGATGGAAAAAGTTTTTTATGGGGATTAATCTGGTTTAAATGTGTGGCCAGTTACAGAAACCACATGACACATAGCAAAACGCCTGGAGATAAAGTCCTTTGTACGACCCAGGAGCTATAATTAAAAAAACAAGTGGAAAATAATGCCACCCCAATAGGAAAAGGATAATTTTTCAAGGTCAGTCAGAACTTGCTTGAATTTATTCAGTAGGATTACAGTGGTACCTCGAGATACGAGTGCCCTAACATACGAGATTTTTGAGATATGAGCCGCTGAGCGAGCAATTTTTGCTTTGAAATACGAGCAACATTTGAGATAGGAGTAATCGTGCGGATTGGCTGGCTGCACAGGACCCACCAGTTTACCACGACTTGAGCATCTCATAGTTTCCCATGCCTCAAAGTTATGGAACAAATTAAACTCGTATCTCGAGGTACCACTGTACTAGAAATACTAATGGGATATTCCCTCGACCAAATTAGCTTATTTGTTCTCTAGGTAGAGAACCATCACTTATGGTTAGAAAGTGTAATCATAATGCCAAACAATAAATGTGGGTGGGCATGGGCTATATACGTCTGGAGTTTGTACCCAGAGATCTGATGTGCCCTGACACCTTAGCTCTTGGCGGGTCGCATTTGGTGCTCCTGTAGAAGGCTTCTCAGAGGCAAGTCGGAGAGGCAGCAGATAGGCTGTGTGATCCGCTCCGGCAGCAAACACGAGGAGTAACGTTGGCCTTCTCTGTGCCTTTGGGCCAGGCTGGACACAGTCAAGGACTGTCCTTCCATGTGGACAAGGGGCCTGTGGAGGCGCTGGAGAAGATTGTGTTTGAGAATCTTTTTTTAAAAAAATATATATTGTATTAATTTTTTTACAGAGAGAAAGGGAGATGGATAGAGAGCTAGAAATATCGATGAGAGAGAAACATTGATCAGCTGCCTCTTGCACACCTCCTACTGGAGATGTGCCCGCAACCAAGGTACATGCCCTTGACCGGAATCGAACCTGGGATCTTTCAGTCCGCAGGCCAGTGCTCTATCCACTGAGGCAAACCAGTCAGGGCATGTGTTTAAGAATCTTAAGGTTGCCAAAACTGCTTTGGCTCAGTGGATTGAGCGTCGACCTGTAGACTGAAAGGTCCCAGGTTCGATTCTAGTCAAGAGCATGTAGCTTGGTTGCGGGCACATCTCCAGTAGGGGGCGTGCAGGAGGCAGCTGATCAATGTCTTTCTCATCCATGTTTCTAACTCTCTATCCTTCTCCCTTCCTCTCTGTAAAAAATCAATTTTATATAAATATATATTTAAAAAGTTCACTTTTGTATATGTGAATTTAAGGTGTCCCTGCTCTACCCGAGCGGAGGCATTTTATAGGGTGTTTTTTTGTAGGTGAGACTGCCTGGAGCTGTGTTTCGCTTTGCAGAGCCTCTTAATTCTTGCAATCTTGCTTCCAACAGAGGGTGAGCAGTGTAGCAATGAAAGAAGTCACTACATTTTACTAAGTATGTTTTCTTCAGCTAGAGCAATCTGGATGCATGCCCTCATCTGCACAATTATGGAGAAATGTTAACTGCTGCCATCTGCACCCTCACCAGGAGGACGGCTAACTGTTGTTTGATTAAAAATGGGGGTCTTGTGGTCCACATCTACTTTCTTAGTTTGCAGTTCTTAAATTTGCCTCCCCTGATGTGGGAAGCCGCGCCCGTGTGCAGCCAGCTCGGTACAGCTGCCCATGGTACGGCACCATCCCTCTGGGGCACAGGGTTTCGGTGACGAACAAGCTTGTATTACAATCATGTATTACAGCCCTCGCAGCCTCTAGGAAACTGGAGGACTTCCTCTTTGACAGTTTTCTCCGCAGGAATAACAATTAAAACTCTCCCTGGATTTCAGCAAACAACACGTTACTGCATAACTCTTCACCTCATGCTGACTGCTGTGTGTTGACGGACGATTGCCTATTGTTTTAGAAACTTTATTGGAGAAAATAGGGCTCAGCTCATTAAAATTCTTCTTCTTCTTTTTAATATACTGTATTTTCTGGCACATAAGGCGACTGGGCGTCTAAGACGACCGCCAACTTTTCCAGTTAAAATATAGAGTTTGGGATATACTCGCCCTATAAGACAACACCCGGCGTATAAGATGACCCCTGACTTTTGAGAAGATTTTCCTGGGTAAAAAAGTCACCTTCTATGCCGGAAGATATGGTACATTTCTTTTTATTGATTTCAGAGAGGAAGGGAAAGGAAGAGCGAGAGAGAAACATCATTGATGAGAGGGAATCATTGATTGGTTGCCTCCTGCATGTCCCCTACTGGGGACCAAGCCCGGGCATATGCCCTTGACCAGAATCAAACCCAGGACCCTTGAGTCTGCAGGTCAATGCTCTATCCACTGAGCCAAACCGGCCAGGGCAAAAATTGTGATTCTTAATACTGAAAATGTTTCAAATACTAAATTTCTCAGTGTTCAGCCTAATCTGGGAATGCGCCTCTTTGTAGGCAGTATTTGGATGGAGGCACTTTATTTGGAAAATGTAGAATGGAGTTTTAGTTTTCTGAAAAAGCTACTGTTTCTATTTCTCTTTTATTTATTTATTTTTTTGCACTTTCCCTTTCTTAGTTTTTTTTTTTTTATTAGCACAAGAGAAGAAATTCTGCCTGCTTATTTTCAAGCTAACTTTTATGTCTACCTGTAAAACCTAACCTTGTCAGAAATTTTATAAAGCCTAAATACTAGGTCCGTAAAATCTGTTCTTGAAGGCACACTGAGTTGGAAAGGCAAGCCTCCTTTTTCTTTATTATGTGTCTCAGCCCATAGAAGTGCTTCATACACATAGAGCATCGGTCTGCTGTCTGAAAGGTCCCAGGTTCGATTCTGGTCAAGGGTATGTACCTTGGCTGCGGGCACATCCCCAGTAGGGGACGTGCAAGACACGGCTGATGGATGTCTCTCTGTCATCGATGTTTCTAATTCTCCATCCCTCTTCCTTCCTCTCTGTAAAAAATCAATAAAATAAAAAATAGGCATTCCATTTTGGGATAAAATGAGGAAGTGGAGACACGAATCCAGTAGCCTCTGGTTGCTGGCTAATGAGGGACAACGGGGTACTCAGATAGACCTCCAGGATCCAGGCCACCCTGCTCCACCAGCTCAAGTTCAGGCTGTTTTCTTAAATTCCTTACAGTAGACAGGAGATCAGTCTTTCTTCACATTTAGAGTGGAAACGTTTTGTAGCATAAAAGTAGTGATTCAGAAGGTCACAGGCTAGTTCATGGTATTTTTTAGTGCACGTATGTTCTAGCAAGGAAAAGAAATACCCATGAGCCATTGCCTGTATAAAAACACGTGTTCGAAGCCCCCTCTTGTCGGGTCCCAGGCTTTGCTGGGACCCACAGAATCTCTGGGAGGTAGGGGATCTTTTGGGGCAGCTAGAGTGACCACTTTCCCGTCAACTTCATTTCCTATGTATGAAATTCTCAGTGAACTGGCAGCTGAGAATTATTGCTCAGGATCAAAGGTGTGTGATTTAAAAAAAAAAAGTCTCTAAAAGGCGGCCCCGTGCCCTTGACTGGCTTAATGGCCCAGACTCTCTATTCTTGTCGGGGAATGTGCTCGTGAGGATCAGCAGAAACGGTAATAGCGAATCTGACAAGGTATGAAGGCCATGGTCAAAGTGAACGCGGAAAAGCTTAGGAGGGAAATGACGTTCCCACTAAGCAGAGAAACCTGGGCAGAGGGAAAGACCAGGAACAAACATACTTGGAAAAACAGGGTGTTCTGCTGAGACCGGTTTGGCTCAGTGGATAGAGCGTTGGCCTGCAGACTTGAGGGGTCCCGGGTTCGATTCCGGTCAAGGGCATGTACCTTGCTTGCGGGCACATCTCCAGTGTGGGGTGTGCAGGAGGCGGCTGATCGATGTCTCTCTCTCATTGATGTTTCTGACTCTCTATCCCTCTCCCTTCCTCTCTGTAAAAAATCAAAAATATATTTTAAAAAAAGAAAAGAAAAACAGGGTGTTCTGATTGAAGTTTCATGCTGGGGTTTGTAAAGGATGCCTCCTCCTTCATCACATTGTTAAAGGAAATAATGGCTATGAACAAGTGTGCCAACAAAGTCCTGTTTGAGGCAAGTCGTGTGGCTCAGTGGTTGAGCGTTGACCCAGGAGCCAGGAGGGTATCCTTCGATTCCTGTCAGGGCACCTGCCCGGGTTGTGGACCCAGTTCCCATTAGGGAATGTGCAGGAGGCAGGCGATCGATGATTCTCTCTCACCGTTGATGTTTATACCTCCCTCTCTGAAAAAAAAAAAATCCCGCTTGACACTTTTAAAACTTTAAGTGTTCCTGGCAAGTTAGTTCACTTGCTATTCTTTGCAACATGCAACTCTAAAGAATGGCTTCTCTTCCATATTAACTGAACTTGGATATAGACAAAGCAACGTTTTTCTCTTTTGTTCCTTCTCTCTCTTTTTTTTAAATGCCTATTTTGTCATTTTTAAAAATATATTTTATTGATTTTTTACAGAGAGGAAGGGAGAGGGATAGAGAGTCAGAAACATCGATGAGAGAGAGACATTGATCAGCTGGTTCCTGCACGCCCTCTATTAGGGATGTGCCCGCAACCAGGATACATGCCCTTGACCGGAATCAAACCTGGGACCCTTCAGTCCGCAGATCGACGCTCTATCCACTGAGCCAAACCGGTTTCGGCTGTTCCTTCTCTATTAAGCAGGAGGCGTGGTGAATCTAATTCTACACTTGATCTTAGCCAAAAGGCCGAGAAGCGATGGTAAATCTAATTCTAATATGCACTAACGATATTACTAATGCTTTATGTACTAAGGACTTAATAATGTGCAACAGGCACTATTCTCAGGTCATTCTCTTCATGAACCGATCCTCAAGGTAACCCAGGAGATAGGCACGATTATTCTGACCATTTTACAGATGAGGAAACAGAGGCAGAGAGCCAGTCATTTGTCTAAGGCAATGGTTCTCAACCTTTCTAATGCCACGACCCTTTAATATAGTTCCTCATGTTGTGGTGACCCCAACCATAAAATTATTTTTGTTGCTACTTCATAACTGTAATTTTGCAACTGTTATGAATCGTATCTGTATTTTCCAATGGTCTTAGGCGATCCCTGTGAAAGTGTTGTTTGACCCCCACAAAGGGGTCGCGACCCACAGGTTGAGAACCGCTGGTCTAAGGACCTAGAGCTGTGTGAATAGAGTAAAGATTCCGATCTAACTTATGGGATTGTGGAACCCACGCCCTCACCGAGCTAGCCATACATCTGTGGCATCCTTGTCACCTTTCAGGTCAGGGGCTGGGGTGGGAGGGGAGGGGCTTTAGCCTAAAACAACTCTGATGAGTCCCAGATAAACACAAATACATTTGAAAAGCTTCATCCTCAACCCAAAGACACGCTGCTCTCTCTGTTGGGAAAATGGCCCCATGGCTGACATACTATCGGTGAATGGGCTGTTTCTAGGGCATGCACCTGTCAGATGGAAAGTCTGTTATTAAGTAGGGTCTATAAAACAGTGATTCTCAACCTTTCTCATGCAGCAACCCTTTAGTACAGTTCCTCATGTTCTGGTGACGCCAACCATAAAATTATTTTCGTTGCTGCTTTATAACTGGAATTTTGCTGCTGTTATGAATCATAATGTAAATATCTGTGTTTTCAGATGGTCTTAGGTGACCCACAGGTTGAGAACCGCTGCTGTAGAGCCTAAGGGGTGGAGGCTTGGAAGGGTCTGAACCTGGGATCAGAGGGGCAGGGGTGCCAGCTTCCCAAGCCTACAGTCTGGGGTGGAGGCTTTAGGCTTGAGAAGGAGCCAAGCCTGTCATCAGATGGGCGTGGTGGGGGGAAAGGGGAGGTGCCAGCTTCCCAAAGCTACAGTCTGGGGCAGAGGCTGTAGGCTTGGGAAGTGGCTGAGCCTGGAATCGGAGGGAAGAGGAAAAAAAATCAATGGAAACATCCTCAGGTGAAGATAAAAAGAAAAATAAAGAAAGAAATGTCATATTTTATGAAAGGCACATCTTGAAAATGCTTCAAGAAAGTTGTCACGGTGAAGGGACTGGAGTCCATGTTGATGAAAATACCTTGGTGGCTGTGGTGACTGGCAGTGGCTTTAGCAACGGGGTGATGGGGCTGGCACCTTCCCCTGATCAGCCCGGTCACCTCCCACAAAGGGAGGACAGACTGCTCCAACAGGGAGCGGGCCTAAGCCATCAGTAGAACATCCCCTGAGGGCTCCCAGTATGTGAGAGGGGGCAGGCTGGACTGAGGGATCCTCCACAGTACACGAATTTTGTGCACCGGGGTCCTGGTTATGAACAAAGCTGCTATAAACATCTGTATGGAGGCTTTTGTGTGGACATCCATGAACTTTTGTAGGTAAATCCCAAGAGACTTAGAGTGTGGTTGATGGATCACACGGGAAGAGTATACAGTGGTACCTCGAGATACGAGTGCCCTAACATACGAGATTTTTGAGATACGAGCCATCGAGTGAGAGATTTTTGCTTTGAAATACGAGTAACATTTGAGATAGGAGTCATCGTGCGGATCGGCCGGCTGCACACGACCCACCAGTTTACCGCGACTCGAGCGTTTCATAGTTTCCCACGCCTCAAAGTTACGGAACGAAGTAAACTTGTGTCTCGAGGTACCACTGTATTTAGTTTTGTAAGAAACCACCAGGCTATCTTCCCAAGTCACGGTCCCACTTTGCATCCTCAGCAGCTGGGACTCACTCTGCAGGCGGGACTCACCTGCTCTTCTCGCTTGCGCTGTGCTGGGGGGCAGCTGGCCAGGCAACTCCTCGCCTGGACACCCGAGATCCCGTGGGCAGGTGCGCAAGGGGAAGAGAGCGCTATCCCATTCCGTGTCCCGTGTATCAGAGAGTCCTCAGCGAGGAGCAATCGGACACCTGCCTCCCATTATTCAGGAGGTGGATGCAAAATTGCACTTAGCAGCTCCCCTCTCTTCTCTTCCCATGAGCTCCGGGTAGACTTAGGAACTCTACTGATGCTATAAAGTGCTTAAAGTGAAGTTCTTACATGAATCCTTATTTGAGGCTATAGTGAATTTCTTGTGGGATAGGATTCTGCAGCACACTAAAAAAAAAAAAATATATATATATATTTTTTTTGGCCAATACAGTGGTACCTTGAGATACGAGTTTAATTTGTTCCATAACCTTGAAGCGTGGGAAACTATGAGACGCTCGAGTCGCGTTAAACTGGTGGGTCGTGTGCAGCCGGCCGATCCTCGAGATTACTCCTATCTCAACTGTTGCTCGTATTTCAAAGCAAAAATCGCTCGCTCGACGGCTCGTATCTCAAAATCTCGTATGTTAGGGCACTCGTATCTCGAGGTACCACTGTAATTTTGATTCATTCACACCAGATAGCTACTGGTACGTTAGGTGTAGTCATTTTTAAAATCTGACCATCTAAGGGAAATGCGGTCAGGGCCCCTGACTCAGTAGCCAGATGTTGCCGGTTTTAGAAATTCTGGCGGCACAGAGGTGGAAAACCACTGGCACAGCAGACCGCAGGGGCAAAGTTCAGAAAGGGATGTCCAAGGCAGGCGGTTACGATGCCAGCTGTTAGCAGGGAGGGAGTGCTTTGTGTGGGCTGCAAATCGCAGAATTGCTTTATCTTCCAACTCTCAAGCCACAAAATCAGGTTATGTCCTTGCTCGTTCCTTGAGCTTCCATCGATCAAAACTTATATTTAACATATTTCACATATTTTCTTGGCATCCACGACCACTTCAGGGTCCTTCTCCCTTCCTGTGCTTTATTGGGTGTCTTTGCAGTACGTTCCATAGAAAACCCGTAACGTTCAGTGTATGATGTTTACCACTTCTGTTTCTGCGCTGCGGTTGCTGTAATGTGGGAGTCCTGGCATCTTTAAGGTTTTGAATTCAGAGGCTCACCACAAATAAAAGTTGCCCCAAATTTCAAGGTCAAACAAATAATTACCCAGATGCCTTGGGAGAATGATAAGGCAACGTGGAGAGAAAGGAGGCAGCGTTTGATAGCCGGGTAGCTTTAATTTCAGAACAAATAGGATTTCAGAACAGATTTTTGTTTTACTTCGCTAGGCTGAAAAATACATAAAAAGGACAGGGAGTAAACTACTTAGGGTTTAGAAACAAGATGAAAATCGGCAAGCAGATATGAATATACACTGTTCTCAGTCATAGCGAACCCTCAAATCTTGGTAGTATTTGCTTAATGTTGGCTAATTGCAAATCATCATAAAATGAGTTTGAAAGCTCCGTTTGCCTTTAAACTTCCAGTTCAAATCCACTTGGCTTTGGGGAGACAAATTAAACATAGATTGTTGCCTCTGCTCTGAGATGTAAAGAAATGTCTTAAAAGCACCTAAGCAGTTAATTAAAGAGGATTATTCTTGGGAAAATAAACTTGGAAAGATACTTCAAGTTGACATCATATTTATAGTAAATTTTAGCAAGTTATCATAAGCAGTGCATTCACCGTTTCAAGCTTTAGAGACTATTCTTTTTCCAACAGTTGATTGGTTAATAAATAAATAACAGCGCCTCATTGGGAGTAGGAGTTTGGGTTGACACAGTATAACCAGCAAAAGTAAAATGATAATAATTTTACATAATTCTTCAACGGCCTGGAAGATTGAGATTGAGTTTGGTTGGAAGCAAAAGGTAAACAGGTTAAATGGGTGAAAATGATATCCAATGTCCACCTCTCTGGATGCTGAGTTATGACTAAAGGTGGACATAACCAATTTTTCTGCTTTCAAATTAGCCAACATCAAAGGATTATTAGGAACTGAGCAAAGAAGGTCGTTTCTATTTCTGTCTATCCTTACGATGAATAATGTCTAAGCAATCTGTTCTTCGGTATATTTGTATTAAGGGAATGGAGAACTCGGAGACTTATGCAGAAATCTTAAACTCCACTCAGACCTTGCCCAGAAGCCTGCAAAGTGCGTCAGACAGACATCAGCTACCCTGGGACAATGAGGACCAGAAACCCAGGAAGGAAGGTTCTGGTTGGTACGCCTTCCATGCCTGCCTGCCTCTGCTCTTCTGTATCTCATCCTTGACACTTTCTTCAGCAGGAAATTCTTGACCATCATGAATCAACAGGCAGAATGACACTAGGAATGACAACTCAGGTAGAATTTTAATCCCAAATGAAAGCAAACCAGTCTAGAGAATATAGACTCCCCCAAAATATTAAAATGTGAAGAAAGATGGAAGGATGGAGTTTCCTATTTTTCCTAAGCCTCCCCTCCCTACATCCCCCCCCCCCAAAAAAAAAGAAATAACATCCAGGAAAAGGCAAGTTCAGACAAATTAAATTCCTCTTCGGGGGCTAAGTTTTGATCGTTATCTGTTTTATGGTCAGCAGTTGAGACTGAGGGTTGACAAACTACTTATCCTAAATCAGCCGCTGTGTCAGCCAGAGCAGAGGACGCTGGGAGATCTCTGATTTGGTTATGCTCTGAGTCAACGTTTGGCCCACAATGAGATGCCAGAGGCAGTGACGTTGTGAGCAAGCCCCATTCTGCCGGTGCACCTGGCAGCCTCAGTGAGCTCTGTCTTTATGACAGGGCTTGCATTATATTTTAATTTTTGTGTGACAAAATTCGATCGTTTATGGAAGAGCAATCGGTCCATTGGACCCACGGTGGCCTCAGCAAATGGATGGCAGTGTTAGCAGGCTCCAGTGAGAAGAGGTCTCAGGTCAACTGGGCAGGATTTGGGGACAAAGAACCTGAAGGCCCATGTTTTGTGCCTTCTTCTTCAAGGTGATTCTCAGGTTCTGCTTCTTCATGTGTTGGTGGGGAAGAGGTCTATTGAGTACACATACAAATGAGTTTGGGTTCTTCGTAAGGTGCCCCGAATCTAGAAATTATTCATATCCATCACATCTTCCCTCTTAGAAGTCATGTGGCCTTAAGAAAGAGTATTGTTGCCAAAACTGGTTTGGCTCAGTGGATAGAGTGTGAGCCTTCGGACTGAAAGGTCCCAGGTTCAATTCCGGTCAAGGGCATGTACCTTGGTTGCGGGTGCATCCCCAGTGGGGGGTGTGCAGGAGGCAGCTGATGGATGGTTCTCTCTTTTTGCTGTTTCTAACTCTCTAAGCCTCTCCCTTCCTCTCTGTAAAAAAAAATCAATAAAATATACTTTTAAAAAAAGAAAGAAAGAGTATTGTCAGCTTTTGGACAGGGATAGTAACATATAAATTTACCTTATGAGATGTTTTACCAGGAAGTATGCAGCTACAGGAAATGTAAATTGTGGGGGGAGCGTTTTTAATTTTGGGAGTGAGTTTGAGGACTCGGCTTACCCGTCGGTCCCTATTCATATCTCACAGCGTCTGCCGAGTGATGCAGTGCAACTTACCAGTATTCCCTCAATGGGCAGGAGGATAGATGCATCATTTGAACCACTGACGTAGATCATGGGTGTTGATTAGCCTTGAACTAGCATGTGCTCATGCAGAGATCATGACAGGGCATGGTGCTCACCAGCGGCTCAAGATCCAGGATCGGAGAAACAAATGAGACTAAAATCCAAAGAAGAGCCACCTCATCCTCACTTTCTCTCACCCATCATTGAATTTCTAGCTCTTCTGTAGATATAATGTCAAGATGTAAATTATTCATGGATAATGTTCCTTCCCACATGATCTACTGCTTTGCTTTTCAAAGTTCCACGTGTCAGAGGCGAGTTGGTGTTTGTGAAAGTTGTAAAATGAGATAGTAAACCTGAAGAAGGTCCAGAATGTCAGAGGACTATGCACTTCGGTCCAATATCCAGGCAGCTCTTACTGTGCTGAGGTTTACCGTGATGAGATGGGGTGACTGGGATGGTGCCACCTCCTTGTGCCAGCTGTGGCCCCAGGCTGAGCGATAACCAGAGTTTCTTCCACTCTCACTGGGCTGGTCTCAGCTGGCATCGTCTCTGGTGATTCAATCCGAGGATTTTAACAAAGAACATAACTTAAAGATCATTCCTTTTGTTAAAATGCTCCAGGAAGAGGCAGATGGCTAGGAGGTTTCAGACACAATTTATCACCTTCCTTCTTTTCCCAGTTTTGCTTGTTTTTGCTTTTAATCCCCCCAAGAGGCGCGGTGCTGTGAACTGGAGTCTTGAACAAAGACGTTTCAGAGAAGATACTTGATTTTTTTACTTGTTTGTAAGCAACCATTTCCAGGTGCTGAGTAACATATTGAGAGCAGAGCCACAGAACACTCGCAGGGAAGAGCGGATTAACAACGGTATTCTCAGAAACCACAGCGGAGATGCCAACCCATTTCAGCTGCTCATCCTAAGAACAGGGAGCAAAACAGCTGAAATGGGCCTTGAGAACCAGAGGCCCGGAGAGGTGCAATGAATTGTCTCAAATCAGAGGATGAATGGTAGAAGCGATCTTTTCATCCTAGCCCAGTTCTGTGAACAGGCCTCTAGGTGAGTGGTGTGAGGGTAGCGGAGCAAAAGTGTGGTATGCTAGTGAGTGCAGCACAGTGGTTAGACAATTCTATACGATGCAAAGTGTATACTAAAATTTTCAAACAGAAGTATAGTTTTAACTGGTTTGGTCCAGTGGATAGAGCGCCGGCCTGCGGACTGAAGGGTCCCAGGTTCGATTCTGGTCAAGGGCATGTACCTTGGTTGCGGGTACATCCCCAGTGGGGGGTGTGCAAGAGGCGGTTGATTGATGTTTCTATCTCATTAATGTTTCTAACTCTCTGTCCTTCTCCCTCTCTGTAAGAGAAATCAATAAAATATATATATTAAAAAAATAAAAAATAAATAAAAAGAAGTATAACTTCTATGCTAGGAGAGGAGATAAAATAGAATGATATAAGAAACTCAACTAAGAAGAGAGAAGGCCAAAAAAGAAAGGAAACAAAGTAACAAATCCCAGTAATAGAACAGTTATAAATGTGATAGACATTCATCCAATTATACAAATAATCACGTTCAATCTGAACGTCTTTTTGAACGAATGAAGAGACTATCATGGTGAGTAAAAAACATGAGACGCAACTGTATGTTGAAGTACATTTTAAAGACTCAGGTAGATTAAAAATAAAAAAGGCAGGAAAATGTACTAGGCCAATGCGTGCTCTCTCTATGGCAGAAGTAAAAGCAGTGAAGATTTATTTGCTGCTGCTTTTATCATCTGAAAATTCAAGGAGAATCAGCATTCATCAACACAGGGAGGCTGGGAGGAACAGAATAAATTCCGGTGTTAGCATTTCGAACAGCGAGGGCGATAGTCATTTCTCAACTGCACGTAAACACCCAACAGCAAAATACATCCCATTAATTCTTCCGAGAGTCACCAACAATCCATGTCCGGGGACACTGGTTCCCATCGCATTCGTCTTACAGGGAGGAAGAACAGAAGACGGATGTGCCAAGGAGAGAAAAACATCCTAACGTTGACGGCTTCATTTGTCCCTTCTACTCTGTTCAAGGTGGCTGCCTTCCTTGGGAGGCCTTGCCCTGTGGAATGAACAATTACTTTGGGTGTGAACTCTGGAATGGACAACTTCTTTGGGTGTGAACTCCATGGAGGGGACACCTTCTTTGGGTGTG
>JAAGEH010000046.1:12824323-12915216 GCA_011751065.1 Lasiurus cinereus
GTGAACTCCATGGAGGGGACACCTTCTTTGGGTGTGAACTCCATGGAATGGACAACTTCTTTGGGTGTGAACTCTGTGGAATGAACAACTTCTTGGGGTGTGAACAGCTCCCAGTAGAGCATCAGTAATCACAGAGATGGTTCTTCTGGTTCTCAGAGAAGCTGGGGAGCCTTCTAGTAGCCAACATGGTGTTCTTTCAGATGACCCTCCTCTCTTACCTCCGCATGCCACCCACACACCACTCTGTCTGGTCAAGATATGATGTTACAAATATAAAAGGTTGCTGAGTGCTTTTGTGGAAAGAACAAGGCAAAGCACACCATTTAAACATTTTTTTCCACGAGAGTGAAAAACCAAAGAGCCCTTTTATAGTCATCCAACGCACAGCTCGCTGAAGTGCCTTTTATTGAAAGGACTCCTTGTAGAGGAGGGAGTGTACACAGTTTGCACCTTTCCTGCAGAGTTCCCTGGCAGGGCCATGCTAAGGATTTGGAAGATTTGTTAGGTACCAGGCTGCATTTTGGAAAACCGTCTGGTTAATCGGGCTATGAAGACCCTGGGTCATGTCAATGCAGCTTGAGTTTTGAGGGAGGTGGATCCCTGCCACCTGTTTGTAAATTCCTGATTGGGATTGGCCTTGTGTGTTCTGTAAGATCATTAAAGAACATTTTAGGTTTATGGCATACTCTATGAATTTCTCTACACGTTCTGTTAACCCCAAAAGATTCAGAGGACATCGTGCTCCCTAAGGAAGGAACTCTGATTGCACCAAGGCATTACTGCAGCGTTCTCATCCCCGGAGTGGAGATAATATAGTGAACACTTTCCTTGCCCTTCTGGCAGAAATATTTGGTGATGAAATAAGCAAATGTGCACATAAACACACACACATATCGGTAGTGGTGGGTGTGTATGTTTTGCAAACAGCAGGACACCTTATGTTATGGAGGTTCTCCTTGTTGCTAGAATACCTAATTCTGGCATCTTGTAGTGTGCTGTTGATCAAACCGTGCTAGGTAAACATCGCCATCATGCTAGGTACACATCCGACAACAACCAGAGAAATTCCTCTTCGCTTCCCTCTTCTGGGGAAAATCGAAGCAAACGCACAAGCTGGAATCCTGCACGGTGCTGCACTCTATTTCAAAAGTGTCCCTGCGGACTTGTTTCAGCCCGCGTCTGGGAGAAGTGACCCATCTCTACCCTGGAAAATTTCCTGGGGGCTCAGGTGCCAAAACTATTATATGAAAAGTGTGGATTATTCAATCGGTGGTTTTATTGGGAGAGCAGCACCTGTCCGTTGACAAACACCCGGCAGAGGTGAAAAGCAAGCGGGGAGGGAGTTCCGTGGCGACAGGCAATCAGGGGGGCCAGCTGAGGCTATGGGAGTCAAAGGATGCTCCCTCTGGGAGGTGGATTCTGTGTGACTGTCCTGCCTGCTGCTTGAGGCAGGGACGCCGTAGCTGGAAGAGAGGCAGTCACTTGCCTCACATAACTCTTTAGCCTCCCTGTTGGCGTAATCACTCCTTTAGGAAACCAAGCCACTGCTTTTCCTTCGCCAGAGTCCAAGAGGCAGCAGGAGGATGGTGCTCTTTTTCATTCCACAGAAGCACAACAGAAGCTTGAGCATATTTTGTATTTCATCTGGCTTTAAAATATAAGCCGCAAAGACAAGATAAGCCTTGGACATCCTGTAGTGCCAGAAAATAAAGTTTCCAAAAGCAAAGCAAAACAAATAATAAAAAAAAATGGGGGCATATCCAAGAGACACAGGAGCCAATCTGCAAGAACACCCAATGGCCAAAGTTGGAAGTATTTAAGTGAAAAAAAAAATAGATCATGTACTGTCAGATTCCAACCCAAAGTATAAAATAAAGAAACGTGTGTGGATACTGATATAAATGAATGATTAAAAATAAATAAATGGGGGAGAAGGTATAGAATTCCAAATAATATGCAGTGGTACCTCGAGATACGAGTGCCCTAACATACGAGATTTTTGAGATACGAGCCGTCGAGCGAACGATTTTTGCTTTGAAATACGAGCAACATTTGAGATAGGAGTAATCGCGTGGATCGGCCGGCTGCACATGACCCACCAGTTTCCCACACCTCAAGGTTGCAGAAAGAATTAAACTCGTATCTCAAGGTACCACTGTATATGTATAGTTATTTTGCTTTATAGAAGGTAAAGCTTAATCTCCCCAATCCACACTCACATGGGCTAAATGTTGAGCCTCCATTCTAGAGAACAGACCAGGGAAACGGAAGTTAAGAGTGATGCTAGAATGAGGAGACCTAGCAAAAACTGCCTGAACAGGAGATGGAAGGTCACAACCCCCCACGATGTCATATGGATCTCATCTGCCCCTGATACCGTGTGAGGACAAAAGCACTTCCTCCCGTACCCAGAAACCCAATACGATCGTGAGAAATACATCCAACACAGCCAGACCGGGGAGCTTTCTGTGGGAGAGCTAGCTGGCCACGTACACCCCAAGATTCTCTAGGTCATGAAAAACTAGGAAAGTTTGGGGAACCATCAAAGATAGGAGGAAATAGAAGGTAGGACAACTAAAGGCCTTGCACTACTTTGGATTGGGTCCTGGAATGAAAGGTGACATTGAAGGGGAGACTATTTGGAGTTTAATTAATACTAATACAATGTGGAGGGTTGAATGGTTACAACCATGTTCTAATCCCTAGAATTTGTGAATACTACATTACTTCGGGGGAAAAAGTACATTTGTAAATGTAACGAAGTTAAGGATCTTCCAATAAGATCATTCTTTAAAAATTTTTTTATTATATTAATTTAATTTTATTTTATTTTATTAAGAGGGATAGAGAATTAAAAACATCGATGAGAGAGAAACATCAATCAGCTCCCTCTTGCACACCCCCTACTGGGGATGTGCCCACAACCAAGGTACATGCCCTTGACCAGAATCAAACCTGAGACCTTTTAGTCCGCAGGCTGACGCTCCAGCCACTGAGCCAAACTGGTTTTGGCAAGATCATTCTTGATTATCTAGGATGCTCTAAATCCAAAGTGACAAGTGTCCTTATAGGAGAAACACGGGGAGACACACGAGAAGAGGGGCAATGTGATCATGGGGACAGAGAGCGAAGCTTGGAGTCATAAACTGAGGAATTCCAGCAGCCACCAGAAGCTGGGAGAGTCAAAGTGTAGGTTCCCCTAAAATCTTTAGAAGGAGGATGGCCCTGGGATACCTTAACTTTGAACTTTTAGCCCCCCAAACTGTGAGAGAATAAATGTGTATTGTGTTAAGCCAGACAAGTGGTGGCAATTTGCTGTAACAACCTTAGGAAACTAATAAATGTACTTCTTGTTTTGGATACTGTGCCCTGGCAATGCAGAATGTTAGTAATAGGGGAAACCAGGTGAGGGATGTACAGGCTCTCTCTGCACGATCTTGGCAACTTCTCTGTAAATCTAAAATGATTCCACAATAAAAGGTTTATTAGCTAAAAAGAACCCCGTTTGACTCAAAGAAAGGTATGGTTTTACTTCTGCTTGGCTGTGAGTCAGAGTTACTATTTCTGTGAAAAATGGGACCGCTCTGCCATTTACTCTCTGAACAATAAAAAGAAACTTTTCTAGAAGAGACATCTTTCAAGTGGGAAGCATTGATGTGGCAAATGCCGGCGTGCGATAAATTCAGGCGTTAGGGTTTCACCCTGCTTCTGAGCCAGGTCCTTTCCCGAGGTTTGTAGTTAAGGTGAGTTGTCTGAACCAGGGCTGGCAGTGATGCTTACACAGAGTGGCCTTCAGGCAGATATAAATGTACTCTATCCTGTCTCCCTACTGCTAAGCTGAACTCGTCGACAACTAGTGAGGACTTAACCACTGATCCAGAACAAGGAGCTTTCCTTCTGCCTTCCTTACTGTAACTCAAAGGAAGTGACTCAGAGTCTGCAAGGAACACACTGCATGGTGTAGACGTTTATATTAATTACATGTGGAAATGCTCATCATAATTTTATTTTATTTTTTTATATTTTTTAAAATATATTTTATTGATTTTTCACAGAGAGGAAGAGAGAGGGATAGAAAGTCAGAAACATCGATGAGAGAGAGACATCGATCAGCCGCCTCCTGCACACCCCCTATTGGAGTTGTGCCTGCAAGCAAGGTACATGCCCCCGACCGGAATTGAACCCCGGGACCCCTCAGTCCGCAGGCCGATGCTCCATCCACTGAGCCAAACCGGTCTCGGCATGATTTTTTTATATATGGCTCAGCCCAATGGGCTCATAAACCCATTTAGGTTTTATCAACCAGCCCGTGGAAGGGCCTGTAAAATTCAGATTGGCCTTCAAGTATACGAATGTCTCAGGGCAGAATTTGCAGATAATAGTATTTGGTAAGGAAGTGATGGGTGGTTTAAAGGTACAGCCGGCAATGTGTCCATAAACAAAATCAATCATTCAATTTTCCTGGGAGTGAAAGTTAGAGAACTGTGGACATAAAGGGGTTCGTTAAATACTTAGAAGCAAGGGTGTAATACTCGGGGGAAAAAAAAAAAGAGAATCTGGTTTTTGACAGCATATTTATAACCATAAAGCAGCACTGACAGCCTTGCAGCTGCTTTCTGAGATATCATTGGTACGTCATGGGTCACTTTGAAACCTCTATGGGTTCATCATGTTCTCAGCTCTGCTCACTGCTTCAATTGGGGTGAATTATGAAAGATTATCCAAAAAGTGCAACTTTTTTTTTTTCCAGTGGATGGACTTTGGTTACCTAACATGATCCATTTGTAGCTATTAAAAATGGCCAGGCCAGAAAGTGCTTTGAGAAATTTCTTATATGGGAAATTAAGACATTCAATGCTGTAATATTTTAGAATAATAAGTATACTTCTTTTTAATTGAAGTAATTATAAAGCAATGCTATTACTAAGAGAAGCCAGATCAATAACCCATGAGTCATGCTCTTACTAATTTTTAAAAATGTTTTCTTAGTTGATAATACTTAAACCGAGCCCTTTTAAGAATGTGCCCTTTGCCCTAGCCAGTTTGGCTTAGTAGATAGAGTGTCAGCCTGTGGACTCAAGGGGTCGTGGATTCGATTCCAGTCAAGGGCATGTACCTTGGTTGTGGTCACATCCCCAGTAAGGGGTGTGCAGTAGGCAGCTGATCGACGCTCCTCTCCCATCAATGTTTCTAATTCTTTATCCCTCTCTCTTCCGCTCTGTAAAAAATCAATAAAATATATTTTAAAAAAAAGAATGTGCCCTTAATTGATTATTTGCAAGAATCCTAATTTTTATACCTATGGAATGCCTGGCTTTTATATAGGTAATTTAGTTAAATTACCCTTATTTTCAAAGATAAAGCCCCTAATTTAGCTTTAAGGCAACAATAGGCTTTCAGGTTGATGAAAAAAAAAGACACCTAAAATAAACCATAAACAACAACAACCCATTATAAAGTGATTTAGGCTGAGAGGGGAAAAAATAAGCCATGTCTGTTACTTTTAAAAAATATATATTTTATTGATTTCTTACAGAGAGAAAGGGAGAGGGATAGAGAGCTGGAAACATTGATGAGAGAGAGACATCGATCAGCTGCCTCCTGCACACCTCCTATTGGGGATGTGCCCACAACCAAGGTACATGCCCTTGACTGGAATCGAACCTGGGACCTTTCAGTCTGCAGGCTTACGCTCTATCCACTGAGCCAAACCAGTTTTGGCTATGTGTGTTATTTTAACAGTAAACTTTTGAAGTGTGTATGCTAAAGCCAAAAAAAATGTTCTCCAATGGCATATTATGAAACGAAGTAAAATTTACTGGTGACCTTTTCTTTCTCATTTCTCCACTCATAGGCCACCCTTATTGTCCATCACTGACATTCATTGTGTGCCCACCATTTTCCAAGTATTTCTGTTGAAACCTCTGTTGGAATGACCCAAAGCAAATATACTAAATATTTTGCCTTCAGGTGCCTAACTTATATACTTTTCCTTCTTTTTCTATAGGCTCCATTACTTATGTAACGTCTCTTCCAATGTCTTCTTGATATTTCTGGAAATTAAGAACAAGCTTTCTTAACTCTAGTACTAACTGACATGTTGGGCTGGATAACTCTTTGTTTGGCAAACTGTCTTGTGCACTGTAGGATGAGGCAGCGTGAGGTTAATTTTGTGTATCAATTCAGCTGGGTCGTGGTGCCCAGATATTTGGTCAAATATTGTTCTGGATGTTTCAATGAATGTGTTTTATGGATAAGTTTAACATTGAAATCAGTGGACTTAAAACAGATTGCTCTTCATACTGTGGATGGGCCTCAGCCAATCAGTTGAAGAATCATCTTCCTGAGCAAAAATAATATTTTCCATTAAATTGCCTTTGGGATTGATCTGCAACTCTTCTCTGAGTCTCTTGCTAGCCTCCTCCATTTGGTTTCGAATTCACCAAGCCTCCACATTGCGTGAACCAATTTCTCAAAAGGACTTGTATGCATGCATATAAGCATAACCAATGAACACAAGACACTGGGGGTTTAGGGAATGCCTAGGAGGGGGGGCAATGGAAAGATATGTATACATGTAATACATTAATAAAAAAATTGGGAAAAATATATTTAAAGGTATTAAAAGTGGTGGCATTTATAAACTATATGAACCAACATACTACAACATTGGAACAGAGTGAAGCCAATTAGTTAATAAAGTACTATTTTGGAAAGTGAAAAAAAAAATCTCTCTCACTCTATACATGTATAACCAAGCTTTCGGTTCTGTTTCTATCGAGAACACTGAGAAATACAGAATTTGGTATCTAGAAGGGAAAGGCTACTGTAACAAATACCTAAAACTTTGGAAGTGGCTAGAAGAGTTTTGAAGTGCATGTTAGGAAACATAGATTGTATCTAAAGAATTGTTGGGAGGAATATGGACATTCTTAGTCAGGTGTTTCTGGTGAGACCTCAGATGGAAATGAGGAGCATGCTATCTGACATTGGAGGAAAGGTGACCCTTGTTATAAGGTGACAAAGAACCTGGCTGAATCACCCAATGCTTTGTGGACGGTTGGATTTGTGAATGGTGAACTAAGATATTTAGCTGAGACCGTTTCTAAGGAAAGCATTGGAAATGTGATTTGACAGTCCTTGAGCCTTGTAGTCTAATGGGGTTTTCCCTGATACGTTTTGGTCTTGATTGGGACCCCAGAGTCCTGTCTTCTTTGTTATTTCTCCCTTTGGAATGAGAATGCCTATCCGATGCTTGTACCACCTTTGTGTTTTGCAAGCACATTACTCATCTGGTTACACAGGTTCCCAGCTGGAGAGGAGTTTTTGCCTCAGAATGATTCATATTTTGAGTTCGATACACCCTTGATTTAGATGATACTTGCATGATATTTGGGATTTCGAGCTGATGCTATAATGGGCTAAGGTTTCAAGGCTGTTGGGACAGGGGTGAACATATGTTGACTGTGAGAAAGACATGGGTTTTGGGGGTGCAGAGGGTAAAATGCTATGGACTGAATCGTGTCCCCTGTAGATGCATGTGGAAGCCCTACCTCAGAGTGTGTTTGTATTTGGAGATGGAGACTTTAAGGAGATGATTAAGCTGAGATGATTTGGGTGGGCCCTAATCCAAGCTGACTGGTGTCCTTATAAGAAAAGGAGGTTAGCCGAGATTGGTTTGGCTCAGTGGATAGAGTGTCGGCTTGCAGACTGAAAGGTCCCAGGTTCGATTCCAGTTGGGGGCATGTACCTTGCTTGCGGGCACATCTCCACTGTGGGGTGTGCAGGAGGCAGCTGATCGATGTCTCTCTCTCATCGATGTTTCTGGCTTTCTATCTCTCTCCCTTCCTCTCTGTGAAAAATCAATAAAATATATATTAAAAAAAGGAAAACAAAAAAAAGAAAAGAAGGTTAGGCCACAGAAAGAACTGGGAATGTGTATCACAGAGACTAGGCCCCGTGAGAACACAGCAAGAAAGCATCCCTCTGTGGGCCAAGGAGAGAGGCCACAGGGGAAACCAAATCTGGTGGCACTTTGATCTTGGACTTACAGCCTCTAGGACAGGAGAAAACAAGTCTCTGTGCATTAAGCCACACAGTGAGCGGTATTCTGTTATGGCGGTGCCAGCACATGAATACAGCCAACATCTCTGGCACTTTCTCACAAATTCCAGAAGTATCTCTCCCCCTGAACCCTATCTCCACCTCCTAGTCATGACAAACAAAAATGTCTTCAGATGTTGCAAAATATTGTTGGGGGGAGCCAAAATCGTCCTGGGTGAGAACCACTGCTTCACCATACAGACAACAAAAAGAATCGTATGGCTTGCATCTGTTAGAAATTGTGATTTGGTACTAGGGACACCATCTTTTGCAGGTCTCTTCCAAACCCTGCTGCTACTGCTCCTTGAAATGGTTAAATATAGGTACCCCCAAAGGGTCCTTCTGCTGCCTTCTCTCCCCTTTATCTATATTTTTGTCCATTATATCCTCACCCAATATTTAAAGGGATGCTTCCAACTAAATCCCAGAAGTTTGCATATATTTTCTCTTATCCTGACCTCTTCCCTGATCCCCAAATGTGAGGTCCCACCGGCCAAATTTTCAAACAGTTCTCCCCAAAACCTCCACCTGAATATTCCACCACTCTTACCAACTCAAGATACTTAAGACTGAATACAGGACTTCCTCCACACTGTCCCTTCTGGGTTCCCAATTCAATTACACAGTCCACTTCACTTCGCCTCCAGAAAGAACTACTTTTGGGGAACTCAGGACTTTATGGTTTAGCAGAGAGTCAATTTATTCACACAGATTTAATGGAATATGATAAACACCATGATAAAGACGTGCAGAGTCCTCTGTGGGATCTCAGAGGAGGAAACTTTTATGTAGCCTCGGATGTCAGGGAAAAGCTCTCTAGAGAGGAGGTGAGGTCTGAGCTGAATATGAAAGGTACGGAGAGAATGTACAAAGGTGTTTCCGGCTGGTAATGTAATATACAGTAACACTCTGTGGAGAAGAATAACAGAGAATGCCTAGTTTGATTTTTGCTCATTTAAGCCATGCCAAGGTGAATATGTCCTAAATAGCATGAGTTTGGAACAATCTTCATTAGTAATAGTTGGACGTAAGGAAATGTTATCAGCATCAAACTCTACTAGTGATTTCAACCAATTTCAGCTCCGAGAAGATTCCATCTTCATCTTAGGGGAGTCCCTGCAGCGCACCATCGTTTTAGAAGACACATGTTCCCTGAAAGTCTTAAGGGAACTTTTATTAAGTTGTGTTTTTTTTCTCTTTTTTAAAAATGTCCAATAAACATATAAATATAATCTCTGCAATTTAAACCACAATGAAATATCATACCTGTCAGAATTGCTGTCATTAACAAATCAACAAATAGTAAGTGTGGATGCAGAGAAAAGGGAACCCTCATGCATTGTTGGTGGACATGTAATTGGTCCATCTATAGGGTTCCTCACAAAATTAAAAATACAACTACTTTATGACCTAGGAGTTCCACTTCTGGATATTTATCTGAAGAACTTAAAACACTAATTCAAACATAAATATGCATCTTTAGTTTTATTGCAGCTTTTTCTTTCTTTCTTTTTTTTTATGAATAGCCAAGGTATGGAAGGAACTCAAGTGTCTATCGATAGATGAGTGAATAAAAATGTAGTGTGTGCATATATATATATATATATGTGTGTGTGTGTGTGTGTGTGAGAGAGAGAGTATTTCTCAGCCATAAAAAAGAAAGAAATCTTACCATTTCTGACAATGTAGATGGACATAGAAGCTATTATGCTAAGTGAAATGAGTCAGAGAAAGACAAGTACCATATGATTTTACTTACATGTGGAATCTACAGAACAAACAAAACTGAAACAAGACTCATAGATACTGAGAAGAAACTGATGGTTGCCAGGTGGCAGGGGGATTGAAGGTGGGGTGAAAAAAGCAAAGGGGTTGAGAAGTTCAAATTGGCAGTTACAGAATAGTCATGGATGTGAAGTACAGCACAGGGGATATAGTCAATAATATCGCAATAACTATGGATGGTGCAAGGTGCATTCTGGAAATATTGGTGGGTCACCAATTATATAAATGTCTCACCATGATATTGTACATCTGAAACTAATATAAAAATAATATGGAATGTCAGCTGTAATTAAAAAAAATAAAATAAAAATATGTAAAAATAATTTGAGCACCACCTTAGGCAGAGATCTCAGTATTTCCCATTTCTTCCTTCTTCAGGAGAAAAAGGAACTAAAGATCAAACTTCCTCTTGGCGTATGTGTGGTATGAGAGCGAGAGTTGGATATCTGGATTTTTATTGACTACTTGAGTACTGGTGGGAACATGATTTTTTTCACAGGTGTTTCTGAAGTGAAGAAAAAAAATAATCTAAAGCAAGCATTTTCATAAATGCCATCTTTAATATTTTTTATTAATGTGCATTTCAATTACTTTTAAGAGTAGACATTAGCTCATAACGGAAAGTAGAGAGAAGAATGGGTCAATTCTCAAGTCATGAATTGTGACAAGTGAAATCATTTGGAGGAAGGAAATCAGTCTTACCAAATGAACAAGGGCAAAGGAGGAGTAGAAGTAAATGAATCATTATCCAAGAGAATTCAATTTCTCCACATTTGTGAGCTAAGATCTGAAAAAGTCCTCGATGCACACTATTGGTAATGAAATATTATCAATAGATTTCTAACCAGCTTCAGAGACAATGACCCGTTACTGCTTTGCTTTGCTGGGAGAGAAGCATTGAAAGGTTCCAAGGGAGGATTCTCTTTATATAATTTTATTTTTTCTCTCATTTATGGCCACAAAACTCGGAGATAGGGTCGAGTTCAGATGAGTCTGTAAATTTAATTTAGATGTCTCAAACGTTAAACTGTGCAAAGTGATAGCACAACTCTGATTTGAATTAGGAGACTGCGTTGGAGTCAGAGCATTAGCTCTGATGAGCTGCACTGTCTGGGGAGACATATTCATCTTCTTGCAGACCGTCCTCTTCCAAACACTGAGGCTGTAGATCAGCTTCTTTTCAAGTTTTCCTAAAATTCTATGAGGTAGGAAGTTACCCTGTTCATGTCTCTATTGACTCCATGGCGGAATATTCACATTTCCTTAAAAAAGGCACTATCTTCATTTTAAACAGTTATCTACTAGAACTTGGAGGTAAAAAATAAAGAGGAGGATCAAAACCCTTACCAAAGCTGACTCCAGCTTTTGGGAATCGAAATAGAATTCAAAGATTGGTGTTTTGTGATAGAACTTTATCTGTATTAATCAGGCTTCCTCAGAGAAACAGAACCAAGAGGATACACATCTGTAAAATAAGAAATGGGCTTACGTGTCCTACAATCTGCAGGGCAAGTCACTGACCTGGAGATCCAGAACACCCAATGGTGAGGAAGGCTGGAGATTGAGACCCAGGAGGACATGATGCTTTAGTAAAAGCCCTAATCAGGAAAAGGCTGATATCCTAATGCAGTGGTTCTCAACCTGTGGGTCGCGACCCCTTTGGGGGTCAAACAAAACTTTCACAGGGGTCGCCTAAGACCATTGGAAAACACAGATACTATTCATAACAGTTGCAAAATTACAGTGATGCAGTAGCAACAAAAATAATTTTATGGTTGGGGGTCACCACAACATGAGGAACTGTATTAAAGGGTCGCGGCATTAGAAAGGTTGAGAGCCACTGTCCTAATGAGAAGGTCATTGGGCAGGAGAATTCTCTTTTACTCAAGTGAGTATCAGCCTTTATTTCTAACCAGACCTTCCACGGATTGGATGAAACCCGCCCAGATGATGGTGAGCAGTCTGCTTTACGAAGTCTACCAATTCAAGCGTTCATTAGGTTCAAAAGCACCCTCCCAGAAACAGCCAGAATAAGGTGAGACCAAATATCTGGGCTCCCCAGGGCCTGTTAACCCCCCAAAAATTACCCATCACACTACTTAAAGAATCATAGCTGCTGTGTTGTGTAGGATTTTATTTTATAGTGTCTGTGGTTTCTATTAGAGAGTATAATAAGCTATTTCTCAGATGCTTCTGGAATCCAGGGTTGGCACCTTACCCTCTGGAATGCCTGATGCTGTTATGCGTGTGTTCTCAGTTAAGTGAGTTAATGAGATCCCATTTTCTTGGAAGTATTTGTGTTCCTTGGAGGAATGAAGTATGCTCTCTGGGAAATTATTTGCTTACCCTAGGATTGCACTCATTATTGTAATCATTGTGAAGGAAGAACTATGGAAATTGAATAGTGGAGTTGTGTCTAAGCAACAGCAAAATATTTAGCTGTGAATAAAAGGACCCATGAGCCCCGGGATGAGAGGCCCTTCATTACAGATGTTTAAGTGACTATTTCCATTCAGACTAGAAGTGAGGGAGGATCGTTCTGGTACCAAAATGAATGACTTAAGATGGGAAGGAAATGGGAAAGGAGTAGGAAAAAAGAGGGAGGAAGAAAAAAATTAGATTCTACTTGTCTGTGTAAATTTCTGGGACATTTTTCTTTAGAGGACAGTACTGCTCTGGTCATCTGAGGCCTGACCCCTGAGGGAAAAGGTGATTTTCCTGGATGGTCTTTTCTCCTCTTCATCTGCCCACCTCGAGATAGTAGTGAGTGGGCTGTGTTTGGAAGTGACCAACCAATCACTGAAAGTGTGCAAGCCATTTCTCAGGGAGAAGGGAGAAGCAAACTATGTACCTGGTGTGATTTAGACTGTGCTTCTTGAGTGTCCTTTTCAATATTAGATTCTATGATCTCACACACACACACACACACACACACACACACACACACACATATATATATATATATATATAGATCACTATTGGGCAGACCAAAATAAACTAACTGTATAAAGACTCTTGGGAGAGCATGTTCAGTTTGGCATTAAAAATGCCTCAAATTTTACAGTAGATACTTGGGTTTTAAAAAGCTATTCTAATAATGAAATATAATTATTACTGTTTTATCTACCTCAGTGGTTTAAGGTACTGTACAAGATATTCATAAGAACAGAAGACTTAAAAGAATGGGTGCTTAAGAGGTAGTGGGCAGAATGAAGGCTGGAATGCGAGTTCCTTCCTATTGATCAATATCACAAGTGAACTGCACATTGTACCACCAATCTGTACTGGATATTGTAACATCAATCTGTTTATGGGGACTGCATAAGTAAAGGAGATTTAATACTAAGGTTTCTCACCTCCCCTTATGTCAGAAGTCTCTGAAGACAATTCTACTGTTTTGCTGTGTGTGTTGTTGTTGCATGTGATTCTATATATTTCTAACTAGTGTGTATGTGAAACTTTGGCATTTAATAACTTTTATAAAAATTATATATCACATTTTATTTTGTTTATGAGGACCACATCTTTTCAGGACTCTGATCATTACTTTGCCTGGAGTTTTTAATCAAATATTTTTCTTCCCATTTTGCAAAATAATCATATGCCTTCACATTGTCACTGGTGCCATCTAGTTTTAGCCTGTCATTGATTGAAACAAACTCAGAGTCTTATTTGAAGTTTTGATTTCAGGAGTCCACTGCCTTTGTTCCTTTGTGGATAGCCAGATGACACTGTATTCCTAAACCAGGGCCACTGTTTCTGGAATCTCATGTATCCTCTGTCTTGGGTACTTTTTCTATATTCTCAGAATAAATCATTAAGTAATTTTTTTCCCCTCCACTGATAGTGTTTAGAAGATAAACATTTTGAGTTTTAAATATTCCCAAATGTCTTTTTTTTTAAACCATTGATCTGTAGTAATATTTTGGTCTACATGTAGTTTTCTAGATTGAAAATTTGTTTTCCTCATTGATCATTACTCAAGATGATTTTTATTCCCTATTTTCCTCTCCCCCCCACTTCCTCCCCCTCCCCTCTCTCTTCTTTTCTGGAAACTTTGCCCTGTTACCAAGTCAAACACATGTTTGGCTTCAGTGTAGAGAGTGGACTGGAGGGAATAGCTAGAAAGCCATTACAGTAGATTAGGTGAACATTTATGATGGTTTTAACTTAAGGAAATGGAGGGAGGTAGATGGATTCTGGATGGATACAGGATCTGCTGATGGGCCAGACATGGGAAGCTTGGGAGAGGGGGTGTAAAAAGAGGTCAGAGACTAAGGTTTCTGATCCTCTGTATGAATGGTAGTGCCCATGCTGAAGTCAACAGTGGGCTGGAAGAGGAATAGGCGCACGCAAAAAATATCATGGTTTGGTTTTGAATGTGCTAAAGTTCATTGAGACACATATGAGTTGATTTCAAATTGGGCATATAGATCTAAAGTAAATATGTAGTCTGAACTATTTCTTGCCATTCCCATCTGGCTTGCATAATTTCTGTTGAGAAATCAGCTGAATTAGTGACCTATTTGCTTTTAGGAATTGAAACTGTGAGTGTATAACAGATGTGGAGGGCGGGAAGATTGGATAAAGAAAAGAAGATCCAGAGGCTTGAATTACACTACCTAAAATTCTGGTAAAAGCGAAATAGGTCTGAACAGGGACAGGTAAATAGTGGCCAGACAATCTGGGGAAAAGCAGACATGTGTTTTTTTAATACTCAGAAGCAAAGGAAAGAGCTTGCTTCAGAATGAAAGAATGGTCAATAGCATATAATCTTTTTTTAGAAATTTAATAAATATTTATTGTTCAGATTATTACAATTGTTCCTCTTTTTTCTTCTCATAGGTCTCCTCCATCCAGTTCCCATCCCACCCTCTGCTCTTATCTCCCCCCACTGTCCTCATCCATAGGTGTACATTTTTGTTCAGACTCTTCCCGCACCCCATTGCCCTTTCCCCCTGAGAATTGTCAGTCCACCCCCTTTCTATGCCCCTGATTCTATTATATTTCACTAGTTTATTCTGCTCACCTCATTTTTTTATTCACTTGAAATTTAGATTCACTTGTTGATAGATATGTATTTGTTGTTCATAATTTTTCTCTTTACCTTTTTCTTCTTCTTCCTCTTTTTAAAGAGTGCCTTTCAGCATTTCATATAATACTGGTTTAGCGGTGATGAGCTCCTTTAGCTTTTTCTTATCTGCGAAGCTCTTTATCTGCCCTGCAATTCTGAATGATAGCTTTGCTGGGTAGAGTAATCTTGGTTGTAGGTTCTTGCTCTTCATCACTTTGAATATTTCTTGCCATTCCCATCTGGTTTGCATCGTTTCTGTTGAGAAATCAGCTGACAATTATATGGGTGCTCCCTTGTAGATAACTAACTGTTTCTCTCTTGCTGCTTTTAATATTCTCTCTTTGTCTTTTGCTCTTGACATTTTAATGATGATGTGTCTTGGTATGGTCCTCTTTGGATTCCTTTTGTTTGGGGTTCTGTGCACTTCCTGGACTTGTAAGTCTATTTCTTTCACCAGGTCGGGGAAATTTTCGGTCATTATTTCTTCAAATAGGTTTTCAGTATCTTGCTCTCTCTCTCTTCTTCTGGCACCCCGGAAGAAGATGTTGGTACACTTGAGGTTGTCCCAGAGGCTCCTTACACTATCTTCATATTTTTGCATTCTTTTTTCTTTTTGCTTTTCTGGTTGAATGTTGTTTGCTTCTTTGTATTTCAAATCTGACTTGATTCCTGCAATCCTCTAGTCTGCTATTAGATCTCTGTATAACATTTTCTATCTCAGTCAGTGCATGCTTAATTTTTAGTTGGTCCTTTTTCATATCTTCAAGGGTCTCACTAAATTTATTGCCCTTTTCTAGGAAATTCTTGAAAAACCTTATAACCGTGGTTTTGAACTCTATATCCAGTCATTTGCTTTCCTCTATTTCTTTCATTTGTGATTTGTTTCTTTGTTTCCACATTCTGGCTGCTTCCCTGAGTTGATAGAGTGGCTTTGTGTGCTAGGTGTCCTATATAGCCCAGTGGCTCAGCCACCCCAGTTACCTAAGGTGGATATTCTTGGTGCACCCCTTTGTGGACTGTGTACACAGTCTTGTTGTGGTTAATCCTTGATTGTTATTGGTGTCACTGGGAGGAATTGACCTCCAATCCAATTGGCTGTGAGGATCAGCTGTGTCTACACTGGGAGAACTTCTGTGCTGGAAACACCCTTATGAGATAAGACTTGCAAAAGCCTCTGTGCTCAGCTTGGAAGGGGCGGAGTTTCAGGGATGAGCAGACAGCATTGGTTTTCTGTCAACCCTGCCCTAAGAGGCCTCTGTGCCTCAGTGTTCTGTGGTAATTGCTGCAAGCACGTCTGAAACAAAGCTGCCCTCGAGTTCTGCCTGCTGCCAGACAGTTCAGTTTCTCCCCAAATGAGCCTGGGTCCCCAGAGTCTTTCCAGGAATGGGGTTCAGTACATTTGGGAACTTTTGTCTCCCTCCCACTTGAGAAAGCCAGCTGCATACTCAGTTGCCTGCCTTCTCCATGCATGTGCCTTGGTACCTATGCTTTCCACAGTTCCTCTGGGTCTCAGTGTGCTTTTCTATTTCCTAACAGTCCAGATTCCCCCCTGCCCCCGTATGAGTCTGGGTCCCCAGAGTTTCACCCGGAACTTAAGTTCAGTGCAGTCAGTAGCTTTTATCTTTCTCCTGCGCTAGAAAGCCAGCTGTGCACTCAGTTGCCAGTCCTCTTCACACACACGTCTAAGTACCTCTACCTCTTGCAGCTCCTCTGAGTCTCAGTGTGATTTTCTCTTTCCTTCTAGTTATAAAATTTCCACTCAGCCAGCCTTCCTGTGGTTCTGGATGATGTCTGTTTTGTATTTCAGTTGTAGTTTTGAAATTGTTGTGCGAGGCAGCAGTTTAGGTGTTTACCTATGCTGCCATCTTGGTTTCTCCAATAGCATATAATCTTTCTGAAAGACAAGAAGGATGAGAACTAATATATCTAAACCATATTTGTTAAAGTGATTGTTCCTAAAGCCCACTGTACTCTGCATCGATGAGTGATGGGAATGAAATAGACATTAATAATGAAAACTCTCCAGACTATTTAGCTGTGAAGAAAGAGTAAGGCTGGTGGTTGGAAGGGAATGGTTGAGTGAGGATCTTTTAATTAACTAATTAATTAAAAATAAAGGTGACCTTAGTATCATGATTAAGAGCAATAGGCAAATATTTAGTTATAAGAATAGGTTGATGTAAAAGGAAAGAGAGAGAAAGAGAGAGAGAGAGAGAGAGAGAGAGAGAGAGAGAGAGATGAGAGAGAGAGAAATAGAGGAAAAATAATTATAGTCTATATCAGGGGTCAATAAATTTTTCTGAGAATATTTTATGCTTTTTTAAAAATATATTTTATTGATTTTTTTACAGAGAGGAAGGGAGAGAGATAGAAAGTCAGAAACATCGATGAGAGAGAGACATTGATCAGCCGCCTCCTGCACGCCCCACTATGGAGATGTGCTCGCAAGCTAGGTACACGCCCCCAATCGGAATCGAACCTGGGACCTTTCAGTCCGCAAGCCGATGCTCTGTCACTGAGCCAAACCGTTCTCGGCTATTTTAGGCTTTGTAGGCTGTATGTTCTCTGCCATAATTATGAGCTCAGTCACTGCAGACAATACCTACTAGTACATGAATGAACATGGCTACTTTTTTCAACAAAACATACATATATAATGACACAGATTTGAATTTTATGTAACTTTCAAATGTTATGAAATACATTTCTTTTTTGATATTTTTCTAATCATGTAAAAATATAAAAACAATTCTTATCTCTGGACCTTACACAACCAGGTGAGGCTCTATGGCCCACTCTATAAGATTCCTAAGGAACCTGGGGCTGGGATTTTCAAAAAAGAGGTAGAGGGGATGAGTTTTAAATTGAGGAGAAAAGTTCAAATTCTGGCTTTATTATTTAGTAGGTCGATTTCCTTAGGTATTCTGAGCCTGGATTTCTCATGTGGATAATAAAGTAGCTACCTCTCAGCATGATATTGAGAAATAATGGAAATAAAGTAGGGCCTGACATATCATTTAGCATCACATAGTTGGATGATCTTTTCTTAAATATAAATACAATCACCAATATATGAAGACTTTGATACATTTAATAAACTATAAATCTTTCATAGTAAAACCAAAGGCAATCTATTTCTTGATTGATTATTAGCTGTTGAGTTAAAGGTAAGAGAAGAGAGTTTTGTTTAAATGTATACTGAATGAATTTCAAGCAATGAACATGAGGATTTTATGAGAAAAAATATATAAGTATGTTTCTAGTAATTATATATTCATAGAGGAAACATAAATTGAATATATTCTACTTACACAGTTAATCATTTAGACGAGGGAACAAACAGGAATGTTGGCTTATTTTTAGACCCACAAACTAAGAATGATTTTTTTGCATACAAAAAAGTGATGCTTTCATTCAGGGTGCACATATATATCATCTTATTCTAATGTTGCCAAAACACATTTACAAAGTGAATATGTGTCTCTAACTCTGAATGTCAGGAAATTCCCGAAGTTAGAAATGAATGATAGGATATCCAAATTTTAGTGAATTTTGTTCTAAATAATTAATGCTATTGTTTATTAAAGCTGTGAGCTTCCCTCTTTAGTAAATAGAATTATATTAATGCTAATAATTAACATCTTAATATGATATAATGTGTTTCCTAAGTCTTGTTACTGTCTTCCTGACATCTCTCTGGGCATAAATATTAGAGAAAATGGTAAAATATGCAAATGTTTTAAAAATAGATCATACTTTGCATTTTGAAGGTACACACACACACACATACTAGAGACCCGGTGCATGAAATTCATGCACTCACGGGGGCTTCCTCAGCCCAGCCTGTGCCCTCCCTCAGACCAGGAGCTTTCAGTAGGACATCCTTAGTGCTGCTGCAGAGGTGAAAGAGGCTCCTGCCACCACACTGTGTTCACCAGCCATTAGCCTGGCTTCTGGCTGAGTGGCAATGACCACCAAGAGGTAGCTCCTGCATTGCGTTTCTGCCCCCTCGTGGTCAGAGCACATCATAGTGACTGGTCATTCCACCATCGGGCCCAAACTGGCTCTTCGACATCCCCTGAGGGCCCTGGATTGTGAGAGGGAACAGGCCAGGCCGTGGGACCCCACCAGTGAACAATCAGGGGCCGGGAGGGACACTGGAGGTTGGCCAGCCAGAAGGGACCGTGGGAGTGCTCCAGGATATGTCCAGCCCATCTTGCTTAGTCCTGATTGGCTGAACCCCAACAGCAAGCTAACCTACTGGTTGAAGCATCTGCCCCCTGATGGTCAGTGCATGTCATTGCAAGCGGTTGAGCAGCCTTAGCATATCATTAGTATATTATGCTTTGATTAGTTGAATGGCACACTGGCCAACCGGACACTTAGCATTTTAGGCTTTTATTTTATAGGAATCCATTTTGATCAGTGTGTTTCTTTCTTTTTTAAAAATATATTTTATTGATTTTTTACAGAGAGGAAGGAGAGGGATAGAGAGTTAGAAACATCAATGAGAGAGAAACATCCATCACCTGCCTCCTGCATACCCCCTCCTGTGTATATGTCCCCAAAGTACATGCCCTTGACCAGAATCGAACCTGGGACCTCAGTCCACAGGCCAATGCTCTATCCATTGAGCCAAACCAGTCAGGGCAATCAGTGTGTTTCTTATTCCTTAATCCCAGTATTTATTATATGCATGAAACATAAACAAGAAGCACCTGGTAAATACCACCTTCAACAGCACTCAATGGGGAGCAGAGGGGGGGATCAGGAGCCTCTTTCTGTGGAAGCAGCGTCAGTGTGTCAAGTTCACAGGGGGCTCTCACCTGCACATCCCGGGAATCCGTTCCCAGACATAATTAGTCTGGATGCCCCCCTCTTACGCCGTGATTTAGGACCGTTCATCGGTGTGACAGCAGCGAACCCACCTCCTCCGCCGTCAGGGGGAGAGGCTATTACTTCTTCCTGCTCCCAGCTTGCTGCATGGCATGCCAGGAGTCCTTACACCAAATCAGCCCCCAAGGAACCTGGTCTCTCTGACTCCCCAGAACATGGGCCTTGTGGGGCTGGGGCTGCGGGCGCGTGGGGGTGGAGGCCTGGCAGTCAGTCCCCCCTGCAGCCCTTTCCTGCGTGGCCTCAGGTCGCAGAGAGAACTGGGCTCCAGATGGGCGCCACCCCCCGGGCCCAGTCCTGCTGGGGACCAGGAGGAGATGTCCCATCACTTGCCAGGAACCTGCAGGCATTATTTCTCTGCTGAGGGAAGTGTTAAGTTTTGCAGAGCATCGAAATAAAACACACATATCCTCCCATCTGTCCTCCGTGGACTAAGCTCTCTCTTCAATCTTTTTTTTTTTTTAATTCCCCTAAAGTGTTGCTTTTTCTCAGTGGGAGGGTAAGCTTTCTACACCCCCTCAAATTGCTTTCATTTCTATGGAGTGCTACTGTCTCTCTAGTGTTAGCACAAAACTGTCACTTATTTCCCAGTGAATCCATTTGTAATCTACAAGGAAACGATCTTTCCGTGTTAACTTTTTGGCTTCACCTTCATGGTTTCATCTCAGTGACTTTCTGTTTTCAAAATTCTCCTAAAAATCGAGAAGACAGGAAAATGGTCAATAACAATTTCTTTGGTACTAGTAAATACTTACTGTAGGTTTGTTTCCCCATGTTCTAGAAGCGGGATTTTAACTCAATAGTCTGGGATTTAAATTGTAAGGTACAAGTGCGTTATACCGTTTGATTTTTAATTTGGGCAAAGTTAGATGCATAATGGTGGTAAATTCTTTAAAAATCCATTATTATTTTAAAGTCTACTCTGATATTAGCATCTAATAGAGTTCTACTCAATCAATAATGGATTTTTTTTTTTGGTACCACTTCCCCAAGTGGATGAAATATTCTTAGAGTCAGAGCTTAAGCAAGGACTTTATTTTTTTAGCTGTTGAGTTAATCCTTAGCCCCTTGACACACTCTGGAATAGCAGGCATTCAATATCTATACTTACAACAGGGTCATATGCAAATTGGTCAGGATGCCGTCACATACCGACCGATCAGCAGGAGGGTGGGGCAGCAAGCTAGGAGTGGCAGAGAGCTATGGGAGGGCAGGGCAGTGGGGTACATGGGGCAGAGAGCTATGAGTGGGTGGAGCGTCCAGCTGAGGCAGGCAGCAGCAAGCTACTCACACTTGGATTTGTGCGCAGGGCCATTGGTATATTCAATACATATCATGACAAACGAACCAATTGCTATCATTTGCCTGAAATGATAGTACATTTTATGACTTTGATTTAGGAACTATAAAATGCTGGGTTCTTTTTTTAATACAGTGGTACCTCGAGATACGAGTGCCCTAACATACGAGATTTTTGAGATACGAGCCGTGGAGCGAGCAATTTTTGCTTTGAAATACGAGCAACATTTGAGATAGGAGTAATCGCGTGGATCGGCCAGCTGCACACGACCCACCAGTTTACTGAGACTCGAGCGTCTCATAGTTTCCCACACTTCAAGGTTCCGGAACGAATTAAACTTGTATCTCGAAGTACCACTGTATATATATTTTGTACTAAGAGAGTAAGACTATAGAAGGGAAATTGCTTTTGGCTTGGATCCTATACTTTTTTCTTTATAACGTAAAATTGCTGCATGGAGTCAAATTAATATATGTAAAGGACTTATTTTGAGTAGCTGGGGCATGATAGGGCTTTAATAAATGGTGGCTTTTATAATTAAAAGGTTGAAAAAAAGCAATACGAATATTCTCAGGTGAAGTGCTATGGATCAGGGAAGCACTACATGTTATTTCACCTGGCAGATTGAATCTTCCCTGCTGTCCCTGGCTAGCCTGCTGTACCTTTGTCTTTAAGAAGCTCTAATAATATTTATCCAAAGTGTACATGTCATAAAACGCCAAAAGTCCCTTTCTGTTCTGATGAATCTTGCACAGGGAAGTCACGTGGGCCTTGGTTTACCAGCCCTACCCAGTAGGCATCGAATCCCATCTCTTCTATTTAGGGACAGTGGGGATCTGATTATTTTCAAACTCTTGCTTCTCTACAAGATCACTTTATCAGCATTCACACCCAATAAATAAATAAGAAAAAGAAGAAAAAACTCATAGGCACAGACAACAGTATAGTGTTACCAGAGGGAGGGGAGTGAGTAGGAAAGGGTATCAAATCTGTGGTGATGGAGGATCACATGACTTTGGGTGGTGGAGACACAATGCAATCTACAGATCATGTATCTTGAAACTTACACAATCTTATTAATCAACTAGCTGCCCAGTGCATGAAATTCGTGCATGGGGTGTGTTCCTCAGCCCCACCTGCACCCTCTCCGATTTGGGACCCCTCAGGGGATGTCCGACTGCCAGTTTAGGGGCATTAACTCCAGCCATTAGGAAAATCACACAGAATGTTCTTCCTTGACATACAAACAGTGTGGTTTTATGAGTTGTTTTAATAATAATAATACACATCCCTTTAAATAATATCTGCTTACATACAATACAGCTGGTACCATGTGAATCCAGAATGTTAATATCACAAAAACCATAGAACATTGTAGTGGAAATAACCTTGACTTGTCTAGTCCATACTGTTATAAATATTGGAATTCCCTTTTCAAAGATTTTGAATGTTTCTTAGCCTAAGAAGCTTAACCAAATTTTGAGGCAACCCATTTTCTGTGAAAGAACTGGGGGACTCTGGCAGGGCTGAGGGGACTAGGTGCCACCATCTTGTGGCGAGGGGCACCGCCATCTTGGTGATGGTGTGATGGTCAATTTGCATATTCCCTCATTATTAGATAGGATGTCACTCTAATAAATTTAATAATACTAATTTTAAAAAGTGTTTCAGATTCTCTATTTTTTTTGCAGATATCCTTTCTCTACTCTATAAACTCTTCTAAAAATGGTCCTAATCCTCTTACAGCCACACTTCTCAAATTGTCTAATCTTTTACAGATGATACCTCTGTTTCTTGCCTCCTATTTCCTCCTTACCCAACATTAACATGATCCCCGTCACTCCACTAACTTGCTCCTACTTATGTCTGCCACAGTATTAAACCCAAAGGCCCTCTTCTGTCTTAGTTTTAGTAGATCTCAGTAGCATTCCATACAGTTAACCACTTTCTCCTTGAAACATTTTCTTCTCTCAGCTTTTAGGGCATGCCACTATCATTTCTTTGCTGCTAATTCAACAGTCTCATTTAAGGTCCTGTATCAGCTACTCTTTTTCTACTTCATTCCTAAATACAGTGGTACCTCTGGATACGAGTGCCCTAACATATGAGATTTTTGAGATACGAGCCATTGAGCGAGCGATTTTTGCTTTGAAATACGAGCAACATTTGAGATAAGACTAATTGTGCGGATCGGCCGGCTGCACACGACCCACCAGTTTACCATGACTCGAGTGTCTCATAGTTTCCCACACCTCAAGGTTACGGAATGAATTAAACTCGTATCTCGCCGAGACTGGTTTGGCTCAGTGGATAGAGCATCGACCTGAGGACTGAAAGGTCCCAGGTTCGATTCCGGTCAAGGGCATGTACCTTGGTTGCAGGCACATCTCCAGTAGGGGGTGTGCAGGAGGCGGCTGATCGATGTCTCTCTCTCATCGATGTTTCTAACTCTCTATCCCTCTCCCTTCTTCTCTGTAAAAAATCAATAAAAATATATTTTAAACTCGTATCTTGAGGTACCACTGTATTGAAGATCTTTAGGTCTGAGCCCTGGGATTCCTGTACACTTTATGCTCACTGTGTATGATATGAATTCTGTATACATACATGTAGAAAGATGCTTAGAGTGATAACATAGAATGTCCTCTTTTTCACTGAGAGTTTGAAAGTGAATTTAAACTCCTCCACCCTGCGTACCTGAAGTCAATTTGATTTTCTTTTTCCGTTGGGTTAAAAATTTCCACATTAATACCAATAGACTTGCTTTCAGGAGAACAAGAATGAATCCCTAGTTGGATCTAAATGTGTAAGCCCAAATCTCCATTATCTTATACTCATGCTTTTGATTTTTGGGATCCCAAATGGGAGACATCATATTTATTCACGTGGCTTTGGGTCATAGTTCAGCCTTCTGATGTATGGAGATTATTTTGAATCGTGAGTGTGTGATTCATCAGATTTCTTACCCCTCTGTGCCCGGCGACGTGTAAATCTGAAAGGCATGCCTGTGACTCTGTTGGAATCAAGGGGAAAGTGCTAACGGAGAAGGCGATGAGAGAGAACAGGGTGCGCCACCAAAGGTCCCACATCAGTTTAAATCCGCCCCAGAAATGGAAATGCAGGATGATAATTAAAAGCAGGACTCATTATGTTGCCATGACTACTCCATGGCCAGCAAATACAGTGGTACCTTGAGATACGAGTTTAATTCGTTCTGTAACCTTGAGGCGTGGGAAACTATGAGACGCTCGAGTCACGGTAAACTGGTGGGTCGTGTGCAGCCGGCCGATCCACGCGATGACTCCTATCTCAACTGTTGCTCGTATTTCAAAGCAAAAATCGCTCACTGGACGGCTCGTATCTCAAAAATCTCGTATGTTAGGGCACTCGTATCTCGAGGTACCACTGTAATAAACCTTTATAAGGTAGTTGTTGTTTAGCAGGCCCTTTCTAAGTGCTTTTCTATGCATTCACTCACTTATTCCTCACCTATTCAGAGGTATTGTCATGAATCATTAGGCCCATTTTACAGATGAAGAACCTGAAGTATAGAGATATTAAGTAATGGGCTGAAGTGGGATTCAACCCCATGCAGTCTAACTCCAGACTTTGTGTCTGTAACTAACACGTTCCCTTGCATAGTTACCACAGACAATGCAGAAGTTACACATTTTTTTGTTTTGAAAAATAAAACCTAGGTATTATTCCCTGGGGACAAATCACATTGTCTGTTCAACTGGGGCAATTAAATCAAATCTCTAGGTACTTTAAGAAACTTCGTGGAAAAAAAATTACTATTTTGGAAGAAGATATACCTGCATAGGCCATCAAGTGTATTTAAATACCTATCATCATTTCACAGTGAAACTAGTTTTTGAGTGAGTAATTTTGAAGGCTTTTCTTACATGTCAAGTTTCCCTGAAATTTGGGTTAATTTTTTTTTCTGGTGCATCGTTTACCTCGGAACTCAGTGGACGGGTCGTAAATTTGCTCTGCACCCCTCAGGTGCTCTGCTCTGAGGGCACCAGTGTCCCTGATGGAAGAGCCATCAGCGCAGGGCAGGCCTGCAGCTGTCTTCTGATGGCGATGGACCGTTTGAACGCCGCCATCCCCAGGACAGCTGTTCAGGGGAAATGTTCTGTAATGCAGCCATTTTCTGTTGATGCTACCTCATGTGCTCTGGAAACTGCAGTAACTCTTTCAGCGACAAGCTACTCTGGAGTGTCTGATCCTGGAGCTTCCTAACTAGTCCTCCTGAATCCTGGAGAAGTGAGTTCTACTTCCAGATGTGCCCTATTTCTGAAACAAAAACAAAAAAAAAGATTTGGATCCCTAGAGAAGTGACTTAATGAATGTTAATTGATGATAATGATGATGACGACGATGATGATGTTGATGATGATAATGGTACCCAACTGTTTTTCTTATAACTAGTATAAATAACTTGGCATTCCTGACCCCACTAAAATATCTTAAATATTTGACTGATTCTGAATAAATACGAATTGTGTATTTTTATTAATTTTACTATACAGTGGTACCTTGAGATGCGAGTTTAATTCGTTCCATAACCTTGAGGCATCGTAAACTATGAGACACTCGAATCGAGATAAACTGGTGGGTCGTGTGCAGCCGGCCCATCCGCGGATTATTCCTATCTCAAATGTTGTTCGTATTTCAAAGCAAAAATCGCTCGCTCGATGGCTCGTATCTCAAAAATCTCGTATGTCAGGGCACTCGTATCTCGAGGCACCACTGTATTCTAGTTTTCTCTATTTGTCTTGGTTTTAAATGTTTATTAGTATGTATGATCTAAGTAAACTAATTTTTATATTATAAAATGTGTTTTTAAAAGTAGGTCTTCATGTATATGCATATGTATACATATGTATATACATACGTATACATATATACACATATACATATATACACATATAGATATGACTTTATCTATTACATTATAGCTGGAAAAACACTCCCCTTTTTTCAAATAAAACCAAGAATACATTTACAAGAAAAGCTAGAAAATACAAATGAAAAAAAACACTGTGCCACACTCAGACCTAAATTCTATTAGCATTTAAGTATACACCCTTTCTAGTTTTTCTTATCAATTGTCTCTTATTTTTATATTTTACAAAACATGGATCACATTAATTTTTTTATAACAGCAGCTAAACTTTTTGCTAGATCATGGATCTCTACAGTACATATCATGAAACATTATTTTAATCGATGCATATATATTATTGCCAAATTTATTTAATTATCACTTTCTCAGCAGACATTCAATTCTTTCCATTTTTTTTTATTGCACAGTTGTCACAATAAATAGCTTCCCAGAAAATATATTTGAATATACTTGGTTCCAAGAAGGTAAGTTGTTAGTTCAAACTTTCTGCTAAAGTTTAAAGTTTTGCCAAATTGCCTTAGAGAAGACTTAATCACTTTACACTTTGGGCCACAGTATATGAGTAATGCCTGAATTGACTTTTACAATTTCTAGTGCACACCTAAAAAAATAGAAATGTGTCTAAGACGTGCCGGGAAGGACAGGCTACGGGGTTAACCGAATTCCCTGACATGGGTTATGCTTTTGATGACCAGGCTTGTCATCATAACTTTGCAGTAATACTCTAATGACAGGCTCCAAAACGCAGCAGGAAAACAGACCTCCCAGAGCCACAGTATTGCTCTCTTTGCAAAAAGACAATGAAAATGCTTTCACAATGATGAACAGATTTCACACAGCATCCTTTTCTCTGTTTCCATTTCACAAGCATTGCTGACAAAATTAATGACAATAATATTTATTGGTCACTTACTAGATGCGAGGCACTGCCCTAAATGCATTACATATATCATCTCATACTCCGGAGGCTCATTTGATAGGGATTCATTGAAGCATCCAGCTCATGTTTTCAATTAGCTAGACCACAATAATCAAAGGGAGTTTGTCTGGTTTGCTAAGACTCAGCAATGCTCGCTCTTAACAGCCCAGAAATGCTGGTTTTTGCCTTTTGAAAAGTATGAAAGCGATGGAGACTTACCATTTTCTACTTTACTCAACGAAATCAATTTTGTTTAGATTATTTTTTAAAAGATAAGACAATTAGTGCAATCTCTTCAACCCCTCCCCCTCAGCAGCTTCTCCCTCCTCTTGGGATAAATGTGAACTCTCTGAAGAAGCAATCATGCAAGCCCTGGACACTGCATGCCCTCTGCCTCCCTCCCCTCACTGTCCGTGACAATGAACTCCTCTGTTCCTCACAGTGATAAGCTTGCTTCTCCCTGGGAGTCTTTCCTTAGACACGTAGAGTGCCTGGAGTGCTATTGTCTCTGGCCTCTTCTGAGCTCTGCCTGTCCATCACCCAAAGAAGAAGTCATTTCCGACCCCCAGTATACAGAAACCACCAGGGGAACTTAAGTTTTCACCCTGTTTTAATGCTCTGAACAGCTCCTTCCACTAGCTGATATTTTCCACGTTTAATTTATTTGAGCTATCTCACCAATTATTTTTATTGATTTTAAAACCCAAAAGTCAGAATATGTCTTAAATTGCTTTTGAGTAATTGCCCAATTAGCACTTTATTTTTCTTTTTATAAAAATTTTTTTTATATATTTTATTGATTTTTTACAGAGAGGTAAGGAGAGGGATACAGAGCTAGAAACATTGATGAGAGAGAAACATCGATCAGCTGCGCCCTGCACACTCCTTACTGGGGATGTGCCTGAAACCAAGGTACATACCCTTGACCGGAATCAAACCTGGGACCTTTCAGTCAACAGGCTGATGCTCTATCCACTGAACCAAACCGGTTTCGGCAGCACTTTAGTTTTCTTTAGCATACTATCCTATCTAATAAAAGAGTAATGTGCAAATTGACCATCATTCCAATGCACAAGATGGCTGCCCCCATGTGGTCAAAGATGGCCACCATAAGATGGCCAGCAGGGGAGGGCAGTTGGGAGGGGCTAGACCTGCAAGGGAGGGCAGTTGGGGGTGATCAAGCCTTCAGGGAAGGGCAGTTAGGGGAGACCAGGCCGGCAGAGGAAGAAAGATGGGAGCAACTGGGCCTGCAAGGAAGGGCAGTTGGGGGGGCTGCCCCCCACAACTGCTCTCCCCTGTAGGATTGGGCCTAAAGGGATCCCAGATTGGAGAGGGTGCAGGCTGGGCTGAGGGACACCTCCCCCTTCTGCGCCCCCCCCCCATTCATGAATTTTGTGCACTGGGCCTCTAGTATTAAATAATGTTAAAATCTCAAAATTGATATATCTTTACTTTAATGCTTAGGATAGTTATGTAATTATTGTTTTATTTTCTGATAGCAACTCTGTAATTCTACAAAGGTAGTCATCTTGTCTGGCTGATTGTGTCAGAAGCAAGCGTGGAACAAAGTCTGTGCTGAATGAATATTTTTTTGACTCAATAGATGAAAGAAACCTACTAGACATTAATGCAGTTTATTTAAATTCAGTAATTAGATAAAAATACATGTAAGCATCATTATATATAACAGCTTCCTGGAGATCCTAAGAAATACAATAAAAAAATAAAAGATCAGGAAGAATGAATTTATATTATTTGCATAAAATCTGACTTTCTAAAAAGAGAAACATATCTTAGTATTGTGTCTAACAGGAGGATAAAATAGCTTGTTGATTATGTGAAAAATACACTCAAATAAAATTTTAGAAACTGATTGACATGTTTGAAAACTAAATGGAAGAAGAAATCCTAAGAAATTAGTTGAATTAAAAATATGTAGGCTATAAACCCAAAAAAATCTAGTGGAGAGAATTATGAAACAAAAGAAATGGAACAAAAGCAAGTTCATTATGACTCTATTGTCTGAGAAAGTCTTCATTTTCCCTTCACCTATGAAAAATAATTACACTGGATATAGAATTCTAGATTGGTGGTGTTTTTCTTTCAACATTTAAAATATTTAATTTTACTGTATTCTTATTTTCCTTTTTGTGATAGGAATTCTGCTGTAATTATTTTTCCTTGTTTCTCAACAGTTAGGTTTTTTTTTAAATATATTTTTATTGATTTCATAGAAGAAGGGAGTGGGATAGAGAACTAGAAATATTAATCATGAGAGAGAATCATTGATTGGCTGCCTCGGCATGATCCCTACTAGGGATTAAGCCAGCAACCCAGGCATGTACCCTGACCAGGAATTAAACTGTGACCTCTTGATTCATGCTCAACCACTGAGCAACACCAGCCAAGTGGATAAAACCCAATTTTAATCATATTTACTTTTTCATCTCATAGTCTGCTCTTTAGTCCCCAATTGCTCCACTTTAGAATCTTAGATCCCCAGTTAATTTACATTGATTTGCATGTCCATGGTTTGCAATGAAAAAAATAGTATTATTTTCTTTCTTTTTTGAAAGAACTTTTCCTTCCTGACCCCTTGACAAATCCTTATTCATCCTTCAAAACTAAGATTTGATGGCAATTGCTCTGAGAACACTTTCCCTGCCCACTCATGTTCTCTCTTACCTTTCTACCTTATGTAGACTGCTAGTTACTGAAGCTTTCACACTGTACTGCATTTCTTCCTTTTATATCTATCCATCTTTCTAGACTCTGAACATAGGGTCCTGATAGTAAGCCCCCAACAAATCTTTAGAGAATGTAACAGAATTGCATCTGAAAGTGGGTCTTTGGAACACTTTCTTAATGGCTGTTGGTGGCTGAGTGGTACAGACTGAAGATGTTAGCAGAAGTGGAGGGCTTATTAAAAAGTTTTTATGAGACCTTACATGATTAGATCTACTGGCAAAAGAGAGCTTTAAGCACAGAGCCACGGGGGCCATATATTAATGTTCATGGAAGACGGTCATAGAAAGGAGGCTGTGTTCTCTGCAGGCATTTGAACTAGGAGATTTATGGAAGCTTACATATTTTTGGGTTCAAGTTCTTTTCGTTTTCATTTTGGATTTAGGTGTGGAGAGGATTGTGAGAAATTAGAAATGTGAAGAAAAGAAGTCCAACCTCCCTCCACCCCCTTTATTCTTGTCTTTAATTGATAGCTTATGTTTTATTGTCATCTGTAGTGTTTGAGGTCATCTTGCTGATAAGTTAATAAAGCAAGAATAGTCTGTGATGAATAATGTTAGGGATATTGACTCATGGGTAGAGAGCCCTGTCAACGTTCCTCTGAGCAGTGCCTCAAATTGCTAACACAGTGTTTCCAGTGACTTCACATTAAAGGAAAGAAGAGACTTTCCACAGATACAGTCATGTAAGAAATAAGGTGATCATAGTAGCACACATGAAACAGCTTTTTTTATAACTGATGAAAGATGAACACACATTGCTGTGGAAATGTCTACTCATTTCCTCCATCTTCTAGTTTTATACATGTTTGCTGAGTGCGGGATTCTCTTGTTTCCTCTTCCTCCAGTTTTCTGTGTTATACACTTCTAGATAATCTCAGCTTCAAGGGACCCTGATAATAGGGTGGCGATAAAGGCAGAAACGCAAACTACACGTGTAACCATTTTCAATCCTGACTAGCATTTAGTCCACTAAATGGAACTATGACAAGGTTTCTGAAATATACACTGGATTGGAAGAGACTGTAGAAGAAAGAACTGAAGAAATGGTAGAACAGGTTATGTGGCACCATCGATTTCTTCAGCACCATGGCAAAGATTGACACCGTCTGATTAATCCGGGTCTGAAGAGAAACTGCTACCATGGACTGATCTCTCCTTTTCCTTCTCCTACACACAAACATACTCAGCATTTCTGAACAAATTCTCTAATCTGTAGCATGCACTGAGAAAATGGCATGAGCCCAGTTAAAAGATAAAGCATGAACCATCCTTTGTTAGTTTTTTTATTTTTATTTATTTATTTATTTATTTACTTATTTACTTATTTATTTATTTATAAGTCTAGCATAGCACCTGGGACATGGTAAGGAAATGTTATATTTTTAAGTAAATAAATCTGTTTTACATTTCTGTAATTTTTTTAAATTTAATAAATCTTTATTGTTCAGATTATTATAATTGTTCCTCTCCCTCCCCCTCCATAGCTCTCCTCCACTCGGTTCCCACCCCACCTTCTGCTCTTACCTCCCCCACACTGTCCTCATCCATAGGTGTATGATTTTTGTCCAGTCTCTCCCCTGAACCCCCTCACCCTTTTCCCCTGGAGAATTATCAGTCCACTCTCTTTCTATGGCCTTGATTCTATTATATTCACCATTTTATTCTGTTCATCTGATTTTTCATTCACTTGATTTTTAGATTCATTTGTTAATAGATATGGATTTGTTGTTCATAATTTTAATCTTTACCTTTTTCTTCTTCTTTCTCTTCTTAAGGAATACCTTTCAGCATTTCATATAATACTGGTTGGCAGTCATGAACTCCTTTAGCTTTTTCTTATCTGTGAAGCTCTTTATCTACCCTTCAATTCTGAATGATAGCTTTGCTGGGTAGAGTAATCTTGGTTGTAGGTTCTTGCTATTCATCACTTTGAATATTTCTTGCCATTCCCTTCTGGCTTGCATAGTTTCTGTTGAGAAATCAGCTGACATTTGTATGAGTGCTCCCTTGTAGGTAATTAACTGTTTTTCTCTTGCTGCTTTTAATATTCTCTCTTTGTCTTTTGCTCTTGGCATTTTAATTATGATGTGTCTGGGTGTGATCCTCTTTGAATTCCCTTTGTTTGGGGTTCTGTGTGCTTCCTGGACTTATAAGTCTATTTCTTTCACCAGGTGGGAGAAGTTTTTTGTCATTATTTCTTCAAATAGGTTTTCAGTATGTTGCTCTTTCTCTTCTTCTGGAACCCCATAATTCGGGTGTTGGTATGCTTGAGGTTGTCCCAGAGGTTCCTTACACTATCTTCAAATTTTTGAATTCTTTTTTTTTTCTTTTTCTTTTCCAGTTGAGTTTTTTTGCTTCTTTGTATTTCAAATCTTTGACTTGATTCTTGTGGTCCTCTTGTAGTCTGCTGTTAGGTCTCTGTTTAATTTTTTTTTTCAGTCAGTGTATGCTTAATTTCTAGTTGGTCCTTTTTCATATTCTTGAGGGTCTCGCTAAATTTATCAGCCTTTTCTAGGAAATTCTTGAAAAACTTTGTAACTTTGGTTTTTGAACTCTATATCCAGTTGTTTGTTTTCCTCCATTTATTTCATTTGTGATCTGTTTCTTTGTTTCTGCATTTTTGCTGCTTCCCTGAATTGGTAGTCGCTTTGTGTGTGAGGTGTCCTATATAGTCCAGTGGCTCAGCCACCCCATTTACCTGAGGTGGACACTCGGTGCACCCATTTGTGGACTGTGTGCACAGCTTTGTTGCAGTTAAGTCTTGATTAACTGCACTTGATTAATTGACTGCCAGGCCAACTGCTGAGAGGATAAGCTGTGTCTATGCTGAGAGAACTTTTGTGCTGGAGTCATCCTTATGAGACAAGACTTGCAAAATTGCAAAAGCTTCTGTGCTCAACTTGGATGGGGTGAAGTCTTAAGGCTCAGCAGACAGCCGTGGCTTCCCTTCAGCCCAGCCCTATGAGCCCCCTGGATCTTAGTGTTCCTCAGTAATTGCTGCAAGCATCTCTGAAAGAAAGCCACCCTCGAGTTTTGCCTGCTGCCAGACAGTCCAGTTTCTCCCCAAATGAGTCTGGTTTCGTAGAGTCTGTCCCAGGACTGGAGTTCAGTGCAGTTGGGAGCTTTTGTCTCCCTCCTGCTTGAGAAAGCCAGCTGTGCATTCAGCAGTCAGTCCTCTCTGCGTGCTCGTGCCTCTGAACCTCTGCCTTCCATAGGTCCCCTCAGTTTCAATGTGCTTTTCTCTTTTCCTAAAAGTCCAGATTCCCCCTGAATGAGTCTGGGTTCCCATAGTGTCACCAGGAACTGGAGTTCAGTGCAGTTTGGAGTTTCTGTCTCCCTCCCCCTTGAGAAAGCCAGCCACCAGTCTTCTTCTTGTTCGTGCACATCCCCATACATCAGCCTTTTGCAGCTCCTCTGAGTCTCAATGTGCTTTTCTCTTTCCTTCTAGTTGTAGAATTTCCACTCAGCCAGCCTTCCTGTGGTTCTGGATGGTGTCCATTTTGTCTTTTAGTTGTAGTTTTGAAATTATTGTGCAAGGAAGCAGTTTAGGTGTTTACCTATGCCGCCATCTTGGTTTCTCCCTCTCTAATTTTCAACAGCAGATTCAGCCTTTGATTGACAAGAATGAACTTGAGGCATAGATAGCTATAGATTGCTGACTTCATGATCCATTTGAACTGGCCATTAAGGAGCATTTAGGCTTTTTTTTTGAAAACCACTGCCCATCCCCTCTCCCCCCACACACACACACTCACACAATGGAGGCTTTTATACTGATGACAATTCAATTCCCTTCAAAGGAAAAGATTTTACAGGAGAATTTCAATCAGGTTTTATGTTGATTTGAGTGGGTTGAATTATGGAAAAGACTTGTCTTTGGCAACTGAATCACAATAAAAGGTACAAAGAAGTATGACATTGTATGGGATGCAAATAGGACTAGTAGTAAGTGAATAAAGAAGAAGTCAGATGGAAGCAGGAACATCAATGACATGTCTGTGAACATGTTTTGAGATAGAAATTAAATAGCTTCTATCTGATTATGCAATAATAGTTTTTGATTAGAGATAATATGATTCTTTGTTAATTGTACTGAGTATGGGTAAGTAGTTCATTCTAGTTACTTCTTAAATATATGTGATGCATTGAAATAATATGCATATATTTCTTTAAGCATATACATATGTGGGTCTGAATAAGAGATCAAGAAAATGGGGATATTTTTTGTAGGCATAAGAAAGATCAAGGAGGGAATTTTGGGTTTTCCAATCTTGATCAGTACAAACTTGATAGCTATGTAAAAAAAAAAATTCAGGAGATATTAAAAATGAGATAAGAATGATTTCACAGTGTCATTTGGCCAGTTGAAAAGGTAATAAAAATAATAACAGCTAGCATGAGCTGAATAATTGCCAACATTAATTGAGACTAACTATGTTCCAGGTAATATTTTGGGGGCTTTACATAAATTATTTCCTTTATTGATGAGTAATGATCATGAACTGAGGGAATTAAGATCATGAGGATCGTGTTTGAGGAGAACTGTGAGAGGCTCCACAAAGATTCATTATTATTTCAAACTCCCTGTGTCTAAAAGTCACTGTCTTCCTTCTCAAACATACCTTCTTTTATATTACTAAATTTCATAGTGACTTGATCCAGTTCTTCCTCCATAATCCACTCCTTAGAGTTATTTTTGACCTCTCTCTTTTGTTCCTCTTTCAGCATCTAACTCATTTAATCAGTCTGTTAATTTCACCTTTGTAAGATTTATATTTGCAAATTACAATAGAAATTTAAAAAGCAATACAGGTGCTGTTTCCAAGAAGTGTTTTATGTTTGAGAGGGGAAGGAGAAAATGCACAGTGGTGACCTTCTGCCATAGGACAGTCATGTTCTATGCAATACTTCCTTCCTTTCAATAGTCCTAATAATCACTTTAACCATGAATAAATCTAGGTTATTAAAGCCGGCCAAGGTCACACAGCTCTTAAATGATAGATAATCTAGGATTCACTTCAGGGTCTGTGTAATTCCTACTAAATATCATTGCCTTATCAATATTATATACTATCAGATGATTGATTATAGAATGATACCATTAGACTAGTAATGTCTCAAATTACTAATTCAATAATGCCACAAATCTATTTTCATAACAAAGTTATAAATGGTTTTAAAATGGACTGATCTGTGCTATATTAGATCTGCCAGATAAAATACAGGACACCCTGTCATTTGGATTTCAGCTAAGCAATGGATGTGCTTATAGAATAAGTATATCCCGTGCAATATTTGGGATATACTTATAGTAAAAAATGTATTGCTTATTTACCTGAAATTCAGTTAAAGTATGTCCCAAATATTGCATAATTTGTATTAAAAATTCATTTGTCATTTATGTGAAATATAAATTTAAATGGGTTTCCTATGTTTTTAACAGCAAAATGTGGTAAATTTATAATAGGCACACATATCTAATCTTATAGGAATAGATTCAAGTAGGAGGCAGAATTTAGTAATTATCACTGTCTCAGTGTCATCAGCATCATATCTCATACCCATAGAGTGGTATTTTAAACATTTTCTTTGCTCCTTACCATCATCTTACGAGGCAGTTACTATTGATAGCTCTACATGACTAATCATGAAAGTGAGGCGACATCATATTCATTTAAAAAAATTAAAACAATAATTTAGGATTTGATGGGTCTTAAATCATATATGGATATTCAAGAACCAGAGTTATGATCCCACATCTGGGATAGAGGCATTAAAAGTACAACTTTGAAATATTCATATATTTTTTAATGTATTCACAGTGTATAAAATAGTTGGCATCATGCTATGAATTAGCAAGTAGGAAACAATGAGAAATTTTGTTAGCTGGAAATTTGAGAAAGGCCTTAGGAGAAAATTATATATATATGTGTGTGTGTGTAAAATACTGAAAAAGGAATATGCTAATTAGCCTGGATGTTCTTCCAGATGTCCTTCTGTCCTTCTGGATGAAGCCAGGGCTATGAGGGAAGGCTGGGTCCCTGGTGACAGAGGGAAGCTGGTGTCAGCAGCTGGGGGAAGGAAGGCCTACTCTGGTACCAATTTCATGCACTGGGCCTCTAGTGTGTGTGTGTATATATGTGTGTTTTATTTCTTTCTTTGCAATGCAGAAATAAGCTTCTTCTCATTACATTTAAACTATATCTGAAGGCTACTTTTGACATGGTGAAGACATTTACACTTAATTATAATTAATAATTTTGAATGGACTCTCTTGTACTTTTAAAGCATCCTCTCCTTTTGACTTTATTTACCATTAACTTTAATCTTGAAGGTTTTAGTGATGTTTTATAGGATTCAGAAATATTCCAGTATTGTTAGATGATAAACATGTACCGTATTTTCCAGCGTATAAGACGACTGGGCGTATAAGACAACCCCCAACTTTTCCAGTTAAAATATAGAGTTTGGGATATACGTGGCCCTATAAGATGGCACCCAACATATAAGATGACCCCCAACTTTTGAGAAAAATTTCCTGGGTTAAAAAGTCGCCTTGTATGCCAGAAAATATGATATATCTCTGGTTTCAAATTCTTAAAAATTTTCCCTTTGCCTGGATTTTACTTTCCATTTTATTTTCTGTAATTTGTAGGTTTGGGTTTTTACTCCTTTCCTGAAGTAAAGTACAGTAACTTATTAAATGCAATGTTTTCATACTTAACTGTTTTACTTTCTCCAGCAATCAAGTTGTGTTGATTGCATACCTTAAAGGCGAAAATTCTGTTCTGTTATTGCATTTTACCTATGTCGCTAAGAGTTGCTTGCAGAAAGATTGCTTCTATTTCCTAAAAGTTACTTTAATGTTTAACACACTCCCTTAATTTTGTCCCATGGCCATTTGTTTTCCTGTAGGTATGCATCGTTGGTTGTTTTTATGCAGATAAATGGAATAATAGGCTTAATAGGCAGAAATTTGCAAGCAAGTTTTTAAGGGATGGTATTTATTTGCATATTAAATATGGCTGAATAGGCAGCTGGCTTTTTTTCATGACAGTTGACTTTCAAGGCCTCTTTCAGAAGGTCACTTACTTTCAGGTCCTTCTTTATCTCCATGATTCTGTGATAGATTGCACTGCAAGCTAAGTGTTTTAGTGTCTCTAGTAAAAAACTAAACAAACAAACAAGGAACATTGACTAAACAACTTTGTCCTGACACCCACTTGATAAGATGGTCTGACTTAAGTGTATGCAAAGGTTCCAATATTCGTTTTATTCCAAGCCAACTCATTTTTTTCTGGGTGACCTTTGTTTCGGAAGCCCAGAGTGTGATTTTTCTCCCTGCTTTAATTCCTCACATTTTTTTCAGTAACTTGGAGTCAATAGATCGTTTTGCGGGTGAAAATTGAAGGACTGCTCCTTTTTCTAGTGATGCTGTCTACTACATCTGAATGAAATGCTTCCTCTCCTCCTGTCAGAGGGGAAGATAGTTTCTTCTAATACTTGGGGATGAGGGCAGACTGTTACTTTTCATTACATTCAAATATCTAAAAAATATCAGAGAGAAGAATCAGTTTTCAAATGAAAGCTTGGTTTGATTATTTGAGAAGGGTAAAACTGGTACTTGAGAAACATCATTCGGTGAGAAATAAATGGGTCTGTAGTTAGACAAGAATTTAGTGCCTACTGCAATGAACTAGGTAGACTACTGGTTCAGCCAATCTTAGACAATTAAAATGTTCACAATTTCAAATGAACAGAGATCTTTAGCATGCTGAATAGAGATGGCAAGGAAAATAATAATGTGTTTAAAGCAACGTACTATTACATAATGTGTGAGAAATATCTCCCACAGTAGTTAATATCTTGGGCCCTGGGATTAAGCATTATTGAGTTACAATCTTGACTTCATCTCTTATCAGCCTTTGGAAATTGCTTCAACTTTCTAAGCCTTAGTTTTTGTCTAATGTCTGAATGATCACACAGAACATATAGATCTAGTGCAAGAAAGGGTGGCCTCAGTAGAAATGTTGTAAAACACGAAACATGCCTGGAACCTAGAGAGCAGAGAGGACAGAATTGATATAAAAAACCAAAATAGCTCTGAAAAAAGGAGGAACTACATGAGAACATGGTTTCACGTGCATAAAAATAAGAGCATATTCAGAAAATCAGCAAACCTTGAGTGAACAAATAAAGACCTGTGGGGAGACATTTAATCAGATAAGTGAATTGAAGAAGGGCAGTTGGATCATCTGGGCTAGTGTAGACATGCGGACAGGGGCTCCCTCCACTGTGCACTAACCTGTAGGGATAGCTGGGATGCTCCACAGATTTTATTTAATTTATTTTCTTGTTAATCCTTATCCATGGACATTTTTCCGTGTGTGTGTGTGTGTGTGTGTGTGTGTGTGTGTGTGTGTGTTTTAGAGAGTATAAAGGAGAGGGAGAGACAGAGAGAAACATCAATGTGCACGTGTGGGATCAAACCTGCAACCAAGATATGTGCCCTTGACTGGATTTGAACGAGCGACCTTTCAGTCCGCAGGCCAAGACTCTACCCACTGAACCAAACCAGGTAGGGCACTCCACAGATTTTAAACTGAGTCAGCCCTGGGAAATAAGAGAACTGACTACATAGAGAGAGCTCCCTCCTATAGGAAGGTTGGAGGTCGAGAATAGTGAGAGAGGCAGAGCCTATGGATGCATGATAAAAGGTATAGGTGGGAGGAATGTAAAAAAGGGAATAAAAGAGAAGACTCTCTGTTCTGGAGAACAGCATGCTCAGTGTCCTCCACCTCTCAGGAGCCTGTCTGCCACTTCACAGCCATCTATTCTAAAGATACTCTTTATGATGGGAAATATAAGACATTTGGGGGGCAGGGGCTAGCGATGTGAATCTGGGCCAGCAACCTAATATACATCCTTGGAAGCTATCATTAAGTCACTGCCCGTTCTCCATAATCTGGTCTCCCAAGTCCTGTTTTCCAACTTACTCCTGATTTACAAAGGGCCATACACAAGGAATGGAACAGCTTAGCTGGAAGGGAGGGTCACTGACACCTCCCAGACCCGGCATTTAGATCCAGTCTAACTCCCCCCTCACCATTCTCACTGAAGCAGGAGGGGCTGGGGAAGCCCACCACCAAATCTTGGTGGTTGGAAACAGGTAGAAAACAAAGAATGCGAAGAAGATACAGAAAGCTTCCTCCATATTCTCTCACTCAGGATTTGGAGAACTGGCCCCTGAGTCACTGTACTAGGACATGTGAAACATCTGAAAATTAATGGGTTTATCCCGGACCTCCGAGTGCTCCTGGTAAATTCTGTAACGTTTAACCATGACCAATCATGAGACAGAAGTCTGAGCAGGTCATTCGGTTGTGCAGAGGAGAGGACTGTGCCACAGCTATAGCTGCTCACCTGTCAGATGGCTCTTTCCCTTTGGAGCATTCTCACTTCTCCACTCCTCTTGGTCATCCCAGCAAAACCCAACTCCCTAGCATTCCCGCTCAAACACGTCTTAATTTCCAGCCTGGTCCTACACCAACGTGAAATGTGGATTTGGAAGAGAGAAAGGCAAGGAAACTCTCTGATTGGTAGAGGACAGGGGTGAGAGAGAGAGCTTTCAGAGACAAGGGTTAGACATGGCATCATCAGCCCTCAGTGACTCAAGGGCTAACTGTAAACTAGACTGGCAGGTCAGCTTGGGAATTGTCCTATGTGGTGACTTTTAGCTGATTCTTAGGCCCTTCTGGGAATGACGTGTACTCCTTTGAATGTTTAAATAAATTCATTTTCAAAATAAAGCAAAACATGTATGCTGTTGCTTCCATCAATGAATCCTACGTTGCACAGTCATAGGTCTCAAGAAACTGGGAACCGGAGCTTGGTTTCATGCTGTGGGACAGGACTCTGGTCACCTGTAACACTCAGTGGCAAAGGGAGTGCTTGGAGTCACATATCAATGCATGAAGCATGCCAGGAGTATGGGGTGTGCTGGATGTGTTTAGAGATAAACTAGTGAGGTTAACACTCTAAAATCTCCGTGTAAAGTACAGAGTCTTTAACAAACCATAGAGCCTTTGTTACCATCCTGTAATATGCTTTGCAGAAAAAAAGTGGAAAAAAAAATCAAAGCCAGATTATTGCCCAGGAAAGAATAGGGGAGCTGATGGCTAGAATGGGACACTTGGGAAGATCCAAATGACTCAAAATGACCTGCATTCTGAACCTGACCACGCCTCCTTTATCAGCAGAAGCAGCCTGGCCTTGTCGATGTGATAAAACTGTAGAATAGCCCGGGACAATCTGGCCGGAGGAAGCCGCTCTTCAAGAAGAAGCAATTTCTCCTAATGTGCTATTCAGCCATACTTCATTGCCTCCAAACGCTAGCATGCCCCAAGGAGGCAATTACGGAGGCCAATCTGTGAAACGGCTGGCATAACAGAAGGAAGGCAAAGATGGTGCTTGGCTTTTCTATCAAAATTCTGGGAAATACATGTGGGAGTGTTTCCCAGGATGCACCTCCTCCTTAACTCCAGGAAAAGGGAAGCCTAGCTTGTGGCTGAACTGGACTTACCACAAGGCCGCCCTCACCAGAGATTCCATGTTCCTTCCATGCAGCTCCTCGGGCAGCTGGGAGTCTATGGCTTGTGAGGACTGTGGCTGCCTCCTAGAAGCGATAGATGCCTGTGGCAAATGAAGTTGAGGTGCTATTTCTGCCTTGGTAAAATAGGAGGATTTGACAGCGAAGAATTATACAGCAACTAGAGGCCTGGTGCACAAAATTTGTGCATGAGGGGGCTCCCTCAGCCCAGCCTGCACTCTCTCCAAACTGGGATATCTCTCTCACAATCCAGGACTGCTGGCTCCCAACTGCTCGCCTGCCTGCCTTCCTGATTGCCCCTAACCGCTTCTGCCTGCCAGCCTGATCATTCCCCAACCACTCCTTGGCCAGCTAATCAACGCCTAACTGCCCCCCTGCAGGCCTGATTGCCCCCAACTGCCCTCCTCTGCAGCCTGGTCATCCCTAACTGCCCTCCCCTGTGGCCTCATCACCCTCAATTGCCCTCCACTGCCAGGCATCTTTAGGCGTCCATCTTATGTCCACATGGGGTGGCTATCTTGTGTGTTGGAGTGATAGTCAATTTGCATATTACCTCTTTATTATATAGGATATTGGAGTGAATTGTGTGTGATCCATACATCAGTTCCTTCTCTGTGTCCTCAACGGCATCTGGTAGTAAAGCAGTGAAGGAAGCATTGGATAGAAATTCACTGTAGAACGGGCATAAGCGTAGGAATGAAGACCTAGTAATGGATCTCTCCAGGAGGATGGGGGCCATTTTTAAATCCCCATTTTAAAGTTCAGGCCTTTGTGTAGCTCTTTCCTCTAAAATGTTCCAATCATTTTTGTCAACCTGAAATTCTGTCCTCTGAAGCTTGAGGTAAAAATGTAGCTTTCTGCCAAAACTGGTTTGGCTCAGTGGATAGAGCATCAGCCTGTGGACTGAAGGGTCCCAGTTTCGATTCCGGTCAAGGGCACATAGCTTGGTTGCAGGCACATCCCCAGTAGGAGGTGTGCAGGAAGCAGCTGATCAATGTTTCTCTGTCATTGATGTTTCTAATTCTCTATCTCTCTCCCTTCCTCTCTATAAAGAATCAATAAAAAATATATATAATGTAGCTTTTTGCCATCCTAATCTGTCTAGTTTGGAGATTGCCAAAAAGATGCAGAGTGCAGGTTTCACCCAGTGCAATTGTTGGCTAAGAGTGGCCTTATTTCTTGTTTTGGCTTAATTTTGATTGCCAACCAGTGCCTTCAAATAGTTGTGTTTTTTAAATATTTTATTTTATGTTTTTATTGACGTTTAGAGAGAGAAGGAAGAGGGAGAGAGAGAGAGAAAGAAACATGGATGCGAAAGTGAAACATCCCTAGGCTGCTTCCTGTATGCCCCCTACCAGGGATCAATCCTGCAACCTGAGCATAGGTCCTGATTGGGAACCAAACTGACAACCTTTCGGCGCATGGGCCTATGCCCAACCAACGGAACCACCCCAACCAACCAGGGCTCAGTTGATTTTAAGAAATATGTCTAATCAGTTGATTAGAGCGTTGTCTATAGGACACTACTAGTTAGTACACTTAGACAAGTTTCCTATGGATAACAGTCATAAAACCTATATAACATTTGATTTATTAGAAAGTATTAAAGACCTCAGGTGGGTACTGGATCAATATAGACTCTAAAAACTACTTTGAAATAATTTTATTTATTTAAAACCAAAAAAATGGCATGAAAAATTAAATAAAAATATGATCCTTATTTTTCATTATACATGGATAGAAAGCATATAATACCTATTTTATGCAAATAACCCGAATTTTAAAATAAATATTTTTCTTTGAAATTTTAAAGCAACATTTACTCTACCATAAACTTGTAATTATCACATCATATTGAAAACTAAACCCAAACAAAAGAAAACAAAACAAAACACACACACACACACACACACACACACACACACACACACACACCAATCTGGAAATGTTTTGGTTGGCCATCCCTTATCTATTTTGGAAAAACTTTGAATTAAAAATAATGAATTACTTCAAGAGTGATCCTGGGCTGCACAAGATGTAGTTGTCAGTGTACATATTTTATTTCCTGCTTTCTCATATGTAAGATTGGAATGTTATTAGTGACAAATACTGGGAGGATGTGCTAATGACTTGTAAACCACCTTGAAAATATCACACAATAAAAATGATACTCATTTTTATGTTTTTGAGAAAAAGAAATTGTCCTGCTCCCATCATCAGGAGTTAATTAAGTAGATGTATGAGCAAACAAATCCTTGTTTAATTGCAAGAACAAGTCTACCTTTTGGAGAAAGCTTTGCTAGTCATGTTCTGACCAATGAGGAACCTGTTATATATATGAGACGAACTGACTCTCATACCCAACGTTAAGGCAAAAATTAAACAAAAGGAATCTGAACTTTTTTTATATAAAAATAAATACTCTTCTTAAATTTTTCTCTAAGTGGGAGATAGACTATTTCCCACCAAAGAAACATAGTTTTTTGCTTTTATACTTTGGATCTATGTGACATAATATTCACAAATACTTCAGTGTGATCTGGGCAAATGCATACCAATCAGGACCATTTTGTTTTTCACTTTATTCTGAAGATACGTCTGATGAGTTCCTTCTGCTTCCTGTGAGGAGGGAACCAGCACTGCAGGGCTCGCTGGGCAGGGATGACAAGCGATTCACCGCCAGCCTGTTTGTGCGAAATGATGGCTGTGGGCCCCGCAGGAGTTGCTTAGCCGGGAAGATAAAAATATGTTCCAACATAGAGAGCTGGTGGTTCCTGGTGATCGTAATGCAGTCTCCGGTGCAGCTTGCCTGCCTGCATTAGGTGACCTGCTAATTGGTCTTTTATCCTGAACCTTGGGGTATATTTGTGATGGGAGATTGGGAGACTGCATGAGCAAGAAAGTGGTGTGTGTGTGTGTGTGTGTGCTCTACCTGTGATTGTTGTAATCATTTACATTAAACTGATCCATTTCTTTCTTCTAAAATATGTTGTCTCTAGCTTATTATTATAGCAAAGATGCTGGTGAATGGAATGGCATGCCTGACTTGGGGATGTGGATCCCCTGATAATGCATAATTTAACCACAGAATGACAATCTGAGCTCCCACAGAGGATTGCCATTCATATCCTAAGTCATCAGTTGTTCTTAAAACAATCCCAAAGATTTCTCTGCATCTTTTTCATTCTTCTTTCTTTCTTCTTTTTTTTTTTTTGGTTATGTTAGAGCAGACAAATTAGTTCTATAAAAGAAGCAATAAATATATCAGATAGAAATTTAAAACTAGAATAAATTACTACATATTTGTGACTAATGAACCCTTCCAGACCCTGCAGCATAGGCAGGCAGGTCAACATGATACAGGACACAACATTAGCTGTTTTCTAAATTTATGTCCTACACACACACACACACACACACACACACACACACAAAAGGCAACTAGAGAAATGCCCAATTAACTTATGTAACACTCCAACTCTGCCGATGAAAATTCCTCTCACTCCCTTTTAAAAATATTCCCTACACGAAAAATCCTTTTCGTGTTCTGGATTTAGCATTAGAATCTTAGTGGGTAAGTTTGTAGCCAAAATGAAAAGGCACAAGAAATATTTTCTGTATATTAGATCCTGAAGGGACCCAATTTTAATCCCAGACTCCTAATAAAACCTGTAATAGAAAAACTGAGCTATACCATAAATTTCGTGTAGAATTCATCATCCAAATAATATTTTTTTCTGCTTTTGCTTCATTTCTGTATTGAATGTCTTGGTTCAGAGGGAGAGTGTGTCTACTGTGAAAGATTTATAGCGGAGTAATACGAATCAATGTTCTAGTGATGTCTGTTATCTTTTATTTTAGATTTATGTGTTAGTTCCAATTTTTTAAAGTAATCTTTCCTCTCCTATAGGACATACGATCATTGCTAAGCCATCATAGATGTCTAGAGCCACTGATGCACTCCCATAATGAACAGCAAAGGGCTCCAGATTGCAGATGAAATACTCTTTTCTGTGAAGAAGTTATACCCACGGGCTAGAACCAAATCTTTTGTTTTTCAGCCTAGATTTCTGCTACTGAGATAAAGTAGAAGGCCTGGTGAGTCTGTTTCTAATAATTAAAGGGGGTTATGTTTGCTAATCAGCTTGGTTCTAGAATGAAGCCAGAGCCAAATAAGATGCCAACTGAAATGATAATTATATATATACTAGAGGCCAGGTGCACAAAATTAGTGCACGAGGGTGGGAGGTATCCCTCAACCCAGCCTGCACCCTCTCCAATCTGGGACTCCTAGGATCGGGCCTAAACGAGCAGTCAGACATCCCTCTCACAATCCAGGACTGCTGGCTCCCAACTGCTCGCCTGCCTGCCTTTCTGATTGCCCCTAACCGCTTCTGCCTGCCAGCCTGATCACCCCCTAACCTCTCCCCTGCCAGCCTGATTGCTCCCAACTGCCATCCGCTGCAGGCCTGGTCACCTCTAACTGCTCTCCTTTGCAGTCCTGGTCACCCCCAACTGCCCTCCCCTACTGGCCATCTTGTGATGGCCATCTTATGTCCACATGGGGCAGCCATTTTGTGTGTTGGAGTGTTGCTCAATTTGCATATCACTCTTTTATTAGATAGAATAGAGCCCTGGTGCATGGGTGGGGAACAGCTAGTTTGCCCTGAAAGGTGTCCTAGATCAAGGTGGGGGTTCCCTTGGCGCATGGGGCAGCCTGGGTTAGGGGCCTGTGGTGGTTTGCAGGCCAGCCACACCACAAGCAACCCAAGTGGAGGTCCTGGTATCAGATTTATTTATCTTCTATAATTGAAACTTTGTAGCCTTGAGAAGAGCCAAGTTTCCTGCTTGCTCCATGGCTGCAGCCATTTTTGTTGGGATTTATTAATCTTCTATAATTGAAACTTTGTAGCCTGGAGTGGAGGCCTGGGCCTCCCAGGGTGTGCAGAAAGCTTGGCTTCCTCCATTACCGGGGAAACCCAAGCCTCTTGCTCGCTCCCTGGCCACAGTGATCTTGGTTGGGTTAATTTGCATACTTGTTCCTGATTGGATGGTAGGCGTTACTTGTTGGTGTGGTGGGGATACGGTCAATTTGCATATTACTCTTTTATTAGATAAAATGATCCAATCCATCTTCTTCATCTAAGCAAGCTTTGGAAACATGAACGTTTTAAAACTGCCCAAATTCGACCACAGAGATTTGAACTCTTCAAGCAGTCATGTTTGACTTGCAACCTGGCAGCTTTGAACCCAAGGGTGTGCTACCTTTCAGGGGCGAGCTGCAAATGAAAATTACAGTTTGAGAAATAAGAGGTGCATTTAAACAAGTGCTCCCATTCAATAGGAGAATTGCTGGGGACTCTGACATATTAAGTGGGGCTGGTCTCTTTTCCATCTGGCCGAGACAACTGCTGGAGGTGGGACCCATTTAGAAAGTGGCACATGCACGTGCAACTGGTCTTCCAGGTCTCATAAATAAAAACCCAGTCATGGCCTCATTCTGCTTATTGCACCCATTTAGGAGCCCTGGGTCATTGTCCTCTTAGCCAATTGTCCACAGACTGTAGCTTTTAAGGAACTTGTTTTTGCATATGATCCTTTACAGATTAACTCAGTGTTAACAGGAAAACTGTGAGGAGCACATTGGGTTTTTATGTGTTTGATTATATTTTATCTAAATGACTACACTTAATAGTGCAAACAGCCCTTCCCTGGGAAGTGTAACCCTATTTGTCTCAGTGGAGCTCCACTGACTTGCTTTTATCTCCCCTTGCACACATTTATCTTAGAATTTTTATTTCTAAGCCATTTTAGTAGAATGATCTGTGCTTTGCATATATCATTCAACTAATTTACTTATTGCTCTATTACTTTGTGATTCATAAATAAAAGAGGAACATTAAAAGCAAGGTACTGTTTTCCAGAATTCTCTCTTTTTCCCAATAGGGAGTTTGAAGCTTCATCAAATGAGATAGTATTGAAAAAACACACACATACACAAAAGAATGTATGCTTTTTTGAACTTATCAAAAGTATTTTATTTAACTTTTAATAGTTTGAAAACCCTGACAGTGTGTTGCTCTGAACCAAACATCTTGCTATAATGAGCTTCGTGGGTGAAGATTTTTTAATTTATTTTTTTGTCTGAAATCTGGATTATGTTCAAATCATTATATAGATTAAATGACATTTAGTTCATGTGATTTGTCTGTGAGATCCTTAATGTTAAGAAATTTTGACTTTTCTTGGCAGAACATTCTCATCTGTCATGATGTCACTGGCTGATAAAACACATAAAACCACTAAGTTTAATCATCTCTGTGGTTTTCCAATATATTTGGTAGCAAAAGGATTCCAATCCCTGTGCACTTTCAAAGCTCACAGTTTGCAGCAGGCAAAGACAGTTATATCCTTCACTGGGAAAACATCAAGAAATCCTTGAAGCATGCTGGCGTCTAGCTTGCCCAGAAACTAAATAGTGTCTGCTCTCCTCAATAGTCTCCAAAAGGCATCACAATTCTTTTCCCTCGTTCCCACAATATATAACTGTCAAAGTGCAAATGTGGGTTTAGGAAAGACAAGCACTTTAGTGTAGACAAATATCTGATATTTTCCAGAAATTATGATCCCATAAAATTTATTATCAAACAAATTACACTAGTATAATCAACTTAATAAAGCAGAACAAAACATTTAACATGGTTCTGGCCTCTGAATTCTGAATAGAATGCATAAACCATATGTGTGAGATACTATATTTGAAAATGGAAAGATCTTTTGGAGTTGAGGTAACGCAGGAGAGAGAGAACTACATAACCAGACACCCAGAGAAGAGAGACCATGGAGAGACAAAGAAACAGCCCACATATGAAAGAAAAGCAAGCATCACCAGAAATGGAAATAAATGAAATGGCATAAAACTGGAAATAAACTAAAAACAATTCAAAAAATCTAACACAGAGAGACTAAACAACATGCTATTAAACAATGACTTAGTTTACCAGAGAGATCAAGGAAGAAATAAAAAACATCATGGCAACAAAAGACAATGAAAACACAACAAACCAAAAATCTATAGGACACAGTGAAAGCAGTCTTGAGCGGGAAGTTCATAGCTCTACAAGCCTACTGTAAAAAACAAGAAACAATGGTAATAAATTACCTAACCCTACAATTCAAAGAGCTAGAAAGAGATCAACAAGAAAAGCCCAGTGTAAGCAGAAGGAAGGAAATAATAAAGATTAGAGCAGAGATAAATGACATAGAGACCAAAAAGACAATACAAAAGATCAACAAAACAAGAGCTGGTTCTTTGAAAGGATAAACAAGATTGATGAACTTCTAGCCAGGCTCACCAAGAAGCAAAGAGAGAGGACCAAATAAACAAAATCAGAAATGAAAGAGGAAAAATAACAAGAGACCTCACTGAAATACAAATTGTTTAAAAATACTGTGAACAACTTTATTCCAACAAACTGGACAACCTGGAGGAAATGGACATATTCCTAGAAAAATATAACCTTCCAAAGCTCAATCAGGAAGAATCTAAACATCTCAATATGCCAATAACTATAGAAGAAATTAAAGCAGTCATCAAAAAGTTTCCAGCAAACAAAAGCCTGGGACCAGATGGCTTCACAGGGGAATTTTACCAAACATTCAAGGAAGAACTAAAACATATCCTCCTCAGACTATTCCAAAAAATTCAAGAGGAAGGATCACTTGCAAGCTCCTTCTGTGAAGCCAGCATCATCCTAATACCAAAATCAGATAAAGACAACATAATGAAAGAGAATTACAGGCCAATATCCTTCATGAACATAGATACCAAAATTGTCAACAAAATTCTATCAAATCGGATCCAGCAGTACATCAGAAAGATCATACACCATGACCAAGTAGGATTTATCCCAGGGATGCAAGGATGGTACAATACCTGCAAATCAATAAATGTGATACATCACATAAACAAATTGAGAGATAAAAATCACATAATCATATCAATTGATGCAGAGAAGCATTTGACAAAATCCAACACCCTTTCTTGATAAAAACTCTCAACACGGTGGAAATATAAGGATTATGCCTCAACATCATAAAAGCCATATATGATAAACACACAGCCAACATCATACTCAATGGGCAAAAACTAAAACCATTTTACCTAAGAACAGGAACAACACAGGGATGCCTACTCTCATCACTCCTGTTCGACATAGAACTGGAAGTATTAGCCATTGCAATTAGACGAGAAGAAATAAAAAGCATCCAAATTGGAAAAGAAGAAGTAAAGCTATCCTTATTTGCAGATGACATGATATTGTACATAAAAAACTCAAAAGCCTCTATCAAAAAACTAATAGACTTAATAAATCAATTTGGCAATGTAGCAGGATACAAAATTAACACCAAGAAATCTATGGCATTTCTATATACCAGTAGTGAACTTACAGAAAGAGAGACTAAAAAAGCAATCCCATTTACATTGCACCAAAAAAAATTAAGATACCTAGGAATAAACTTAACTAAAGAAGTAAATAACATATATGTGGAAAACTACAAGACACTGAAAAAGAGATAGAGGAAGGCATAAACAGATGGAAGAGCATACCATGCTCATGGATTGGGAGAATCAACATCATTAAAATGTCCATACTACCCAAAGCAATCTATAGATTCAATGTACTCCCCATTAAAATACCAATGGCATATTTCACAGAACTAGAAAGAACTCTCCAAAAATTCATCTGGAATAAAAAAAGACCCCAAATAGCTGCAGCAATTCTGAGAAAGAAGAACAAAGTAGGTGGGATCTCAATACCAGATTTCAAGCTGTATTACAAAGCCACTGTTCTCAAAACAGCCTGGTACTGGCACAAGAACAGATACATAGACCAATGGAATAGAATAGAGAACCCAGATATTGACCCAAACCACTATGTTCAATTAATATTTGACAAAGGAGGCATGAACATACAATGGAGTCAAGAGAGCCTCTTCAATAAATGGTGTTGGGAAAATTGGACAGATACATGCAAAAAAAAAAAATGAAACTAGACCACCAACTTACACTAAACACAAAAATAAACTCCAAATGGATACAGGAAATAAACATAAATGGGAAACCATAAAAATACTACAGTAATCTACAGACACAGAAATCTCAGACATATGTTGAAGCAATTTCTTTATGGATACCACTCCTAGGGCAATGGAAGCTAAAGAGAAAATAAACAAATGAGGCTTCATCAAAATAAAAAGCCTTTGTACAGCAAAAGAAACCATCAACAAAACAATAAGAAAGCCCACTGTATGGGAGAACATATTTGCAAATGTTATCACTGATAAAGGTTTAATCTCCAAGATCTACAGGCAACTTATACAACTTAATAAAAGGAAGAGAAATGACCCAATAAAAAAATGGATAATGGATCTAAATAGAATCTTTTTGAAAGAAGACAGAAGGAAGACCAAGAGACACATGAAAACCCGCTCAAAGTCACTAATTATCTGAGAGATGCAAATCAAAACGACAATAAGGTACCAACTCACACCTGTCAGAATGGCAATCATCAACAAAACAACAAACAACAAGTGCTGGCGAAGATGTGGCGAAAAAGGAACCCTCGTGCACTGCTGGTGGGAATGCAGACTGGTGCAGCCACTGTTTATGAGAAAACTCTATATTGTGGAGAACAATATGAAGTTTTCTCAAAAAACTAAAAATGGAACTCCCATTTGACCCAGTAATCCCACTTCTAGGAATATATCCCAAGAAACTAGAAACACCAATCAGAAAGGATATATGCACTCCTATATTCAAAATAGCACAATTCATGATAGCTAACATTTGGGAACAGCCCAAATGCCCATCAGCAGATGAGTGGGTTATAAAACAATGGTACATCTACACAATGGAATACTACACTGCTGTAAAAAAGAAGGAATTCTTACCATTTGCAGCAGCATGGATGGACCTAGAGAGCATTATGCTAAGTGAAATAAGTCAGTCAATGAAAGAAAAACACCACATGATCTCACTCATTTATGGAAAATAAAGAGCATTATAACCTGATGAATAAAAAGATAGATACAGAGGCAGTAAAGCACTGAACAGACTGTCAAATTACAGCAGGAAAGCACTGGAAAGTAGGGGATGGGGGGAAAGAGATCAACCAAAGGACTTGTTTGCATGCATATAAGCACACCAATGGACACAAGATACTGGGGGATGGGGGTGGGATGAGGGCATGCGACCAGGGGTAGGGGAGGCTGGGGGAAGGTTAAGGGGGCGAAAAAGGAGATCTATGTACTCCTACATGTAATACTTTAAACAATAAAAAAATATTAGAAAAAAAAGAGAGGCCCAATTCTCATCTTGAGTGTTCTCACCGCAAAATCAACCAATCAATCAATCACTATGGAAGGTGCTGACTATGTAAATCAGTTTGTGATACTCATTTCACAATGGATATCAAAATATCACCTTGTACACATTACATATATACAGAGACATAAAACCATGGACAGACTGATGCATTTCAGAGGGGAGGTGGGGGCGGGGGAGAGAGATGAACGAGTGAACATACATGCATGTATGTGTAGCCGGTGAACACAGACAATAGGTGGCAAAGGCTGGGGCGGGCAGGTACAGGGAGGAGGTGATCAACGGAAGGAAAAAGCAAAAACAAAAGGGAGTAGTACTATAATACTTCCCACCATAAAGATAAATGATCATTTCTCAGGCACACCTCCATAAAGGTGGGGGAAATGACAACGAAATAAAAGACAAAAATATGTTTTTAAAAGACCCCGGTGCGTTCAGAGGGGCCAGAGGCAGGGCAGAGGGCCTGCGCCAGCACTATTGGAAATGGCTTATGAGGCAGTAAAGCAGCCTGGCAGGCCCTCACATCCACACATCAACTTTTATTTCACCTTTTCAGGGTCGGAGCGCCTAAGGCAGGCGGTGGAGGAAAAGGAGCCGCTATTTCCTGGCTTTTTAGGAAAAGGCCGCCCCGAAGGCCTGCTTGCCCTTTGCTGCAAAGAACCTTCTGGGGAAACAGCATCTACCTCCCAGGTGGAAGCGGGCACAGTGCATTCTGCAGCTCCAGCTTTCCAGAAAGAGGTAAGGGAATGCGCTACCTGGGTTGTTCCCTCTATTCATGTAACCTCCATAGCACCCCTCCCTCCCCCCGCCCCCCAGATCACTCAGAGGCACCCGATAAATGTCACGGAAAGGCCCTGAAGACTGCTGGCTATAGAGCAACCGTTTTCAAACAAAACTGAGCCCAGCTTTCAAAAAAAAAATAATAACAATAATACTGAGATGACTGTTTCTTCTAAGCTTGGGTTTATTTTCATTATAAAAACTGAGCAAATGTTTTCTAAGTAGGTAGTGAAATGGTACGTACTCTGGTGAGTTAAGTATTTTCAGGATAATAGGTAATTCGGAGGGTCTGGTATAAATTTGAATTGGACTCACATTAGATTTTCCATAACAGAAAGGCCAAACAGTAAAAAGCTAAGGGAGAGATTGTGGAGGATAGCTTCCAAAACTTTACTGAATGACAGTCACCTCGTTTTGCTCTAACGCAGCCAGGTTTCCTGGGGTACATAGTAAATAATTCTATCAGTGATGACAAGAATTATTACAATCGTTAATACTATTACTGTGAGCATTATGATTACTTGACAAAGCACGTTATGAACCATGTTTTTATGAGCACTTTTACTCATTCATGTAAGAAACTTTTTTTCATTGCTTACTATGACCCCATCATGATGCCATTGTTATGCCCAGAGTTCGGGGTCCCCAATAATCCACCACTAAGGAGCCTTTTCCGATGCAAAAGCAAAGAGTCTTTATTCAAACCCGGGTTTGGCTCTCAGCCTCTTTCTGGCACAGCAGCGAGGCGAGAGAGCGAGCCGGCGGGAACAAGGAGTTTTATGGGGTAGGATAATTAGGGGGCTTAGGAAAATGATGAGGGTTACAGAGATTGGTCACTTGGGTCAGGATTTTTCTGTGGTTTAGCCTTATGAGGACCCTCTCTGTGTCCCTGGAGCTTCATTGGTCCATTCGGGCGGTGGTCGGGGAAGTTAGGACATGGCTGGCACACCTGTGGCCACTCCCAGAAAAGGGAGGGGGTTTAGGCAGGGGGCCCAGCCCTATAGGACAAGATGGAGGGGAGTTCATTTCCTTTCACCATTCAAAGGGAAGACAAAGGTAACAGGAAGATAATCACTGCTTTCAAGAGCTTGCAGTATAGTCAAGGAAAAATAAGATGTACATGCAATTAAATATTTAATCACAATGTTACAGTAAGTTCTACAATGAGATAAAGGACTCACTTAGGAACAGTTTTTAAATGAACCTTCTGTGGTCTGAAAATTCTCCCTTGAGAAAGAAATAGCTAAGCAAAAAACAAAAAAGAAGAAGCTGGTAGCCAGGTAAGAAGTAAGAAAAATACATTTCAGAGAGGAAAAAGAAGATGAAAAAGAGCAGAATTTGGAGCATTTGAAGAACTGAAGGAAAGGCAATATGCTCAGAATCCTACAAAGGGGCTCGAGGTGGACCTCGATAAGAAATGAGCCTGAGCTGAGACCGGTTTGGCTCAGTGGATAGAGCATCGGCCTGCAGACTGAAGGGTCCCAGGTTCGATTCCGGTCAGGGGCATGTACCTTGGTTGCAGGCATATCCCCAGTCGGGGGTGTGCAGGAGGCAGCTCATCGATGTTTCTCTCTCATTGATGTTTCTAACTCTCTATTCCTCTCCCTTCTTTCCTGTAAAAAATCAATAATACATATATATATTTTAAAGAAAGGACAATGGTTGTGGGAACTAAAGAAGTCAAAGGATTCTTTGAAAAATCACATGATCTCCTTGAACTTGCTCCTAGTTTCAGCTAGAGCATGCCTCATGCTTTCAATGGGTCTTACCTCTGGAAGCTGTGTGTTCAGGGGTTTCTGTGATAAAAGGCAGGCACTGCAAGAAGTTTGGCATAATACAGGATATGAGTTCACGTATGAGAGCTGTGCAGTGTCTGGAAGGCATACGCATCCCATTGATCCAAAATTCTGTTTCATAATGAAAAAAAGAAACCATATCTTCACTTTCCTTGTTTTATGGGGCTACTAAGTTATTAGGACGCGGATGCTCGCTAAGGGGCAGTATTTAAGACACTGTTGCCATTATTCTGGTGAAAAGGAACCATGGCTTAGATCAGATTTGTCGTGGTGGCGTGAGTGACAAATGAACAGGTTTGGTTCATTTTGAATATGCAACAAAATTTATGATCGTTTGCCTGGAGTGTCAGAGAAGAGCATCAGGTAGTCATTCAATGTTTTGCTTTGGTTTTTGCATTGCAGGAAGGAGAGAAAAATCACATCGGACCTTTCCTCTTAAATGTTATCATTAATACCTTTGTCTTCCCTTTGAATAGCATCATGATGGGGTCATAGTAAGCGAAAAACTGGAGCCTATTTCATCCCCCTCCCCCCAAACCCCCATACACACACACAAAATATCAGAGAGCATCTATTCTCTTGTATTGCCTTCTGGCTGCCTTGCGCTCCGTTCCCTATTCTCAGGAAAAGGCTGATCCACGGAATCTTAGTCTGTCCTTTTGTTCTTCTCCAGTAACTCCGAGAATTGAAGTTTACAGACAGAGACTGAGTTGATGGGAAACACTGTTCTAGTATATATTCTTATCACATTTGATCCAAACTGTGGCTCCCACAAATTAAATGACAACTACAAGTTTAACCCCTAAGAAAAATGGTATAACTTGAATGGTATGGAATTCTCCCACCGTCTATCTATTCTTCTTTATTTGAAGTAATCTTTCTTCAATCCTCCTTCAAAAAGCTATAAGAAGTCAGTATTACATAACGATTAGTTGACTATGATTTTTCCCTGGGCTGAGCTTTTATATTACCCTTATTTAAAAAATTTTAAATATCACCTAAAATAATACATTTGTCTTTAGTCATTCAACCCCAAATATCTGATCTAAAACTACCTCTACTTAAGCACTCTTATCTATTGTCTTGGCATCCTGCTATAGCTAACCTTTTAACTATACTCACTATTGCTAACTTGTCTCTCTTCATAACTTCTAATTATATTTTCCTCTAATCACTCCACCAAATCACTATCTTTCAGTGATCATTGATCTTTGGTTTGCAAAACCTAATGGCCAATTCTCAGTCCTCATCTTCATTCACCCACCAGCAGTATTTGACAGAGTTGGTCACTATCTCTTTGTCAAAACACTCATTCAAGAGGTTTCTGAAAAAGCATCCTGTCTCAATTCTGTGTTCACCTAACTGGCTGCTTATCCTCAGCATTCTTATCTCTAAATGTTGACATTCCCTAAAGCTTAGTTTTCCGATTCAGACATCTCCTCTCTTATGTACCAGCACATAGTAGGTGCTCCTAAGCAGAAGATCTAAATGAAAAATAAAATAGAATGTCAAATGTAGATAGCAATAATAAAAACTGATTTTAGACAAAAGCCATTTTCTTCACTACTAGAGTCCATTTTTAAACTGGGAGACTCTAGATGACAAGCCACATTTGGGAGATGTAAATCTTTCTTTTCACTCCTTTATACACTTGAAAATAGTCATGTTATTTGCAAAATGCACACTGAAAGCCAATTGGAAAAATATGTTGTAAAATGTGTCTAGGATTTATGTTTATAGTAAAATAACATTTAGGGGGCAGTCATAACTCCTGTCTCCTGACAGCTGCTGTCTACACATAGATCTGTTCTAGAATCAGGCCAATGGATGCATTGTAGAGCACCACCATGAAATTCAATTCAAAATGATTTTTCCCTAAAATGTACTGCTATTTTATTCTGACTTTTATAGTATACTTCATAAGTCTTACATCAGATAGACAACTCCTTGTTCAATTACTTAAATGTGTAATTAAACAAGGCTTTCAAAGAAATGACGCGTGCCACGAACACCTTAATATTGTGTGAAACAAAAGCTTACATTCTGTTGTCAGTATATAATTCAGTAGCTGATATGAATGGGTTTTTACCCCAAGAATAAAAAAAAATATGAACTCTTCTATCTTAATTTCAGGGACCACAATCCTATGTGGCTGATAGGAAAATCTTAGCAATGCAGCACATGTTATGACTATGCAATGAAATATTTTGTTTCATAAGTGAAAAAATATTACATGTTTTTAAATTGATTGCTTCTATATGAAGTGAAAAACATTGACCCAAGAAGTCATGATAACTCGTTGAAGAACTTTGAAAAATAGACAAAGCAGCAGCCAGAGGGATGACTCAACCGCCCTCCTCTGGAGCTGTGCATCTGGAGGCGGGTAACAGGGAATGATGGGCAGCTTAGGTCAGCTCCTAGACCAGTGGTTCTCAACCTGTGGGTCGCGACCCCTTTGGGGGTCGAAGGACACTTTCACAGGAGTCGCCTAAGACCATCAGAAAACACAGGTATTTACATTATAATTCATAACAAAGCAAAATTACAGTTATGAAGTATGGTTGGGGGTCACCACAACATAAGGAACTGTATTAAAGGGTCGCGGCATTAGAGAGGTTGAGAACCACTGTCCTAGACGAAGGGCAAAAGGAGGAGAAATTTTACAAGCTGTCCCAAAGCCATGGAGGGTGGAGTTGACTCTCCCAGAAACCCCTGAATCTTTAGGGGGGGTAAACCCCACAAAATTCTTGTTAGAGCTGAAACAGGAGCCAATGATGCAAAATGTTGTACCCATGTTAGCCTTGTGGTAGACGCAGATATGGTTGCAGAATCAAATAGAAGAAGGAAACTTGCTAAAATATGCTCTGAAATCAGAGATTTGAATTGTGAATCATTCATACCTAAATATTTACGGGGCAGGAAATCTCCAACTGAAATCTGGATTTTATTTGGAAATCCTCATCTGAGATCTTTGAACCAAGCTACAATTCCCAGGTTAACCTTAAGTTTAACGTTCACCATAACACTCAGTGTAAACTCGGTGCCTACCGAACTATTAGACGCATACACAGTGTACAAGGGTGGTGATAGGATGGCATGGAAAATAACACTCCTTAAAATATTCTAGGATGAGTATTCGATTAATGGAGCAAAAAAAGAGGGGCAGAGTTAAAAACTGATGTTTTGTACAATGATTCAGTCATACAGACCATCGTATGATTTTATTAGAACAATTAAATCTTTAAAATGTCTTCATGCAACAAGCAGCAAGAGAATATTTTGGATGTTAGTTTTTAATACAGCCTCCACTGGGACCCACCAAGTCTTTAAAAATTGAGCCATTTATTGTAAAAGACCTGGTTGTGCTGATTAGGCCTTTGTATCCTGATTTACTATAGAGAACAGATTTTTTTGTTAGAGACTTGTCTGCTATTAGGAGAATAGTTACTGAGTTCATCTTGGAGCTACTGAATGAAACCAATTAATAGCTGAGTTCAAATACATCCGGTGGGAGATCACTAGCTATTTTCAAGTGCAATTAAAAACCATAATGGCCTTCTGTATGTCCACTTTTGAAAAATGTCTATTTACTAGTAATTCCTTTGCCCATTTTTTGACTGTTTTTTTTTTTTTTAATCTTCCTTCTGTTAAGATGAATGAGTTCCCTATAAATTTTGGCTATTAGGCCTTTATCAGGGATAACATTGGCAAATACGTTCTTCTATGCAGAGGGCTTTCTTGTTGTTTTGTTGATGGTTTCTTTGGCTGTGCAGAAGCTTTTTATTTTGATGTAGTCCCATTTGTTTATTATATCCTTAGTTTCCATTGTCCTCGGAGCTATATCGGAAAAGCTATCGCTACGACATATGTCTGATACTTTGCTGCCTATGGATTCTTCTAAGATTTTTATGATTTCCCTTCTTACTTAAAGTCCTTCATCCATTTTCAGTTTATTTTTGTATATGGTGTAAGTTGGTGGTCTATTTTCCTTTTTTTGCATGTGTCTGTCCAATTTTCCTAACTCTATTTATTAAAGATACTGTCTTGATTCCATTGTATGCTCTTGCCTCCTTTGTCAAATATTAATTGAGTATATGGCTTGGGTCAATTTCTGGGTTCTCTGTTCTGTTCTATTGTTCTATATGTCTGTTCTTGTGCCAGTCCGGGCTGTTTTGAAAATATAGTGGCTTTGTAACATAGTGTGATATCTGGTATTGTGATGCCTCCAACTTTGGTCTGCTTTCTCAAGATTGCTGTGGCTATTCGGGGTCTTTTTTTGTTCCATATTAATTTTTGGAGAGTTTTTTTTTTAGATCTGTGAAACATGCCATTGGTATTTTAATGGGGATTACATTGAATCTATAGATTGCTTTGAGTATTATGGACATTGTAATGATGTTGAGTCTACCAATCCAAGAACACAGTATATTCTTCCATTTGTTTATGTATTCCTCTATCTTTTTTTCAATGTTCTGCAGTTTTCCAAATACAGGTCTTTTACCTCCTTAGTTAAGTTTATTGCTAGGTATCTTAATGCTCAAAGTCACTAATAATCCGAGATATGCAAATCAAAATGACAATAAGGTATCACCTCACACCTGTCAGAATGGCTATCATCAACAAATCAACAAACAAGTGCTGGTGAGGATGTGGAGAAAAAGGAACCCTCGTGCACTGCTGGTGGGAATGCAGACTGGTGCAGCCACTGTGGAGAACAGTATGGAGTTTCCTTAAAAAACAATTAAAAATGGAACTCCCATCTGACCTAGTAATGATACTTCTAGGCATATATCCCAACAAATCAGAAACGCTAATCAAAAAGGACATATGCAATCCTGTGTTCATAGCAGCACAATTCACCATAGCTAAGCTTTGGAAACAGCCTAAGTGCCCATCAACAGATGATTGGATTAAATAACTGTGGTGCAGCTACATAATGGAATACTACGTTGCTGTAAAAATGAAAGAACATTTACCATTCACAGCAGCAGAGATGGACATAGAGAACATTATAGTAAGTGAAATAAGCCAGTCAGAGAAAGATAAATATCACATGATCTCACTCATTTGTAGAATATCATGAACAACATAAACTGAGGAACAAAAACAGATCCAGAGACAGAGAAGCATTGAACAGACCATCAAACTTCAGAGGGAAGGCAGGGGAAGGTGGTAGGTAAGAGATCAACCGAAGGATTTATATGCATACATTTAGGCATAACCAATGGACACAGACATTAGGGGGGTGAGGACATGTGCTGGGCAGTGGAGCTGGCTGGGGAGAGGTCAATAGGGGAGAAAAGGAGACATATGTGATACTATATGCAATACTTTAAACAATAAAGAATTCAAAGAAGAAGAAAAGCCATAAAAACAGCTATTAAATTTTCAATGTAAAAAATAAACAAGCAAACTAATGTGTCATGACATATATGTACCATTGTAGTATCATACAGAGATCTACTGCCCTAAAAATCCTCTAGGTTCTGCCTAGACATCCTTCTCTCCTCCTGACCTCTGATAACCTTGTACTGTCTGAACTTTGTACTGTCTCCATAATTTTGCCTTTTCTAGAAGAATGTCATATAATTGGAATTATACAGTACAATTTGTCAGATTGTCTTCTTTCATTTAATATTATGCATTTTCTCTATGTTTTTTTTTATGGCTTGATAGTGTCTATCTTAATAACATTTCATTGTCATGGAACATTTGTCAAAACCCATACAAATGTACAACACCAAGAATGAATCCTAAAGACTTTGGGTGAAAATAATTGTGTTAATGTAGGGTCATCAATATATTAATTTTGACTAAACATGAAAATTTGAATAAAAGCATTTTCACATCACATTATTGATAAGAAAGTCAATTATATTAATGCTTTAATTTGCTGTAAATCAATTAATAAATATGCTTCAATTCAAGTAGAATTTCCAACAAGGACATTTTGAAATATGAGAAATTATTCTAAATTAAGTGTGAATGAATATACAATGAGAACCAATATTACAAAATTGAACTTTGAGATATTTAAAATCATGATGACTATTAGAAATTAAACAAATCTGAAGTGACACAAGAATATACATGTAAATGGGAGAGAATAGGAAGCATAGAAACAGACCCAGATGTAAGAATTTACTGTAATAACAGATGACATTTCAAATCACTAAAATCGGAACAATTGTTCTATTTATGGGGTTAGAATATTTGCTCATGATTAGGAAAAAAATTGATAGAGTTAAATCACAGTCTCATACCTTATGTTGAAATTAATTCTAATATAAAATATTAAAAAATTATACAAGAAAGAAAAATTATATCTGGTGGGCAGTGGTGTTTTCTTACCTAGAAAGGGGACATCTTCTAAAATTATGTTAGTAAGAAACTATATATGAAGTAAAATAAACTACACTGTATGGCCAGATTATTATGATCTCTGAACGTATAATAATCTGGCTACTCAGTGTGTGTGTGTGTGTGTGTGTGTGTGTGTGTGTGTGTGAGTATGTATGTGTAATTAGAGGCCAGGTGCATGAATTCGTGCATGGGTGGGGCCTGGCCAGCCTGACCAGGGGGAGGGGACATGGGCGGTTGGCCAGCCTGCCTGCTGGTTGAACTCCTGGTTGAGGGGACAATTTGAATATTAGCTTTTTATTATATAGGATATACACTGAGTGGCCAGATTATTGTGTGTTCAGAGATCATAATAATCTGGCCACTCATATATAAAATGTAAATAAAATGTATATAAAATGTAAAACACCATATAAAACGCAAAAGATAAACTGTGAAGAAAATTATAAATACATTACAGTTATATTATCCATATAAACATGTATGAAGTAAAATAATTTTTTTATTATTTTATTTGGTATTACAGCACACAATTCCTTTATTGGTACAGTTAAAACACAGTGCTACTTCTTTAGAAATATTGATTGATGTAGGTGTGGGAACCTCAGCCAAGGTAGCCCAAATAGCTGAACACTGACCAGCAGTCAAATGGTGTGAGCTAAGCCACGGCTAAGGAACCCTCCCCTGGAATGTCTCAGATACTAACAGGGACAGTTATTGCAGAAAGTGTCACTTTCTGTTTGGATACATAGAGAAAGCTGATATGAAAAAATGATACTGATATGCTAGGACAAGCAGACACACACACACACACACACACACACTCACGAGAACACAGATCTATAATAATAAAAGCATCGTATGCAAATTGACCTAACAACCAAACAACAGCACAACCATCTGGATGACCTTTCAGACAACCACGCTATGACATACATTGGCACCAGGTAGGAGTCATGTGATTGGTCAGAGGGCCCCACCATTGCCCCACGATTACCCCACAGAGGAAGGCCCAGGTCAGCCAACCAATCACATCCTACGCCTGTCGCCCACAGAGGGAGGTGACCAGTGGTGAGGGGGGAGGAGAACAGCACCCACAGATGGAAAGCAGTGGCAGTGGCATGGATGAGGCCAGCTGCTGGCAGCCAAGGGACAGAAAGCCCTGATAGGCCCTGATTGCTGGCCAGGCCTGAGGACCCTACCCAAGGGGTCCTGGATTGTGAGAGAATGTAGGCTAGGCTGAGGGACATCCCCCCGCCCTCTCTACTTCATGCACGAATTTCGTGCACTGGGCCTCCAGTAGTATTATGATAAACTCAGCTTTAAGGAAACAGGATAGCAAAAATATTCTACTGACATTTGAATGAGCCAATAAAATGTGCAAAAAATGCATATATAACCACAAATTCACCAGTAACACTGAAAATCAAAACTCAATTATATTGTGAAATTACTTAACATTTCTAAAAAGTCAAACTTTGCCCTAGCCGATTTGGCTCATTGGATAAAGCATTGGCCTGCAGACTGAAGGGTCTTGGGTTCAATTATGGTCAAGGGCACATGCCTAGGTTGCTGGCTTGATCCCCAGGAGGGGCCATACAGGGGCCAGCTAATCAATTGTTCTCTCTCATCATTGATATTTTTATCTCTTTCTCCCTCTCCCTTCCTCTCTGAAATTAATAATATAATTAAATCTTTCTTATTTAAGTGGAGTAGATGTATTCACTGGGATAGATGAAAGGGGATTCTAACTCGGGTTAAAAAGACTTTTTGGGAAAACTTTCCCTTTATGACACTTTACTTAAGAAACTTCACTTCCATTGTTAAGTATCTCTAAGATTTTTTGGTGTCTGGCCTCTAATATAGAACTATTAATACTATCTTTAAAGGGAAATTTGAATTATTTCCACCTATTTTCTCTAAAATACTTAAGGGGAGAGTTAATACTCATAATCTGAGTAGGACATACAAATCAAATACTTGACTTTGTACTCACAAGATTTCCCTTCTGAAGCATATGTATTATTACAATGATTGAAGAATTTTATTCTACAAACTCTGCATTTGTTTTAGAAAGAATTAAAAGGTAATTATCACCTTTAAGACAGATAAATTTAATCCTTTCAACATGCATATGTTTGAATGATTTACCAAAGCACTCTAATTTTTAATTGCATTTATCAAATCTATCTATACTTCTATACTAATTCACATGAATAATATATATTTTAAATTATTGAAAATCATGTGTTTTTAATGAGGTTTAATAGTCATTAATAATACTTTATCACATCTCCCCAATGATGTGCTAATCACTGTGTTTATTTGCAGTTAAAAATATAAAATGCCTTCCCTATTTTTGATGACTTTGAAACATAACTCTTGGGATATAGTCTCCGTGTGCAATGCATAAAATGAATTGCCTGTCAAACAGTATGCAACTTTCTTGTAATGAAACTTTTCTCTACAATAACATCCATCTTCTCTTACCTGATGGGCACAAAATAGCCAAGCCTTCTAACATTGTTAGATGTTATTTATCTTGAACTTGTGCCAGCTTCAGTTACCACAGAAAATGGATAAGAGGCTGCAAGGAGCACATGCCTACACACACATGCACAAAGTCTAACATCATAGAGGAACCTCAGAAATGGGTAAATATGTCAGCCTTCCCTAGAACAATGCTTTCTTTGATGAGGTCTAATGTCAGGTATGACTATGGCTTGAGTGAGATACCAGTCAGAGCTATCATAATTCAACTTAGCCATTATTTATTGCAGATCTAATTTTGAAAACAGTGACAGTGGACCTATAAGATAGAAAGTCCAATCTAACTATGTGATGAATACACTGGTAGATATTAGAGAATGAAAGGTTGTGTGGAAATCGGTAAAAACATTTCTAAATATCTATACCTTTACTTCCTTATTTGCAATTGTTATGGGATGATTATGTATATTGATTTGAATTTTCCCCTGAACAAAAATAAATGAATGAGTGAATGAATGAACAAAGAAATGAATAATAAATAAATAGCTCCATAAGATTAATCATTAACTTCAGTTTGCATGTGTTACAGCTTTTTCCCAAGCTGTTTTCACTTTTTGATTGGATTATTGTGTTTACGATTTGATATCAGCTTTGAACTCCATGATGCCATAGATTTTTTTCCCCCCAGCACCTACTAGAATAATTGATTCTGCTGTTGGCATTATGAAGCTGCCTGTCACATGTAAATATTTTATTCTCATTTGTACATAAAGCAGATAGGCATCACTTAAATTATTTATAGACTTGTATTCATTCTGATTTCTCATTCTACTTCATATGATGTTAGTAGTCTTGATCCACTAGCTGCCTTATTCACCTCTGTTTGTAGTCTAATTAAGGTAAGCTAGAAGGAAGCGTGGTAGCCAACATGAGTCTAGAATATGAATTTTATAATGGCACAATGACTTTAAAATTAGCTCACAGAGAATGTCATGACACATGTAGCAAATATACATAATTAAAATTCATTCTTAATCATATATTTGATAAATTGGGAAACATTTAAATGTGTGAAAAGTAATGACTCTTGTATTAACCAAGAACACATAATATCTCAAGAATGCTGTTTATGTTTGTATCTTTGCAAAATTTAGGGACATTTGGGTAGAAGGAAAAGTGTTTATAGCCACAGAGGATATATATAATGCTAGTAAGTGGCTTTGACAAGAGGGAGCATTTGTGTCACCTGGATAGGCTATTGCCAGCGGTAAGGGGGAGCATGATCAGCTCCGCCCTCTCACTCTCACAGGGCAATGTTCAGTTAATGACATTGAGAAAGCACTCGCCAGCCTGGTCAGAAGAGAAAGGATACGCTCGTTCCAGTGGGTACGAAGCTGCTGTAGCGTAGAGACAGCGAATATTTTACCTCATTTCGCTAGTGTCTAGTCCAGCAGTTCTCTTTGGGGGTCGAACGACCCTTTCACAGGGGTCGCCTAAGACCATCGGAAAATGCAGATATTTACATCACGATGCATCACAGTAGCAACATTTCATGGTTGGGGGTCACCACCACATGAGGAACTGTATGCAAGGGTCGCGGCCTTAGGAAGGTTGAGAACCACTGGTCTAGTCAATGTCCAGAACACAACAGGCATTCTATACATAGTTGAAATATGTTCCTTTTCCAGCAAGCAGACCCAGAGCCAGTGCCCAAATCAGCAAGAGAACGTCAGCACCATCACCTCCTTTCAGTGCTCTGACCCCCTCTACTTGCAGGTCAAAGTGTAGTCCATGGGTTTGCCATTTAACAAGATTCCCAGGTGATTCATGGGTACGTTCAAGTGGGAGAAGCACTTCCCTCTGAAACATGTGCCTGTCACCAGTCTCCACTCACCAGCAAGACGCAGCATACTGGCATTCTTACCCTGGGGGGCTCTACTCAGACCACTTGCTCCCAGGACTCAGAGCCCCCCAGTTCAGACATTGTGGTCACTCCCCTCAGCCCCTATTGACACTGCAGCCTCACATCAGCCCGATAGAGGCTGGACATAGGCCTCAGGTGTGGTGTGGGCCTCTCAGAGACCACCTTGTAGAAACAGACCTCTTTCAACAGCACCTTATGCCAGGACATACAGTGGTACCTCAAGATACGAGTGACCCTAACATACGAGATTTTTGAGATACGAGCCGTCAAGCGAGCGATTTTTGCTTTGAAATATGTGCAACATTTGAGATATGAGCAATCACCGGCTGCACACGACCCACCAGTTTACCTCGACTCGAGCTTCTCATAGTTTCCCACCCCTCAAGGTTACAGAACGAATTAAACTCGTATCTCGAGGTACCACTATAGTCAGTTAATAATAGTTCTCATCTTGGAGGCAAGAGCAACACTTCAGACTAGAACGAGCTGGCAGCATCTGAGAGAGAACAGAATGCAGTGTAGAGCGACAGGCTCTCTAGCATGGGGTTCTGTCTCAGGAGGCCTCCCCTGTATCAGGAACCAGATAGTTAGGCAGCAACAGTCAGTTAAAGCTGTCCAGGGTCCCCCATTGTGGTGGGTCCATTCTGTTCCCAACACCATTTGTGTTATTCACCAACTCCTCACCCCCTGGGCGAATGAGGAAGTCCTGGCCTTGGATCCTAGACGTGACCATGCATGATGCCTGACACTGGACAGATAGAATGCTCGCGTACGGTCACAGCCCAGGAGGGAGGACATCATGTGTCGTGCAGGGCACGCAGGGGTGTCACTCGGGAATGGCCGGGGTTGTGGGAGGCCGGCTTTGTGGTGACAAGATGTCTATGTTCCCAACAAGAGGATGTTTACTTGTCTGATTCCCTAACTTGGAGCCCATGAGGTTGAGGACTGCTGAAAGGGACTCGCCAGAGGGAGCCTTCCCACGGAGTGCTGGGGCTGCTGATGAGGGCAGATCAACTTGCACTTGGCCTTGGGGCCCTCTGCGGCCCAAATATATCAACGCAGCACATGCATCTTTAGTTCTTATACTACATTACCTCACGGGAGTCTATGAGACTTTAGACCTATGAATGGTAGTAACCGGCGGTAGAAATAGAAGTTATGGCAAGGTTCTAGATGAAATCAAAGAAAAGGCAACACGCGTCCTCTCATTTCTACTCTGCTTCTAAGAAAGGAGGAGGAGCAGGACAAATCCTGGTTGGTCTGGTAAGTCCAACATTTCTGTAAATATCAGGAAACGCACCAGGTCCTTACAGTATACTGTCTTTTTTCCTAACGAGTAATCTATGACAGTCTTCTGGAAGGCTGAGGCTGACCTCAGTCTTGGATAATTAGGCACCTATTTTTATTTATAGCACAAGTTTATTTTTTACAGAAAACTGTCCTTTTATATGTAAGCGACTAAAACGTGGGTTCATCATCTTAGTGACTCTTATGTAGCAAGAGGAATACTGAAGGAAGAGAGAAAGAAGAAGTAAGAATAGAGGAACACTTTAAAATTACACATGTGAACATGTTACCATTAAAAATCCGTTAGCAATCCCCAGTTTTATGCACGTTGACTCGTATCTCAAAAATCTCGTATGTTAGGGCACTCGTATCTTGAGGTACCGCTGTATTTGGATGTTTTCAAAAGAAGAACGAAGTGAAGCTGATTGAGAGGAGCTGTTCTAAATGAGCTCTGTGCTCTCAAGAGCGGAGTGAGCAGAGTGAGCAGAGTTTGGAGGTGACGTGGCAGCCAGGACAAGGTGGGGGCTGACACCTCCAAGCACAGTGTGTCAGTGGCAGCGTGGCTGGAATTACGGCGGGGGACTGTCCCACATGCCACAGGAGGTGCAAGGTCCCCTACTTCCATGCAGTAACTACCAGTAGCATCCTCCGGTCACTGTAACAGCCCCCACACTCCTCCCCACCCCATCCCACACATTCCTAAATACCTCAGAGAGGGGCAGTCAGTCATCTTTGAAAACAGTGATTAGAGCTACCGTTTTTGACCAAGTTCCCTTTGGAGATTTCCCTGAGTTTAAATTTTTCCTGAAGTCTGGCAGATCATAAACTAATGAGCTGGGTTTATCACGCTCTTGTAAACGTATCTTTTGCGTTTCTGTGTATCGGTGAGAAGGCAAGGACATTCATAGTAGTCATCTCAAGCAAGCTTCCGTATTAGTCAAGAAACCTAAAAGGGTAAAAACAAAAAATCTAATGTTTACTGAACACGACTGATAATAACTCTCTATGGAGAGACAGGGATTCCAATCACTATTTATTAGTTTATGGTGACAAAAGTTAGCATTTTCAAGTGATATGCTTAACTTTCCGTGTAGAAGATGTCTTAGACTAGCGGTTCTCAACCTATGGGTCGCGACCCCTTTGGGGGTCGAACAACACTTTCACAGGGGTCGCCTAAGACCATTGGAAAACACAGATACGATTCATAACAGTTGCAAAATTACAGTGATGAAGTAGCAACAAAAATAATTTTATGGTTGGGGGTCACCACAACATGAGGAACTGTATTAAAGGGTTGAGGCATTAGAAAGGTTGAGAACCACTGTCTTAGACCATTCTATATAATAAAAGTGTAATATGCTAATTAGACCAGATGTCCTTCCGAACGACCTTCCTGATGAAGCCAGGGCTGAAGGGCCAAGGCAGAGGCAGCCACCACAGTGGCGGGGCCCGAGCTCCTTGCACGAATTTCATGCATCGGGCCTCTAGTTGATAAATAATATTTGAGCTTCTTTATATCAGATCCTGTTCATGATTTAAAGTTATCTTATTAATGGCTCTGTCACTATTTTCCATGGAAGCATCAGACCGCACCTAAAAATGAATCCTAAAATGTGCTTCAGAAAATCTAGATCCTGAGGTTTAATGCAGGAATCTAGGGTCTGAGTAAATGACATTACACTGAATGCTTTCATGATCACATTGCAGTTCGTCTTTTCATTCAACAAAGACCCTCTCACCTCAGGACATTCAATTTTGCTGGTTGCAGAAGTAGGAAAAATTCCCTGAGATTGTTGTTACTTTACAAGTTGAATGTAAATAGCATTATGGGTTTGCAAGCCCATTAATATTCATTTTCTATGCTACCACCACGTATTAGCTTGGGGGAGTTCTATTATTCAAATTGTGAGATAGCATGGAGACTTGGATGATTACAAAAAGTGCCTTTGTTCTTCACAATAAAGTATTTAATAATGTGGAAGAGCAACTAATAGTGAATAAAAGTTTAAATTAAAAGCACATATTATGCTCTGATTGAGTTTGCAGTCTCTAAATCAATCAATTCTCATTTCAATTTCTGTTTATTACATAGGAAGGTCATGATATTGTTGTAAGTCTTTTCGTGCATTTATGATAACATGATGAGGCTATATTTGGCTGGGGTTCCAGATCTCATAATCCTTTATCAACCCTAAAAGTGCCACAGATTTTCAATACAAATATAGAAAAGGCATATCTTTGGGCAATTAACTTGGTATATAACCTTTATGATCTCTCAGGGAGGCAGGTTGAGGAAACTGAAGCAATGAGGGAGTTTCTTTGTTTAGATACCAAAAAATCTATACAGCCTTTTTAGCCCCTTAGATCAGCACTGCCCAATTAAAACATAATGTGAGCCACTTGTATCATTTAAACTTTTCTAATAGCTACATTAAAAAATGAAAAAGTAACATGTGAAATTTAATTACCATTTCGTTTAACTCAACACATCCCAATATTCTCTTTTCAACTAATTGTCACTTTATTGAGATATTTTAACAGTCTTTCTTCCTACCGTCTTTGAAATCCAGTGTGTAGATCAGTTCAAAGCAGCTTTTCTTAAGAGGCTCAGGAAATGGTGAGTGAGAACCAATGCAAGAAGGAAGAAGAGCTATGAGCAGCTCTAAATGGCCACATATTATCCTATCTAATAAAGAGGAAATATGCAAATTGAACATCATGCCCTCACAATATGGCTGCCTATGACCAGGCCAGCAGGGAGGTTAGTGAGGGATGACCAAATGACTGAACAAATAAGCTGTGTGGGGTGACCAGGCCAGCAGGGAGGGCAGTTAGAGGTGACCAGGCCAACAGAGAGGGGCAATTGGGAGTGACCAGGCTGGTGGGGGGGAGGGGTGCAGTTAGAAGCAACCAGGCCAGCAGGGTGGTGGTTGGGGGCAATTAGGTTGGCAGGAGGGGCAGTGAGGAGGAGTGACTAGGCCAGCAGGGGGATAGTTGGGGGCAACCAAACCAGCAGGGGGGAGCAGTTAGGGGTAATCAGGCCAGCAGTAGGGGGTAGTTAGAACACATATAAGTTCCAGGTAGGCAGGCAGGTGAGTGATTAGGAGCCAGTGGTCCAGGATTGTGAGAGAGATCTGCCAAGGGGTCCCAGATTGGAGAGGGTGCAGTCTGGGCTAAGGGGACATACCCCTATGCACGAATTTTGTGCACTGGGCCTCTAGAACTAAATATAACTGGATAAGAATAAGACACACTAACAACTCTCCAAGAAATCACAATGTGAGACTTTTTTTAATTTACAAGATATTAGTAAACTCAAACTTTAGTAATGAGTTTAGTAACACTCACAGCTGCTAAATTCAAAAATAAACAATGACAGTTTAGTACTTAAAAATTTTAAGCAAAATTATAAAGCTCAAATGTCCAAATGCATCATGAAAAAAGTTTTGCAACTTTAGGCCCAGCATAGGGAATATAGTTAATATTTTGTGCAGTGACAAATGGCTACTAGACTTAACATGGTGATCACTTTGTAAGGTACATAAGTGTCAAATCATTATATTCTACACCTGAAACTAATATTGTATGTCAGCTGCATTTTAAGAAAAATGCGAACATATGTTTGTTGAATAAAGATTAGAAGACAAATGTTATCTAGTGGAAACCTATTTCTGCCTTTTAACCCTGCAGAATACAATCCTCACAGTCCAGTCTGTCTTTTTTTCACTGAGTATGATGTATGCTGTGCCTTAGCAGTGCAACAGTGAGTATCTTACAAATCGAAAAGATTTTACTAATTTATCTGCAGAGTTTTCACCAATAGCAACAAATCTGTATTCCCCAAGCAAGCACAATCTCAAAATTGCCAGGAAATTAAAATACCCATTGAAAGTTCCTGTCTGCTATTTAAAATGTTTCCCTACTTATTTATAAAACTTTTAAAATGAAAAATTCCAAGATTATAAACAGACTACTTAGAAATCTAGCTTAGAGAGTCCAGGCATAAGTGACAGTACAACTCCCAAATGACTATTAGAAGAGATGGGATGGATTGAACCCTTGAGAGTAACTAAGTATATTCAGATTCCTGACTGACGTGCCATTGGAAGAGCACCAAAAAAAAAAAAAAAAAAGGAAAATGCATTTTCTTCTGAACAAATGGTATGTAGTTCTGAATACAGAGTATTCTTGTAAATAACCACTATAGTATATCATAAAATAATCTAAATTATCACTTCTAGAAATTCTAGCAACATCATGACAGCAATGACGGTTTTAAAACTCTTTTTAAAACCAAAAATTTTTTAAAAAGGCTTCAAAGCACCAAAAAAATAAAAATTGAAAAAAACAACAACAAAGGAGACAGCACAAATGGACTCCTAACATAGATGGCAGGAAAACCCCCAAGTTCCAGAGTGCTGGTGAGTCAGCATCAGTATTAGGGTTTGAGCAAGATCAGGCTGTTTGTGGTGGGAGAAGAGGCAAGTTAAAGAACACTGCTGTCTTACCCTACAAACCCCACCTATAGAAGCCAATTAATGCTGATCTTGAAAGAGAGGACATCTCCTGAGTCTGCAGATACACTTCAAATGAGTATAATGCCCCAAATTTGTCAGCGAGACAAAAAAAACACACACAAACTCCCTACAATTAGGAGAATGGCCAAAATCCAGAACACTGAGAACACCAAAAGCTGGCGAGGTCATGGGGCACCAGGAACTCTCATTCATTCGTCTTGGAAATGCAAAACGGTGCACCTACTTTGGAAAACAGAGTGACAGTCTCCAAAAAACCCCCATACGATCCAGCAATGGTGCTCATTGGAATTGACCTAGTGAATTGAAAACTTATATACGCACCAAATTCTGCACATGGATATTTATAGCAGCTTTATTCATAATTGCTAAAATGTAGAAACAAACAAGATGGCTTCCTCAGGTATTTGAATAAATGAACTGTGGTCCATCCAGACAATGGAATAATTCTCAGCACTAAAAATAACTGTGCTATCAAGTCATGTAAAAATATTAAGGCACCTGGAATATGTACTACTAGTAAGTGAAAGAAACCAATCTGAAAAGACTACATTAGCATAAATTAAATATGGAAGGAAAGTGTCCTTCATTGCTTCCACTACGGAAAGGATAAAATTGTCAACAAAGGAGGGCAAATATCACTTCTGTGTTCAGTTTTAGCACAATAAGATTTCCAGGAAATGCCTGAATGTCTGAGGATGGCCATCAGCACAAGAGTCTCTGTTTTGTAAACTGTGTTAGAAAAGCATTGAGCTTTTCCTCCATCTAGCTAGGCAATCTATAGAATGATCTCTCAACAATATCACTTCAGCCTTTCTCATTGCCATCTCTCAATCAGAACCTGCCCATCATGGTTCTATGTGTTTTTGTATCTGCCCACCCTCGACCCCCCACCTGCTCTTTTAGATCAGATTCTTTTGGGGAAAATGATTATATCCTTCTGCTGACATATCATCATGACTTTCATCTTTTTAAAAATATTTTTTATTGATGTTTTACAGAGAGGAAGGGAGAGGGAGAGAGCATTAGAAATACCAATGAGAAACATCAATCAGCTGCCTCCTGCACACCCCCTACTGGGGATATGTCCTCAACCAAAGTACATGCCCTTTACCAGAATCAAACCTGGAACCCTTGAATCTGCAGGCTGATGCTCTATCCACTGAGCCAGACCAGTTAGGGCGACTTTCATCTTACTACATACTAGCATTACCTAATATATCATGATTACTTTCTTTTGTTAATATTGAATGTTTCCTTATGTGTTCTGAAACTAAATTGTCTGTTGTTTCCTCCTGAAAATTACTGTCACTGTCTTATCAATCGTTTCCCTTTCTCTAAAGCAGGTGTAAGCTGCTACAAAGTGAATTCTTCACAGTAGAATGTATCTCCATCTCTAGCTACAAATCTATCGTTTTATAAGAAATAAAAACTTATGTCCAAATAGACAAATTTTTGTGTTTGACATCGATGTCATAGTTCCTAAATTATGATTTCTATCATAAGCTTAAACTTGGAAAGAGATTAAAATACCACTGATTTTCCCAAAGTATCTAGTTCTCATTTCAAACTTTAAAAATGTAGAGAATAGTCAAAGCAGATGAGTGAGCATCATGTAAACACATTAACAATAACAGAAAGCATAACTTTCAGTAATTTATCAAGGTTGCTAGACTATTGTCCTGTCTAAAACAAGGATAATATGCAAATTAACCATCACTCCATCACAAAGATGGGATCGCCCACAGCTGTAAGATGGCAGCACCCAGTCTTATCAGCCCTGCTGGAGTCTGGGGGGTGTAGCTGGGTGGGGGGAGGTGGCAGCTTCTGAGAGGGAGCACCACGAGCAGCCTGGCACAATGCTTGCTTCATTGCCATGGCAATGAGGCAAGCGTTCTGCGCCCAGCCACGGATGGGCCCCTGGGCCACACAGAGCCTCTGAGCAGTGGACATGGAGTGGCCAGGCCCCACAGAAAGCTACTGGCACCAGATTCGTGCGCAGGGCTACACATAAATATATATTAGCAGTAGTTGTGCTAATGTATTTAAATTCTTAAAAATCTTTTTAGAGATTTGCATGCTACATAGATTAAATCATGAAACTATTAAACATAGGAAGAAAATAATTCTGGGAGGTAGGATGTAATGCCAATTTCAGCAACTTTGCTTCAGAGAATTCATGATCCTCTGAAGCAAAGTTGCTGAAATTGGCATTACATCCTAGATCATCATTCCTAAGAACAGTCTATTAAAGACTGGCTTAGACCTCTCAGTTGTTCAAGAGATCATGAAACATCAGCCCTTTAAAGTCCTATGTACCTGTGTTCAATTTAAGGGCACAAATACAACACAACCAGGTACAATGCACAAGGCACTGAACAGAAATGTATTCACAATATTAATAACCACAAATAAAGGTGACCCCCAGAGAAAGGCAAATTAGAGGATAGGAAAGAAAGAAGAGAGAGAGAAAAAAACAAAAAGGTTGCAAAAATGAAATTGGGAAAAGGGGAAAAAAGAGAGAAAAGAAAGAAGAAAGAAGGGGGAACAAACTATATATATGGGGAGAAAACTCTGATAGGGCAGCCACTAATCCCAACAAATGCCAGCAACAAGTACCTGCAGATTAATGCAAGGTACAAACAACAACTAATATCAAGCAAGGCGAGGAAAAACAGAAGCAACAAACAAACAAAACAAACAAAAAAGAATAAGCAAAACAATCTCCAAACAAGCATAAAAAAATTGATATAATCAACAATCAAGCAAACAACAACAATGGGACAGAGAGAGAAATATTTTTTTTGGATGGTGAAGACAGAGAAGGGAGAGGTGTTTATGGACTTGGAGCAGGGGTTTGGAAATTATAAGTAGGGTGAAATTTTAACAGGCAGTAAAAAGAAAGAATAGGGAAAATCTAAAGCAGGAAAAAAGTAAGAGAAACAGGACAACAAAAGGGGGAAGTGAGGAAGAGAGTGATGGCATAAAGGTAGAGTTGAGGTAGAGTAAAATGATGCTAAAGGAAAGATGAAAATAGAATATAGAACTCGAATCCCAAAGTAAAATAAAGAGAAAATAAAATGACACTTAAAAAAAACAGTTAAATAGTATAGTAGTAATACTGATTGAAAATAAAAATGTAATAATTAAAAAGGTAAAATCAAGTGAGGGAAAAAAATTAGTTTTTTAAGTAAAAGATGAAAAAAAGAAAAAAAGAATGTGTAGTAGTGAAGGCATTCACTTCCTCTAATGTTCTGTTTGGCATGCCTATTTCCTAGTCAGGATAGTATTACAGTTCCCTGCTTTCCACTGCTCCTCAGTGTTGTAAGCCAGACCTGATCTTTAAGCAGGCAGTGTGTCTTAATTTCTTGTATTCCTTTATTTGTGTTTACACAAGAGTCAATTTGTGATTCAGCCTCTGGGTGGCAGTGTTTCTGGATTGACCTCCAGGTCTATAAATCCTCTATAGGAAGTGTTAGATCCTGCTTTCCCTGTGGCACTCAATACCGGTTTGTGGGAATGGGTTGCCCCGGAGCTGGCTCTCTGATGGTTATTCCTCGCTCTGATCCCCAGGTTCCAGAAAAACAACTTTCCCCTGCAGTCTCTTAGGGTGTCCCCCATTTGGTGATCCTATGTTTTGGGCTTAGTAATCAGAAGCAAGGATTTAAAGTGGAAAAAGAAAAAGAAAAAAAAATAATAAGAGTGTGAGAACTCTGGGGCTGTGAGAAAATCTGTGCAGTCTTTTTTCCCCCCTTGGGTCTAAGCAGCGGGCACACTTTTAAAATTTTTGGGCTGCCCTTTTGTGTCAGATCAAAATGGGTTACTTTTAAGAGTTCCTTTGTGTTAGCAGCTCTGAGGATCCCCTTCCTCATTCACAGGTCACACCAGCCCCAACAGCCACGGATTTTTCTAGGCACAGACTTCCCCCAGTCCTCCGGCTCCCACAGTGAGTGCCTTTCTCTCGCCTAGTGGGAGCAGAGACCTCACCTTATCCCAGGCGAAATCTGACCTTTCCGTGGTGGGGTGTAGAGCTCCTCTGAATCCATGTGTTTGCGCCAATTGGGGGCCGGTGCTCTGGGGTTCGCAGCTGTTTGTTGGGTGCCACAGCTGTAGATTTTCAGGCTTCTGGTAACATCCACATTCCCCTTCATGATGGCGCGGTCTCCGTGTCCGAGCTGGTCGCTCCGGGAGGGAACCCAGCAGCAGTGGGGGCTGCCTGGTCAGGGGAGCCCCATCCAGCAGTTCCCCACAGTCTCCCTCAACTCACCCACAAACACTCCCCATGCGAACCTCGGCTGCTCTCTCTATCTGCTCCAGGACAAGGCCCGGGACATGTCGGTCTATTCCACCACCACACACTCTCCCTTTGTTTCCTCCCTTACACAGTACAGCGATACCTCAAGATACGAGTTTAATTCATTCTGTAACCTTGAGGTGTGGGAAACTATGAGACACTCGAGTCACGGTAAACTGGTGGGTCGTGTGCGGCCGGCCAATCCTCGCGATGATTCCTATCTCAAACGTTGCTCGTATTTCAAAGCAAAAATTGCTCGCTTGACGGCTCGTATCTCAAAAATCTCGTATGTTAGGGCACTCATATCTCGAGGTACCACTGTATCTGGCAGTCTGCCTTCCCATCACAGCCATCTTCCCAAGCCTCCTTGGGGCCTCTCCTCTGACCCCCTTTTAAGGGGAATTGCTTCTGAATGTTCTTTTGCCCCTCAATGGGAAGGAAGGTGTTCTGTGCACATCTGGTCTATAACACAAGCTCATTAGTGAAGGAGAACCTTGGTTTATTGGTTCTCAGGACCAGGAGACCCATTGCACCTTTCCAAAGAAGAGAAGGACCTGCACCTCCTTTTTTATTTTATTTTTTTAAAATATATTTTATTTTTTATAGAGAGGAAGGGAGAGGGATAAAAAGTTAGAAACATCGATGAGAGAGAAACATCCATCAGCTGCCTCCTGCTGGAGATGTGCCCGCAAGCAAGGCTCATGCCCTTGACCGGAATCAAACCTGGGACCCTTCGGTCCGCAGGCCGATGCTCTATCCACTGAGCCCAACCGGTTTCAGCTAAGCCCTCCTTTTTTAAAGGTCCATCACACTGACCCTCCTTCTTCATGGCCCATCATGCGGTTCCCTGCACGTCCAGAGCATATCTCCTGTGAGGTGTGTCAGCGTGCGAGAAGTCTGAAGCAGGCCCAGGCTGCGACGTGAGACTGGGGGTGCAGAGAAGCCCGCCAGCTCTTGTAGAAAGGAGCTAGGCTGTTCGCTCCAATCATTCCTGTCTTTCTGTCTTCTTCTTCAACTGCTGTATCTGCAGCACCTAGAACAGCGGTTCTCAACCTGTGGGTCTCGACCCCTTTGGGGGTCGCACGACCCTTTCACAGGGGTCACCTAAGACCATCGGGAAAATGCAGATATTTACATCACGATGCATCACAGTAGCAAAATTTCATGGTTGGGGGGTCACCACCCCATGAGGAACTGTATGCAAGGGTCGCGGCCTTAGGAAGGTTGAGAACCACTGACCTAGAACATGGCCCGCACAGAAAGGACTTGGCAATTACTCTTGGAAAGAATGAGTACCACTTAGCCCAGATACCCTTTGGCTGCCCATGGAGGGACCATTGGTACCCAGAGAGATAAAATGAGGTCAGCCCAGCTGTCTCGCTTGCATTTGGTGGAGAAAGAAGTGGAGAGAATGGTCCCAGCTGGTTAGTTTTAACCCTACTCCTGGCAATGAGGAGAAGTCTGCATGGGTAATTGGAAGTTACATGTAGTTCCTTAAAAACCCATTATGTAGCTTGCATGTTTTTTTTCTTATTCCCTTTGGTTGAGAGAAATGATAGTTACCCCCTTCCCAACACACACACACACACACACACACACAGACACACACACACACACACACCCTTTACACGAAAGTGTTACTGTTTAAAATCTGGCCTTTTTCCATAGAATAATATATTTAGTATTTCACCATTCTTTCTACACATTGCAGTTCTATTACTTCTGGATGACAATGGTTCCCAGCTTCCAAACATCCCATGCATCATCTTGGTTTAATGTGGAGTCATTTGAAATACTGCGATAGGTCTAGCATCAAAAGATGGTAATGGAGAAAGAATTTCTAAATTGTCACTTAAAACGAAACAGATGCCCGGCAAGAAATGAAGTCAAAGTCTTGCTTTTGAAACTGTTCTTCTAATTGTTCTCTTTTCCCTTAAAGATAAGGGGGTGTGCATCTCTGTCTGGGGGTTATTAGTTTCAGAAATAAAGGTCATGAACTCCAGAAACTGCACAAAGGCTTACAACTGTAAAAGCAGTGATGTTTCCTAAATAGCATAAGTAATCTCAATTAAAATTCATGATGGTCATAGTGAGTCACACACCACTTAACTCCAATAGGAATAACCTTAGGTGGATGATAGGATAGTCAAGCACAAGAAACAAATTCGTTACTGTAGTGAAAATATTTACATGAATACTTTCATGTGTGCCTACACATATAAGTTCCACAGGTAAATTACAAATGATTAAAGAAAATAGTTCTTTTGAATGTGTCTGTTAAAATTTTCTGCACTTATAAAAGTTTTATTTCTATGACTTGAAAATTAATTCCAAATGTGAGGAATAAAGCAAATGCGTGTAATAAATTCATGCTGGCACGATGAATCTGGCTGCACCTTAAACATGCACCTGTTTCATTTACCATCTATTCAACCACCCTCATGGTGCAAGCAAGTCAGAATAATTTTTAACTACTGAACTGGAAATGTAAACAATGTAAATATTTACAGCTCCCTTCCAATCCGGACTTGGCAAAGTTGATGCAAAACTGATTCAACATAGCAAAAAATAAATAAATAAAAGAAAAAGAAAGACAGTGTATTTGGAATAGGAAGTTGGACTAGCTTTTGGTATTTTCAGATAATACCCAGCTTAATGTTACAACTGATTTGTCTGCTTGATAGTTTCTAAATATCAATTTGCGTAGACAAAATGTATTAATTCTGTGCCAGTTTTAGCATAAAACTCATTATTTTTTATGTTGATTTTTCCTATCAAGGACTTCAAATTTCATGAGAAAGTTAGGCGCCTAGCCAATTGAGATTATCATAATTTTGGTGATCCTATATAATAAAAGGCGAATATGCAAGTCGACCAAACAGCGGAATGACCGATCGCTATGATGTGCACTGACCACCAGGGGGCAGATGCTCAACACAGGAGCTGCCCCTGGGGGTAAGTGCGCTCTCACAGGGGGAGCGCCACTCAGCCAGAAGCCCTAGGCCAGGCTCCCTGCTGGCAAGCGCAGTGGCAGTGGTGGGCACCTCTCCCACCTCCACGGAAGCGCTAAAGATGCTCGACATCTTCCGAGGGCTCCCAGATTGCTAGAGGGCACAGGCTGGGCTGAGGGAACCGCCCTCCCCAAGTGCACTGATTTTGTGCACTGGGCCTCTAGTGTTAAAATAATGCTGATATTTTATTTGTATAGTATAAGTTTTAATATCTAAAGGGCTATCACATATTCATTTATTCAGCACTATATATACATTTTTTCATAGAAAGGACAAGAATCCATATTTTTAAGGCAATAAAGTGTCATACATTTATGCAAATCATTATTATCAGAGAAATGTTGTTTGATCGGATTAAGAAAATAGGCGCATGTATTGAGCATTCCTATATGTTCTACCTTCTACTGCAATGCTCTGAAGATGGGATGGTTAAACTCTCTGTGAAGGTTTTACCTGGTTGAGTGATAGAACTGGGATTTAAATAAATATGTTTATATGCATTTTGCTGGTTTTCTTTCTAGGAAATACTTTCTCCTCTTCTTGTTAAAATTGTCCTGGATGAACTTGGGTTATAACTTGGAGCACTCCTGCCATGCCCAGGAGTGGATGATTGGGCTCTTCTGAGATTCCTAGGAATTGGGTTGAGTGTGTGAACTTTTATTCAGAATGCCCTGAAAAAATATAGTTTAAGAGATCAAAAAATAATTTGGTGGTGGCCTTTTCAACCCTTTTGAACACATTATACTTACATAAAACCCGCAGTTACATTACAATATCATTTTAAAAATTATTGGATTTATTGGGGTGACATTGGTCATTGATTTCCAAAAAAAGTTGTGTTTTGTTTTGTTTTTTGAAGAATTTCTCATTCTCATCCCATTTCTAATTCTCACCTTTTCACTGATCTTACAACTTTGAGTCTCACCACATCCTTCAGAGTCAGGGATGGAAAAGCTACAGGGACCCTGGGACGATTCAAGATAGTTTTAGTCCGTCTGCCTGGTACATATAGTTGCTGTGGGTGCACATTTTACAGTTCGTAAGCTTTGGTGTAGAAGAAAATGCAGGTTTGTTTTTCCATAACTGGATTTGATTTATAATAAGAGGTATTTAATTCTGATGGCTAAAATGTAATCTCATGTAATTCTAGTCAACCGAGTTAATTCTACTTCTCGGGATTGCATCTAAGGTTGGAGAGTGTTCTATTAGAAATGTCTATGTTGGGAGAAATGAAAATTTGCCTGATTTAGCTGTTGGCTTTCCATAAGGGCATTTACACATTTTCTTTGTCTGGTCCTTGGTTTCTTTTGTCAGCCAGTCTGGCATATTCTACCAGAGTCCGAGTTCAATAACTCTCACAAGACAACCCACACCAGGGATTTCACAACTTTGTCTAACCCTGTGGATTTATGACTTTTCCTCCATCCTCATCATGGAGGATCTTCATTTCCTTCGGGGCAGGAAAGTGGCTTTTACTGTGTCATATCTTCTTCCTAATCTATTATTTATAAATGAACTCTGTTTCTTTGATTCCCTCATGGTTCTAGTGTTTTGTTCTCGAAAAGACTTAACAACCCTTGCCTCCCACATGCAATCACTTTACAATGAGTTTTGAAAGCTTATTTGGAAAAACGCCAAGATTAGTCTTCCTGCAGCCACCCTTATCAGAGATCAATAAAAAGTGCTGCCTAAAGGTAAAAGGTGCAGAGAATAAAAATAAGCTACGTAGAGAGAATAGATGAGCTATAATATTTACTCCTCTGTTTAGTAGAGATTCTAGAAGAGTGATGATTTGTTTTAAGTTATAACATGGTTGCTCATGGATGAATCAAAGTGGCTATGGTAGAGCACATTTTTAAAGGATTATAAGGAAAATTTTAAAAGCATACAACTCTTCTTTCACAATTGATAGAATGCTTAGGCAGAAAATCAGCAAGGATATTAAAAAACTCTACCCATCAACAGGATATCATTAGTATATAGAGCACACTGCATCACAATGACTTCCTTTCAAGTGCCCAGAAAAATATACCCCAAATAAACCATGTCCTTGTTCATGAAACAGACCTCAACAAATTGGGCTCATTAGTATAATGATGAATGGGAGGTGGACTTTTGGTAGTGAGCTTGATATAGCACATACAGATGTCAATGAATAATGTTGCCCATCTGAGACTTATCCTATATAATAAAAGGCTAATATGGAAATTGTCCCTTTGATTGGGCCAGCTGGCCAACCTCCCACGGCCCCTCCCCCTGGCCAGCCCCAACCCTGATTGGCCCCTCAGGGACAGGGACAGCCAACCACCTGCAGCCCCTTCACCTGGCCAGCCCCACCCCTGATCTCTCCTCTGCCAGCCCTGCCCCCAATCGGCCCCCCACACCTCAAACAGAGGTAGGGCCAGCCAGCCAGCCACCCATGGCCTTTCTCCCTGGTCACCCTCTCCTCAGCTGGCTTCACCCCCAATAGCCACCCCATCACAATTGGGGGTGGAGTCAGCTAGCCAACTGCCTGTGGCCCTTCCCCCCATTGGCCTGGCCCAGTGGTTGGCAAACTCATTAATCAACAGAGCCAAATATCAACAGTACAAAGATTGAAATTTCTTTTGAGAGCCAAATTTTTTTAAACTTAAATTTCTTCTAATGCCACTTCAAAATAGACTCGCCTAGGCTGTGGTATTTTGTGGAAGAGCCACACTCAAGGGGCCAAAGAGACGCCTGTGGCTCGTGAGCCTTGGTTTGCCGACTACTGGCCTGTCCTGATCAGCCCAATTGGGGTGGGCTGGCCGGACCCCACCTGTGCACAAATTCATGCACCAAGCCTCTAGTATAATGTTATAAAATACCATTACCTCAATAAAAATAAATTTAAAATAAAATTAAAAATTGAAATTATTCAGTGTCTTCTTTGACCATAAGTGAATAAAACTAGAAATAAAAACAAAAAGGAAAACTGCCAAACAGTTGAAACCTAATCAACACACTTATAAGTAATTCATAAATTAAAAGAATGTCACCACAAAAGAAAAAAAAACACCTTGAACTAATTGAAAATGAAAGTACAATATATTAAAATTTGTCTTGAAATTGAATATTTTGTATAATGCTAGATAGAGTAATCAAGGCTGCATGATTGTGGGGCAATTGAATATCTATAGTCAAAGAAAAGTTAACCTCAACTAAAACTTCACTCCTACGTGAAAATTAACTCAAATTTGACCATACATTTAATGCAAAACCATGAAACATTTAGACGTTAACCTAAGAGAAAACCTATGGAACCTAGGGCTTGGTGAGGAATTTGTAGACATGACAAGAAAAACATTGATGAATTAAAGTTTACCCAAATAAAAAACTTTTGTGAAGTACTCTGTTACTAGGATGAAAAGACATATCTGACAGAGAACTCATATCTAGAGTCAGTACTAAATTAAACAAACAATCAGATCAGATAGCAAGGAACATCTCATAAAAGAGAATATATGGTTGGCAAAGATGCACATGGAAATATTTAATATCATAGCCAGCAGGGCCGTGCAAATTGACACCATGATATTTGTACACATCTATTGGAATAGAGAAAAGGAAAAACAGTGATGACACCAAAAGACAATGAGGAGGCACTGGATCCCTCATACCCAGATTGCTAGGGTGTATTTAAATATCATGCCCACTCTGGAAATCCATGTGGGAGTTTCTGTTTTAAAAGAAAATGATAAGTGTATGACCATATGACCCAGCAATCGCACTCTTGGGCATTTCTCCCAGAGAAAATAGGTTTGGCAGTGCAGTCCTGTGATTTATGAGAACTATATTTCTCACATATATTTGATCTCCATCCAGGGTTCCTGGCTCCAGGCTCCCACACCCCTGGTATTTCCTAAGTGATGAGAGCAACCCTGGTGTCTCTTGTGATGTTAATGAGGTGACTTTTGGATCCCACCAGAGGTTGGGGGCCAGTGGCCAAGAGGAGCCCACCATGTGGTAGGAGGAAGAGAATTTCCAGTCCCACCCCCTCCCACCCCCGATTCCCTGGGAGGGGAAAGGAACGTGAGGCTCAATCAATTGCCAGAGACTTAGTCATCTTGGCAGTGTAATTCTGCCACCATAAATGCTCCAAAGGAAGGCTCGAAGTGACGCAGGGATTTTAGGGGAACATAGGCAGCTCAGGGATTTGTTAGAATTGGGGTCCATGGAACAAAAGCATGGGGCTGCGGACTGGGAGAAGGTACATTTCCATAAATAAGGAAGCCAGGTGCAGCGACATCTCCATAAGATAAAGAGGCAGAAACAGGAATTTTTCCATAAGACAAGGGAACTGGAAGTAGACAAGAAAGGTCACATTTACAAAATAAAGAGAAGGAAGCCCTTCATTCAGGAGAAGAAAAAAGCCCAGAGGAGAGGTGGGGCCCAGGAGTTACTATAGTAACCAGTCCAAGGAAATAGTGACCAATCAGAAGGATATCAAGGCCCCTGGATCTGCAGCCTCTATAACAGCGGTTCTCAACCTGTGGGTCGCAACCCCTTTGGGGTCGAATGACCCTTTCACAGGGGTCGCCTAAGACAGTTGGAAAATGCAGATATTTACATCACGATGCATAACAGTAGCAAAATTTCGTGGTTGGGGGTCACCACCACATGAGGAACTGTATGCAAGGGTCGCAGCCCTTAGGAAGGTTGAGAACCACTGCTCTATAAGCCATTAGGAAAAGGAACTCAGTGGGACTCTCCCCTCCCCACTGGGAGTCAGTTCAGGGACTTTTCTCTCTCCCTACTTGGGAGTCCAGTCTGTAGGACTCTTCCCGCTCTTCAAGTGAGAGTCTGTACTTGTTCTTCAATAAATCTCCATCTTTGCTGTACCACTTTCTGTCTGTGGATCCATTCTTGGATTCAGGCGGACAAAGAATCCGGTTCCAGTCTAAATACTCGGGATCACTAGTCCTCCCTCCTTTATTTTTCTGAGAGCTTCCAGTGGGAGGATGTTTTCACTGCCCAGGTGCCACGATGACAGAACCTCTTATGTTTAAGAGCTCATCCTCGCCAAAACCGGTTTGGCTCAGTGGATAGAGCACCAGCCTGCAGACTGAAGGGTCCCAGGTTCGATTCTGGTCAAGGGCATGTACCTTGGTTTCGGGCACATCCCCAGTGGGGGGCTTGCAGGAGGCGGCTGATGGATGTCTCTCTCTCTCATCAATGTTTCTAACTCTCTATCCCTCTTACTTCCTGTCTGTAAAAAAAATCAATAAAATATATTAAAAAATATAGAGAGTTTGGGATATACCCGCCCTATAAGATGACACTTGGCATATAAGACGACCCCCGACTTTTGAGAAGATTTTCCTGGGTTAAAAAATCATCTTATCTGCCGGGAAATACAGAAAATAAACAATACAAACAAAAGCCTCACCATGACTCTGCCTTAAAAAGCAGCCATGCCATCCCACAGAGGAGGAACGCTTCAGTTATCACACTCAGGATTTCTGGGCAGTGCTTTATAGCCCTCCAGATTTAGGATTCGCTAACCTATAAAATGAAAGGCCAAGTATGGCTCGTGACCGATGCCTAAGGACAGGAGAGCAGAAAGTGCAGGAACATTCTCACGTGGAGAGAGGAAGGATGGCAGATCCATGGTCAAACCTAGCCCCAAACAATCATGAAATTCTGCAAGAGGTCGAAATGGCGAAGGTCTTCCCTGGCACTGGGAGATGTTTCTTGATCAAGAAACCAAGATGTTTCCTGGTTCTACGTTCCAGGAGGAAAATACTCTATTGATCTACATCAGTGGTTCTCAACCTTTCTAGTGCTGCGACCATTTAATACAGTTCCTCGTGTTGTGGTGAATCGTCATGTAAATATCTGTGTTTTCTGATGGTCTTAGGCAACCCTGCTAGTGGTTCTCAACCTGTGGGTCACTGCTGTAGAGCCTAAGACCATCAGAAAACAGGTCACGACCCACAGGTTGAGAACCGCTGTCTACATGCTTCTGTGTTCTCTCAGGAGTTCTTCCTTATCCGTTAGTTTTCCCTGAAACATCTCATATGCACATGGAGCAGGTATACTTTTCTAGTCTCCATTTTTCTTGTTGGCTCAGGGTTGGTAGTCCCAAGTTTGGGGGCTTAAGAATGTGGCAAAGCTCATAAAGTTCCAGACTTTCTCAGGCTCCACCCGTGGGTTCGTTTGCAAAACATTTCTTTCCTCTAAAAAAAACAACAAAAAAAACACACTGGGCTCCATAATGTATTTGTTTCTGGTCCGTTACACTCGTGAGTAACCACGCAAAGTACAGCAGATGCTGCCCGTGTCCGTGGTACGGTCTCAGCATGGAGCACCCCATCCTGTGCAAGCATCTGTGGGCCTTTGCTTGAGGACTTGTTCTTGGCCTTGTGTGTGAAACAGATTTCAAAAGCGCCCGTTAATGACCTCAGGAGCAGATGGGATGAGGCTTATATAACCCAGTTTCCTGTCCCTCCCGGTGGACCACTCTGAGGTGTGTTCACACCATCGCCCAAAGCTCCCCAGCAGACAGCCCTGAGCCTCATGCCCACAGCCCCAGCCTGCTTGGTAATGCCCACTTTTCCGACTTCTTTAATTTTTCTCCTTCTCTCACTCCCTCCTTCTGACTCTCCCTGTACTCCCTCTCTATTTTTCTTTCTCAAATCTCAGAGTCTGTTCTGGAGGACGTAATTTAAAGGTACATATTTTCCAATCTCTTAATATCCCTTTGCTTCCCTGATGCAAATAAATCCCTCTGAGCTACATAGAAACTGTGTTGAGGACATTAGAAACCGTACGCTTGGATGGAAAAGCAATATGATCATTGCGTAGGGTAGTCCTTCTGTTTGGCTAATTCTTAATGGGCTTTTGTTCTGTAACCTTTTTCCAACAAATCTCCTCTTCAGGGCTACAGAGTAATTGGTTCATCTTCTAAGACAGAGTCAGTTTCTGATTGCAAAACAGCTGTTTTCCATGAATTCAAGGATATCTTTAAAAAGTATTCAGCATTAGTCTCTACTACTAATGTTCTTACTCTTTCTAACTACAAATTCCAAAAATACAAGATGTCTTGGAAGCAAATGAGATCCTTTCTAATTTAGCCCACATAACTGATTTATCAGAAGGCTTGTTGTGTCATGGAAAAGGTTATCAGGTTTATAGTTATTCACTTACCATCTGTTTCCTAACTGCTAAGCAAATGTCATATATTTGGATTTTGGTAGCACCAGACTCGTGACCTCTATATCAGTTCGGGTGACTAAGTCCCTATAGCGTGAGAACTAACAGTGATTTAGTGATTCAAGCAAAATGAAAGGTTCCTTTAGGAAGGGAGAGGGAGGGAGAGAGAGAAACATTGATGTGAGAGGGAAACATCAATCGGCTGCCTCTCATACTTGGCCCTACAAGGGATCGAACCCACAAGCTGGGTGTGTACCTGACTGGGTATGGAACCCATCACCTTTCTGTGTACACTCAGATGCTCCAACAAACTGAGCCGCACCGGCTAGGGCCAAAAAGGTTTAATGAATAAAATTATTTAAAAGATTATTTTTTAACAATGTTTTTATATTGGATGTTAGATTTTAGAAATAATGATCCAAGCATCATTTTGAAACATACCAATATTTATGAAACCAATGGATTCTTTCATTTTTAATTCCTTCCTAACCATATTTTCTTGACCAACTATGTTTGCTATGAATGCTCAAATTGACATCTTTATTTTTATGTGGTTTCAGAACTATGGATAAAAAAAAAAAGTGAAAGAGAATAATGTTTCCAGAGTTGCTCTCTTTGTATGTATGTACATTTATTTCATCTATGTTCATATATTTTCAGTGTTTCCATGGTGCAATAAATAGCAATCTCTGAATAAATGCAAAAGGGAATTAGGGCCATTAGAAGAACTTTGCATAAACAAACCAAAGCCAGAAAAAGATCACATACACATGATTATAGTAAGCCCATTAACAACAAAACAAAAAATGGGATTGCGTTGTTTGATAAAATGTATGTGGGTGTATTATGCGGTGTCATTTAATACAGTAACTTTCTGTGCCGAAGACAGGCCGTTATCTGTTTGACTGTAGCACTGCGAATGCTGATGCTGGGGCGTGAGATGATGCATCTGAATGTGACAAGGTTTATCAGCAACCTAAACTAGAATAAGGTCAGAGATAAGGATGCATCGCTATCTCAGACAGTTTTAGCTTTTCATTGAGCAATGCAAAAATTAAACTAAGTTATTTAAAAACATCCTTCAGATAAATACTACGTCTGACTGGCAGCGCAAGTGGGAAACTGAGAGTCCACCGTGGAAGTGTCCTTCCGGGTGAAGCATCCTTTTAGCGCATCATAAAAACCGCTTTCTCTCAGCATCCGCTTTCCTAGAGCATTGGGGTGGAACAATGCATGAAGGGAATTAAGGAGAAAAACCCCGTGGAAAACTTGGAGTTGTCATTGTTATTCTGCATTTGGTATGGGGCTCTTTAAGAGATTTGCACATGTGCTCGTTCTTAGACAGATTTGAGCATGTTACTTAACTGCGTCCCAATTTCTGTTTAAAGGTAGAGGCCTCCTCTGTGGAAACAAGAGGTTCTTGCCATTACATAACATCACATAAACAGTTTGTTTCTGAGAACCGCTTGGAAAATCAGGAAAAGTCTGCTCTCTGTTTCTGTCCTGGCGCAGTCTGGTTATTGTCTCTAAGATACCCCATTATTTACAGCAATGTTACTCTATGTTATATTGAGAGAACAATGCCATGTGATATACAGCCAGGACTGATGGCCCCAAAGAGCAGACATCTAATTACAAATCTAAGTAGAGTCGTCTGAATTTCCTTTGGATGCCGCATTACTTCAGGAGGACAGTGGCTCTGAAAACATTTATTTTTTAAACAGAATTTTTAAATGTTATTTTTTTTTAAATGCCAGAGTTCTCGGTCAGACTTGAAAACACTTTAAAACATGTCCTTGGCAACCTCCAAATTATTCTTGGTGACCTTGCTATCTGGCTGGCCAGAATTGTTCATTTGTAGATCCTATTTTTGCCTCTTAGCAGAATTATTATTTTAGTGGCTAAAAGAAACCCCATTTTTCTCATTAAAAGAGGAAATTTAGTTAAGATCTGCTATAGAGTGTCCATTCTCCTCTTTTTGCTTTTGTTATCTAATTGATTTCACTATTAGTTGGTAACTATTTGATGTTGAGAAAAAAATTTCTTCTTTTATATAACCAAGACATCCCTTCAAATGGGGGGAGAGTCGAAACCGGTTTGGCTCAGTGAATAGAGCGTCGGCCTACGGACTGAAGGGTCCCAGGTTCGATTCTGGTCAAGGGCATGTACCTTGGTGGCGGGCACATCTCCAGTAGGGGGCCTGCAGGAGGCAGCTGATCGATGTTTCTCTCATTGATGTTTCTAACTCTCTATCCCTCTCCCTTCCTCTCTGTAAAAAAATCAATAAAATACATTTTTTAAAAAATGGGCGGAGAATAATTGCCTAACTCCTCAGCATGGCCTTATACTTTTTGAACTCATTTAATGCCGGGATTCTGTCTTTCTACAGTCTCTATGATGACTTGTACAGTACATTGCACATCACAGAGTCTTACACATTTGTAGGAGTGTTTTTTGAAAAACGTTTGACAGGAATTTTTTTATCTGCACAAAATACAGATTAGAAATGTCACTCATACTTCCTCCTTTATACATACAGCACATTTTTTAAGACAATAAGTTAACAGGAAAAATCTCTTTATAGCTTAGTGAAAACTATGATGTGATTACATTTTAAATTTCTTAAAAACAGATACCACGCATTGATCATAGTCACATTTTTAAAAAAATATATTTTATTGATTTTTCACAGAGAGGAAGGGAGAGGGAAAGAGAGTTTGAAACATCGATGAGAGAGAGACATCAATCAGCGGCCTCCCGCACAACACCTATTGGGGATGTGCCCGTAACCAATGCACATGCCCTTGACCGGAATCGAACCTGGGACCCTTCAGTCCGCAGGCCGACGCTCTCTCCACTGAGCCAAACTGGTTTCGGCAATAGTCACATTCTTAATGAAAATTGGTGTGAAGCAAATATTTTCTCTTGAATTAATGGAAACAAAAAGAATATTATAGACAAGTTGCCCAGTTGATATTGATTCTCTTTTCTAAGGATCTATACTTAGGGTTTAAAATTGTTATAGCAAATTGATCCCAAAACGCCAATGGTTTATTAATAGATGCTTTCTATTGGCCAAGTAATAGCCCAGTTGGGGCATTTATACCCCTAGACAGCTATCTGCCTCACAGTGATTCTGGAACCCGGGTTCCTTCCTTCTGGAACTTTCGGCACTTCCTAGGGCCTCCACTACCTCTATACCCACCAGCAGAAGATAGAGTGTGGAGAAGTCACCCCACTTCTTAATTGCCTAACACAGATAGATGCTTATCATGACTGGTGCTACTGACCCAGACTAATCCATGGCCATGCCTTGAAGCAAGGGAGAGAGAGAAGTAGAAGGGGATGTTAAGCAGAAGGAATTAAAAAGCAAAGCCAGAAGGAGCAATGGTGTCTGGGGTAACCCAAGATTGGGGATTTGTCTACCATTGAAGCATCCATCTTATATAAAAACGGCTGTTTGAAATTTTAACCTTGCTATTGGCTTCTGTAAATGTTTGTTTGTTTAAATAATAAGGAAAATGAGACTATTCTCACTTCAGAGAGGCCATTAAACCTTCCCTGGACAAATTATCAGCGCTGACACCAGGCCTGGTCTTTGATTGAGGTCTCAAGGCCTCAGCACATAGGGGCCCTTTAAGAACTTGCGAAGGGGCGGTAAACATTTCATATTTGGAAGACAAAGAAGGTAAAAACATAAGTAGGGAAAATTTCTGCATTTGGGGCCCAGAATTTGAGAAAAATTTTCCTCTGGACCCACGCAAAATAAATGTAACTCCAAACTCTTCCAGAATGGTTTGATTATTCCGGTTCTCTGTAAAACTGTCTTCACTATCACGTGATAGAAAGTGTGCAATAGTGACAGGAGCGAAAAGATAAGGTAAAACTAAAGTGGGAAGAATCTTGAAAAGGGGGTGGAGGGATGTTTCTGGATCTCCATTTAGAAAGAAAATATTTATGTGTCTCCCTGTGGAGGACTGGATCATGAGTATGGATGGGCTTTAGGGATCTAGACAGTTCAGATGTAAAGTTCGTGTACAGGGCACATTAAGTAGTTTCTCATGTTTTTTTTAAATATTTTTATTGATTTTGAAGAGGAAGGGAGAGGGAGGGAGAGATCGAAACATCAATGATGAGAGAAAATTATTGATCGACTGCCTCCTGCACGCCCCCCACACAGGAGATGGAGCCTGCAACCTGGGCATGTGCCCTGACTGGGAATCAAACTCTGACCTCCTGGATCAGAGGTCAACGATCAACCGCTGAGCCACACCGGCTGGGCTCCTCATGTATTTTGTAAATGGGGAAGGAGGAGACGGGCATGACCTTGTGTCTGAAAGCGAGGAGACCTCGGGCAGCACAGACACACCCACTGGGAGAACAGAGATGTCGGAAGGACATGGACATGACTGTGCCAAGCTAAATCTGGACATTTTATTGTGGTTATTAGTCTCCTGTCTAGATGTTTGTAGTGACAAGATAATCTAAAGAAACTGGGTGCCTCATAAGCTGAAGAGAACGTACCTTTTTTTATAGATTAGAAAATGTATGCCAAGTAAAAGCAGTTATAACTATTAATGTGAAGCATTTATTGCTCTTAGTGCGGTTTCGCCATTAAAAAGTTAACGATGGTCATAAAAGGCACTCTTTTTATAGAGTCCTGGTTCTCCTCAGGAAGAAGGTATAAAAACAGCGAGCATCAAGCTGCACACGAGAAAGAGAAGGATCTGACCGCCGGGTGCAATGGTTCTAAGCACAATCTAGAATTATAACGGTCCCTGTTCACAGCGGCATCATTAACAGCGACTTATTTTCTTGCATGACATAATATTCGAAACTACCTTTCCTTTGCTGTTTGGATGATTGGATAGTCAGAATCAGTGAGAGCAATGAGGAATTTGAGTTGATTTTATTTGTGTTGTGAGCAACAAAATGTAGTGAGTGGTCAGGAAAAGGAGAAGCTTGCTTGCTGCCGGGACACAGCATAGAGAACGACAGCGCAGAACAGACCTTTGCAGCAAGGAGTAGCACACGTGTCTCCCTGGAGGGGAAATGCAGAGAGAAATAGTTTTCCTTTATATCTGGGATTTTCATGGGTGATAAAAGCGCTCTCCAGGAATGGCCAGAAAAGCTACCTAAATTGAATTACAATGACAAAGGAGAATACCAACAGAAAACTTAGATAAAATCCCATTGTTCCATGAAAAGAGACAAATCATTATGTTTTTTTGTACATTTCTTGGTGAATTGCAACGGATGGCGTCCTCACTGTCAAATCCCAGGAGACTGACAATTAATTTAGAAGAGAATCAGGCCCGTTTTATTTATAAGAGTGGGAGCAGTATATTTACACGCTTCATTTGGGACAATCCGGCTCTCACGCAGCACATGCCACCATAGCATGCGACTTCGTTCCCAGTGACATGTAAGGCTTGCTTTTATCCCTGCTCCCTTTGGGGAGCTCATGGAAAGATTCCACTCTCTCCCTTGTTGGCAAATGAGCCGACTCGGGAATGCCCGTTATGGCTGCTTTCAAAGTTGTTCTGCAAATTGAGTACACGAGAGAGCTGTTTCTCAATAATAGAACATTTCCAGAACTATAAAATGGAGAACAAGTTTTCATTCACTCAGTAATGCCTGCTAATTTGCTATAGTTAGAGAAAACTTTTAGGCACGCATCTTATTTTCCACATATCAGATTGGCACAAACAAAAACAGCGCTGGAAACACTCAGTGCTGGCACACGGCCGGATGGTTGGGCGGGGGGCAAATGAATAAAACCTGTACAGGGGGTGGCTGTAGTCATAGCGAAGAAGCGGGGTGCTGTGTTTGCTCCTTGTCTCGGCAGTCTCATTTCTATCCGTGATCCGTGCAGCTGATTCACTCCAAAAAACATGTGCAAGTCTTTTAGTGTGACAGTAATTAGAAATGTAAAAGATTGGAAATGAAATGAATGTCCATCCATGTGGGGGACATCGCCAAATGTGAACACACACACACACACACACACACACACACACACACTTACGGAATGAAAAAGATTTCTGTTGTAGCAATCTGATTGCCATGATAATTTGTATGTGATCAGAGAAGAGGGTGCAAGATATTGTATATATTGTGTAGAAAGGGAGAAATCAGAATACATGCAAAACCAGATGTGTACCTGGGTATCATAAACAAGGAATTAGTGAAAATGATGGGTAGGTACAGAGTAGATGAGTTTGGAATGGACCAAAACTATTCTAAATATGCTTTTTTTTAATCTTTTATTTTTATTTATTTTTTAAAAATATATTTTATTGATTTTTTTACAGAGAGGAAGAGAGAGGGATAGAGAGTTAGAAACATCGATGAGAGACATCGATCAGCCGACTCCTGCACGCCCCCCACTGGGGATGTGCCTGCAACCAGGATACATGCCCTTGACCAGAATCAAACCCAGGACCCTTCAGTCCGCAGGCTGGCGCTCTATCCACTGAGCCAAACCAGTTTCGGCAATATGCTTTAAAAAAAA